>JAWHQI010000215.1:1260000-1800000 GCA_033032865.1 Dactylorhiza incarnata | reverse complement strand
AACACTCTCAAGAGCTTCAAAGCTTAAAGGAGGAGCCTCAAACCGCACGACCATACTTGATCCCGACAAAACCATCATCGTCGGCGTCACTTAGGGGGGATTGAAGAATGAAATCCACCAATGGTCAAACTCATAGTCAACCCAAAATTTAAACTCCCGGAGGAGAGTCAACCACACAATTATTCATCACATCCAATGTAATCCTAAAGCATGCTCTTGAGTGCATCAAAACTAATATAATGTTAACACAAATTAAGCCCAACGAACTAATCTTCAATTCAAAAAAAATTAAGTATTGAAAGACTCAAGAAACTACAATGAAGATGACATAATATAATCTCATGTTGATACAAATATTGTTGCTTAGTTATATATGTAAGTATATATATATATAAGTATATATATATATAAGTATATATAAAAGTATATAAGTAAATAAAATCCACCTTAAGTATATAAGTATATATATATATATAGAGAGAGAGAGAGAGAGGAAAAAATAAGTGTGATTATTATTGGTCAGAGACTTAAGGTGAAATAGGAAAAAAAATCTATTTTTCTCCAGATGTAAATGGGCATTGGATTTTGGCCTGCCAAACCTGCGAAAATAAAATTTAGTTTCTTAAATTAGTAAAACTTATATTTGAATTTCAATATATATTAAAAATTAGCTAAGGTAACACCATATTTATATAAATTTTATAGAAAAAATTAGATAAAACTGGAAAATGAGAAGAGAAGATATACAAACCAAACCATATTAACTTACATCATAATGAGCATATAAAAAAGATTTAGGCTCTGTTTGGCACGGCTGCAGCGGCCGTGAACGTGGTGATTATGAACTATTGTTCGTGAACGCCCGACCTCACATGCCGAACTTCATTCACTTTTAGGTTCAAAACTAGTTTTCTTTTCTCGGTGGCGGTCATAACAGCTGTCATGCCAAACATATATTTTATGATGGTGGCATTTTTATCCAAATTCATCGGAGCAAAAACGCCACGGCAAACGGAGCCTTAATAGAATTTTTTAAGATTTGCAACGGAGCTGGGTATCAAGTTGGCCAACCGCTAGCCCGTTGGTAACCGCACCGCTAGCATAAGATGGTGCAAAAGACTCACTCCGTTATGACCGCCACCAAGAAAAAACATAGTTTTGAACATAAAAGTGGATGAGTGATGTCGGACGTTCACGAATGACGGTTCATAACCACCGTGTTCACGACCGACACCGCCGTGCCAAACGGAGCCTCAATCCAATAGCAAATGGAGCCCAAATGAGCCTGATTTAAGCCAAATGGGTTCAACCAATATAGAATGGCATTTCTTTAATTAATTAACCAAATCAAATGTATACATTTATGTACTTGATCAATAAAATAAATAAGATTTGAGGTAGCACTCTAATCAAGCTCAATGGATTGACCCAAACTCAGCCTGATCAACTAGCAAGGCTCAAAGCGGGCCCAAATGACTGACCCGAAGACCCGACTACTTAGGAAATGATGTAACGAAATTCATGGACGTATGACAAAATGAACCAGCAACAAGCATATAGCTGGAACACTATACATAGAGGGCGAAATTGCAAAATCGACCCGAAATTATCTCAACTTCTCAAAATCTAGCTTCTCTTCTTTCATTTAAAACCTAAACCTTTTGTACCCGCCCAGTTCCTTCCCAAATCCCAACAGACCGAAAGATTTGAACTTTGTCTCTACTGGATATGATTTATGGGTATACTATGTAGTTGACATATGCCTGTCTGAACAAAGTCAGTGAAACCTGTTCTTCTTTGATGAAAAGAGATGAAATCTCTATAAGCTCTCTCTCTCCCTCTCTCTCCCTCTCTCTCTCTCTCTCCCCCTCGCTCCCTCGCTCTCTCTCTCTCTCGCTCCCTCGCTCCCTCGCTCCCTCTCTATCCCGCACGCGCGCGAACTCTATGAAAATCCTCCAATGTGACAAGTCAAATTAGAAGAATATTAACAAGACCCGTTTCTTCTCACCATGCGTTCTCAATTGGTATGTGAACGTGTGAAACTGAATACTACTCAAAATCTTGGAACAACAGTTTATTTTCGAACTATTTTTTAAATTCCCGGTTCTATTTGGTTAAGGAAAACGAAATGGAAAAATAACAGGAAAAGCAAAAAAGAAGTAAAAGAGCTCCCCACTGATTCTTCCAGTATGGGAACAGTATTCATCACATAAAAAAGGGCAGCCCGGTGCACAAAGCATCCCCGCACAGCGAGGGTCCGGGGAAGGGTCCCACCACAAGGGTGAAATGTAGGCAAACCTTACCCAGCATTTTTGCAAGAGGCTGCTTCCAGGATTCGAACCCGTGACCTCAAGATCACACGGCAACACCTTAACCGGTGCGCCAAGGCTCCCCTTCGACAATATTCATCACATAGCAACGAATATATCAAACAACAGAAAAAACAGAAAGTAATCAGCACAGAGCTAGCAAAGAATCGTACCTAATTCACTGATTTCGCTACACGACTCCATTGATTCTTCGAGTCTGGGAGCAGTATTCCGAGCATTTATGAAACGGATTCGATGCATTCACGCAATCTCGGTTTACATTCTTTCTCTCAACCAAGTTCGCGCTCCCTCTGCTACTTCCTGGAGCTACAGCAGAAGTCACCACAACATAAACACAGATACCAGACATTTTTTTTCTTAATAAGAAAAAAAAAAACAGTTACTCAGCACACAGACCTGAGCTGCCCTGTTTCTTCTGAATTGCACTTCTCTGAGAGCAGTATTCTGCACACTGATGGAAAGGATTTGATGCATTAGGACAGCTTGGATTCACCTTTTTGTTGTCCACTGCAACTACCGTTTCCTTTGTGCCTGGAAAACAACATTAACCAATCATTAAAATCTTTTATTTTCAGAATTACGTCAGGTTGCGTATAGTAATAATCGATCCTGGACGATGAAAAGGAAGTAAAAAGAGCTCAATCTTCATTTTTTTTTAAAAAATCACGGTGAATTAAGAGATGGCAGAGAACAAATTTCTACCTAGATACGACAGATTAAGTATTAGAAAAAGAAGAAAATCAGAATCACATCCATCAAATTGACCCCTAAAGGTTAGACAAAATCATAATCTCAACTATCAATCAATCACGTAGGGCTCTGTTTCGAAGAGTGGCGGCGGTTGTGAACGCATTTACGTAAATTAGAAGTAACATTTGGGTAGGTGAGGTTACGAACGCTATTTTCTCAAATGATATTTTAGGCCAAAAATATCACAATCATGCAGGTGTGTTCAAGTGTTCGCGGTCATGAACGCTTGGACACCTGAAAGTAGAATTTCAGGGAAAAAGTAGTCATGAAAGTTCTAAGCTTAGGTTAACCGCCACTACTGTGTATACACCATGGTTTCACACTGCCGCCACTCAAACGTCACATTGTCCCAAACAAACCCTAAAGATAGCAAATTAGCTCAAAAATTGCTCAAACATGATTTGAGAAATTCAACGCCATTAGCGTGTAAATGGTTTACTGTTATCATGTGTATCTCAAGACTATAAATCCAGTTATTGTATATGACAATAAGATCATCAAAATTAAAATCCAAATCCAAAATAATACTACATAGTTTGAGAACCCAATCTTAAAGCTTAGCCAACTGCAGAATTTTTCTCTTCGTCCATAGCTGACTGCAGAATCCCCCCTACATCGAGAACCAAGACCATGCAAAGGTAAATCTTTCCCTTTTCTAAATTGTTGGCAACTCTACAATTCAAAAGGGAGAATGGTACACAGAGCTACACCATCGTTAATGAAGAAGAGCATCACTAAAGACCTCATTAAGGCCGCTCCTTCTGTCGACAAGGTTAGCACCAGTGTACCACCTTCAGTTGTAGAGTTGCACTATTACTGGTGAAGAAGAACACCACTGAAGACCTCATTAAGGATGTCGGCTCTGTCAACTTTCATTTATTTTGGAAGACCTCCCCGCTTCTCTACCAAACTTATCTGAAGTCTGTCAATGCTCAACCTAGATCCATGGTCTCCCTACAACATTCAAAAGCAATCACCTTCAAATTCCCCTTTTGAACAAACCTTATCCGCACGAACTTTACCATGTGGAGATAACAAATTCAGTTGTCCTTAATAGCTCATGATCTCCTTGGTCATATCAATGGCTGCAGAGTCCCACCATGGAGGACGATACTCAGCATCCCAGACAACAACAAGCAAGTTAAAAATCCCAATTACTATTAATTGTACCAACAAAGATCAGCTCATCCTTGATCCATTCTGGGCAGTTGTGTAAAATAGATAAAATCCCACATCTCCATTCTTTCCTCATCCAAGACACGATGGGATCCATCTTGTCACCCCACAAACGGGTAACCCCGATCTAAGGATGATGTTTTCTTGCACATACTTGCCGGTCTACGATCAAAATCAAATAAATTGCAACCGACATCCAAGTCTGTGAGACAACAAACATACTCGTCAAGCTCTACGGAATGATCAAAGTACAAGCATCAACTGGGCAGCCCGGTGCACAAAGGCATCCCCGCGCAACAAGGGTCCAGGGAAGGGTCCCGCCACAAGGGTGAAATGTAGGCAAACCTTACCATGCATTTTTGCAAGAGGCTGCTTCCAGGCCTCGAACCCGTGACCTCAAGGTTACACGGCAACACCTCAACCGGTGCGCCAAGGCTCTGTTACGCCCGGCGTCATCACCGGGTTATTCGGCTACTGGGCTCGTCGACCAAAGGAGAAGGCGGAGGAAGACCGGGCTGAACCATCCGGTTCAGCCCGCCAATATTAATATAAGGAGCACCGGGGCTGAACCGCACCGGTTCAGCCCCAATGGGGGCCGGCTGGCCCTTGGGGGGTTAGGGTTAATATAAATACCCAAACCCCCCTCTTTTGGTGGCATGCAAACTATTATCAAGGTATTTCCTTCCTCCCTTCCTCCTCAACCCTAACCCTAAGTGCTAGTTCTCTCTAGTTTCTCCCTAGTTCCTCTAGTTTTCCCCCTTTCTTAGTAAGATCGTAACATATGGTATCAGAGGCTTCGTCCTCCCAGTTTTTTTTCCGATCCCGACTACTTCCCGATTTCGATCCCGATAGTTTTCCGATCCCGATCCCGACTCCTTCCCGATCTCGACTCCAGCGACGACTCCAGCCCTCGACGTCGACTCCAGCGACGACTCCAGCCCTCGACGTCGACTCCTGCGACGACTCCAGCCCTCGACGTCGATACATCGACGACTCCAGCGCTTCAACCCGCGACAGCGACGACTCCAGCCCTCGACAGCGCCGACTCCAGCGCTTCCAGCCCTCGACAGCGATGACTCCAGCACCTCCAGCGTCGCCTGCTCCAGTGTCGCCGCTGCTGCTCCAGGGCCACCGCCGCCGCCTGCTGCTCCAGAGGCCGCCGCCTGCGGCTCCGCCGCCTGCCTCCTGCCTGCTCCTCGGGCTTTTGTTGCTCCAGCGCTTCCAGCGTCTGGTTCAGCTGACCATGGTGACACGCACCGAAGCCGAGAATGCACGCTTGACCACCATCGAAGAGAACTACGTCGTGTTGTCGGACACTGTGGCGGCGCTCGAAGAACAAGTGAAATCCTCCCAAAAAAATCTAGAGGATCGCTTGGACGCGCGCATGGAGGAGATCAAGAACTTACTCGTGCAAAATCTGAAAGGAAAATCCCACGCGGCGGAGGGATCCGAAACCGAAGCATCCTACCATCCCCCGGCGCAGAACGACACAGGAATCGGAAGTGGAACGCAACAAGGGGCCGGATCCGGGTCTACGGGAGGCGGAATTCTCGTATCAGGATCGGCGGCACCGAATGGGCCGTTCGGCACCCAGTACGCCTAGAACGGACCGGGAATGCACCCGGGTTCCTCGTGGCGGGGTCCAGGGCAGGGAGCAGCCCCTTTTCGACCTACTGGAGCGAATGCGATCCCAATCGGGGGTGTGGCGGGCATCCTACCGATGACACCACCATATGGCGGACCGGCGGACTATGGAAATGGCAACCCATGGGGTGGAGGGCAATAAGGAGGCTACGGTCTGGACCGGGGACAGCCCGGGCCCGCAGTGGCTCCAGCGCAACCTTACCAACCAGCACATGCCGAACCACGGCCGTACATGCAGCCAAAACTGACACGTATGAACTTCCCTAAGTTCAAAGGCGGCGACGCCTTAGAATGGATCCAGAAGGCTGAACTTTTCTTCAAGTACCAAGAGATTCCCGAGGCTCAGTGGGTGCAGTTGGCGGCCTTCCATCTGGAGGAGGACGCGTATCAGTGGACGAAATGGTTTCTGCGGGGGCGCACCTATGCCCCTTGGGCCGAGTTCATAGAGGCTTTCTCGGCTAGGTTTGGGCCCTTGGAGTATGAGGACGTGGAGTCCACCCTTCAGAAATTGCGTCAGAAGGGCACAGTCACCGAGTATTGCACGGAATTTGAAAAGTTGGCAAACCGTGTTTCTTGGGAGGAGCAAACGATGCTGAGCTGTTTCGTATCCGGATTGAAGGACCGCTTGCGAGACGAGGTCCACGCCTACATGCCACGCAGTTTGAGTCATGCCATCAGCCTGGCCAGGATACAGGAGGAGCGGTACAATCGACAGAGGACTCGGACGACAGGTCGGGCACCTACGATTGCAGATGTACCCAAGCAGGAACCACCGACTGAGGGCCGTCCTACTGTGACGAGGTTGACGTGGCAGGAGCTTCAGGCCAGAAAGGATAAGGGGCTATGCTTCAACTGCGATGAGAAGTACACCCGAGGGCACGCTTGCCAGAAGGTCCAGGTATTCATGCTGCAGAAGGACGCGGAAGATGTTACTCGCACTGCAGAGGAGGGAGAGTTGGTTTTTGACGACTTTGGAGTATCCATCCAGGCCTTGGAGGGGGGTACCCCATCTCCAACCTTACACCTAGCTGGGAGGGTCGGCGGAGAGACGGTGACGATTCTGATGGACAGTGGGAGCACTCACAACTTCATCCAACCCGGTGTGGCCCAGAAGACGGGGTGTGTCATAGATCGCAGCGCAGCTTTCCACGTCCGGGTAGCGGATGGACGCACACTGCAGTGCGAGGGAGTGCTAAAAGGGGTGGAGCTCCAGATACAGGGGTACACAGAGCATATTGATGTTTACTTATTGCCAATCCGGGGTTCCGACATGGTGTTGGGTGCACCGTGGCTGCAGCAACTTCGGCGGGTGACTTTCGACTGGAACCAGATGACTATGGAGTTCAACCAGCACGGGAAGGGGTACTGCTTGGAAGGCCTCACGTTGTCTAAGGTAAAGAAGATTTCACCCCACAGCGTGGAACGCCTAGGGGCACCGGATAGTACGAAGCCCATCGTTACAGCAAGTAGAGCAGAACCTACGACTCCAACAGGGGTCTCGTCTCAGATGCAAGCTAGAGCCGACTTGTCCCAAGAGCCGCACTCTCCCCGCCTCCAGCTTGAGGACAAGCTGGTCCTTGATGGGGGAGGGAATGTTACGCCCGACGTCATCACCAGGTTATTCGGCTACTGGGCTCGTCGACCAAAGGAGAAGGCGGAGGAAGACCGGGCTGAACCATCTGGTTCAGCCCGCCAATATTAATATAAGGAGCACCGGGGTTGAACCGCACCGGTTCAGCCCCAATGGGGGCCGGCCGGCCCTAGGGGGGTTAGGGTTAATATAAATACCCAAACCCCCCTCTTTTGGTGGCATGCAAACTATTATCAAGGTATTTCCTTCCTCCCTTCCTCCTCAACCCTAACCCTAAGTGCTAGTTCTCTCTAGTTTCTCCCTAGTTCCTCTAGTTTTCCCCCTTTCTTAGTAAGATCGTAACAGGCTCCCCTACTCAAAGTACAAGCATCAACTGAGAAAAAAAATCAACAATATTGTCCTCTGCAAAAATGTGGCAAACCCCTTCCACAATTGCAACAACTCCTTCGGCTGCGTCAATCCACATAAGTCTCCTCTCCACAACAACAATTTCAATCACTCCAGTAACTACTGCAATGATCAGAATGCATCACTAGAAACTTTGAAAGCTTCCTATGTAGAAATGATATACAACCAAATCAATAGCAACACCAATCATATCACCACCCTACTACCCTATTCCAATGTCATGGCTACCGAACACTAGCACTTATCATCATGTCACATCTTATGTTGAAACTCATCATTGCTACACCAACTATGGTGGCTCATATGAGATCAAAATAGGTGATGACTTGGGTTTGAAAATCTCCCACATTAGTAACATAAAAATCTCTCTCATCATAGATCCTTTGACTTAAATAATGTCATGTGTGCACCAATCGTTACTAAAAATTTAATCTCGATCCCAAATCTTACAAAATAAGCACACTCTCCCTTGATCTTTTTGTTGGATCCATAGCCACCCCTTGACTGAGTGAGACTAACCGCCCAGCCCACGGCGCTTAAGGCCCGACACCTCATGTCCATCTGATGCTTACTACGGGGCTTTGCGATGTCATTTGTTGTTTAAGGAGAAATAATTGTGCCCTTTCCATAAGTTCGAGCTTATGGACCAGTTGGATAAGCGCTTGATCCTACAAGTGAAATCAGAACGGGGTCGTGGGTTCGAGGACAGGCGGCAACGCCTAAGTGTGAATTTAATGGTATAAAACTCTAAATCAATTTTGACCAAGTATGGGTTACCTTAACTTGTGTGGGTTTCAGTTAGCCGGTATAAAGCAGGAGGGGGGGGGGGGGGGGGGGGGGGGGCATTGTTGGTTCCATCGCCACCCCTTGAGTCGAGTGGGACTAACCGCGCAGTCCACGACATTGACGGCACAACACCTCATGTCTGCCCGGTGTTTAGTACGGGACTTTGCGTTGCCATTTATTAAAGGGGAAATGGTTGTGCTCTTCTCATAAGTTCGAACTTATAGAACAGTTGAACAAGTGTTTGATCCTACACTTCTTCCTCTTCACTCCTTGATAAAGGACCTTCACACGGAGGAGCCTCCTCTTCATAAGGATAACCATAACGATGCTTACTGCTTCCCAAGTCGATTCAACCCTTAAATAAACTCCCATCTAAATTTGAAATACATAGGTGGCATTCTTGTTCCGGACATCCTTTAAGTCTTATTCTACAAACTATTATTTGTTTCAATAAACTAAAGTCAATTGTGCCATTAGTTAACAACTTTCAAATTATGTGAGTGCAGTAAAAAGTCATAAACAATCTTTTGACGAAAAACTAAATCAATGAGATAAAACCCCGGAGCATCTATATACTGATATTTGGGTGCCGATGGTAATGTCTTGTGACGGTTTTCATTGCTATCTAATTTTGATTGGCCATTTGTCTACACCCTATGAAACACAAATTAATGAATTATGTTGGCACTGTTATTTCTGAATTGAAAAAAATCATCATAAATTTATTTTAATTATCACTTACCTCCGTCAACTCTGATGATGACGGTGAATATCAATTTCTTGCATTTGTTTTACATCCTATAGTGCCTGTCATCCCACATTCTTACTCTCAATCACCCATAAGAATGTCATTATTTTCATGTTGTATAAACACGTCGTATACCCTTGCACACTTTCTTCTACGTACTAGAATCATGCTATACAAACTATTATTTATCTCATCAATTGCCTACCCACATTGTCTCTCAACTTTAAATCACCATTATAAAAAATCTCCAACCATCTACTAAACTACACTTGTCTCGTCTCCAAATCTTTGGCTGCCTCCGCTATCCTTTGCTATGGTCATGCAATTCGTCTAAACTTCAATCTCTACAACAAAACTCAACTGTTAAATGCACCAAACATCGCAACGTTCCCGCAACAACTAAAACAATCTCAGCACAACTCAATCCTTAACTCCCATACACAAATACCAACTCAATGCCATCACCTCACCACCATCATCACCCACCACCTTGACCCCAATATAGCACCCAATGATCATTTCTCGACATCCTCATCAACAAATTCCCCATCACTTATTTCTCCTCCACAACTATCTCTCTTCCCTTAAAACCAAACCTCTGATCCACTCATGAACATAGACCAAATCCAAAATACTTCAACTCTCTATAAATCAACCACACCCACATTTAACCCATACCTCAAATTCTAAAAACCAACATGTGTATTGCCGCTACCAAGAACTCTGGTTAATAACCTCTCAAAACCACCCTCCCTGTATAGCGAACAATATACGAGTGCTACCTCTCTCAATGTGAACCCTAACTTCCACTCTCTAATGAATTGCATAGCCCTTGATTACCACCTCATCATAGTAAGCATAGAAAATGGCATAATTCATGTTCTTCGTATGAACACCGATGATCAACAAAGATATATTCTCACCAAATCACTTGAGTGCACGCAGTTTCTCAACCTAGGCTCCAAGATCAAAGTCTAAAATGGATTCTAAATCTCACGAGAGCTTGTTATCAATAACAACAAATCAGAATCACAGCCATAAAATCAACCACCTAAAGATAATAAATCGGCTGAAAAATTGCTTGCCATAGTTAGGGAGAAAAATCAGAATCCCAGCTATCAAATCAATCTTCTAAAGATCGCAAATCAGCTGGAAAATTACCTAACACGAATCAAGAAATCTTCACCACCAGCCTTAAAAATATACTGCGATTATTAAGAGTAAACTAGCTAGTAACTTTTTTGAAGTATAACCCGTGGCTATAAAAAAATCATTTAAGCCAAACCCCAAATCCTCAATAACACCACACAAATCACGAGAGAAAGGGGATTCACCAATTTTAACTCCCTTCGACGGCGACTGCCCATCGTGGCTTCCCCGGGAGCAATACTCCGCGCACTGGTGAAACGGATTGGAGGCATTTACACACAATGGATCGACGCTTCTTTTCACCCCTCCCACGTTCTCTCCTTTCTCCTTGGTTCCAACGCCATTAGGAACTGAACGATTTGAAGAGAGAAACAAAGTAGAACCGATATTCAAACCAAAAAAGCAAGACTGAAGAGGAGATTTGAAGTAAGAGATTGTATGAACCTAGTGTTTCTCTATTGATCTTAGTCTTCAATGACGGAGATCCACGCGCGCAATACTCGGCGCAGATGTGGAAGGGGTTGGAAGCATTGGGGCAATCCGGGTTCACTGCTCTGTCCCTTGCCATCTTCTCGCCGCTCTTCTGAATCGCGTGGGTACAGAGATGAGATTATTTCTGAGAACAATCGGAGAGGGAGAGAGAGAGAGAGAGAGAGAGAGAGAGAGAGAGGAGCAGATGGAGGTGGAGAAGAGGGAGGAAGAGCCGGGGAAGAAGGAAACGAAAGCGTAATTCGTGCGGACAGATACTATGCGGGACTCCGTATATATATTTTCTATACAGATAGTTTCCACGTTCAATATGAAACCACGCCGTTGAACACTTCAGCAGTATCGTTTTTTATCAAAACCACTAGAGCAATTCGTACCGAACCGTGCATACCTTTGAAGTCGAACTGAGCTGAACCGAGCAAAATGAGCTCGAGCCGAGCAAAATGAGCTCGTCAAGCTCGAATCGGTTAGCTTGAGCTCGAGTTTGGAGATTTTGTCAAGCTCGACTCGAACTCGAATCTTTTGCACCCCTAGGGAAGTTAGCATAATCACAAATTGCATCATTCTTATTGTTGAAATTACAAAAAACATTCCTATAGTTTTACATTTCATAATATTCATATACAAAAATATTTCTTTGGAGTAAATTTATAGAAGGTCTTTTTGTGCATAGATGTTATCAAAAATAAGATAGGTGCAATCTATAATTTAGCAAATTAGGAATAATCGATAATGATTATTCTATCAATAATATTATTGTTTTAATACAAAGTAATTTTTTTAAAAGTAAATTTTTACTTTCAAATTCAAATTGTCTGTCAATGCTTAATCATTTGTTAACCGCAACTCAAATTTTTTGAAAATTTTATTGGCAAAAAAAATGTGTTGACCGCACTAATTTTCTTTATAAAAAAAAATCAAACTTTAATCATTGCTAACCGCAACAAAAATGTAATAGTATTATCTTACAAGATTTGAAGGAAAATAAAAATTCAAATGTGACACTTAAAAATCTTGTATATATGAGTTATAATATCTTCAAGCGTACCCAAAAACCTACACTCGCACAACAACAATTCGTGATACAAACCACATTTATCAACTGAAAGAGATCAAAAGCGCGGTAGCTTCATCTCAATATGCGGCGGCCAAGGATTAGATGGGAAGTCGGTAGCCTACGGAGACAGCGGCTTGCCTTTGGATGCACTCAACGATAGTGGGGACGTCGTTGAAAGAGAGCAAACATGATTGAAGAAAACGAAGAAGGGTCGACACACGGTTAATTAATTTCATCAATCAGCGATGGGAGGAAAATGAGCGGATAAGGGTTTCCGTCATCGGTTAGACTAAACAAACGATAAGAAGAAATAGTTCGCGTTTTTTATTTTTTATTTTGAGGTACGAATAGCCAAAATCGGACTGCCGTTAACAATTGACTTATAATTATTAGTTTTATGGAGAGAAATTATTGTACGCGGTGGACTTTGCGGGTTGAAGACTTTTTCATTCTTTGTTGACGGAGGAAGGCCGTCAATCTTTTCAAAAAGAGAAGAGTACGGCAGAATCTGTTGCCGTCTATAATTGTTTTTATTAATTCAAGTCTTAAAATAATAATTAAAAAAAGGCAAACGTGTTCATTTTTTGGTATAATAATTCATATTTAGTATAGATATATATAATTTATTTTTAGTATAATAAACAATGAGTGAGAGTGCATGGGGCGTGCGATCACGACAGTACCCCGACTGTGATAGTTTCATTGCACAACGACACTTCTGCGGGTCTCAAATCTCAACCTCACGTGCGTGTTTGTGTGACTAAGGTTGTTCACAAATAGTATAGTTTGTGAATAATTCAGAATTCGATTCGTGAAGTCTCGATTGAAATTCGTAATTTTTGAATTTGAATCCCTATACGAATTCGAATTTGAATTCGAATAGTTTGCAAATCCGAATCCGAATAATTTTAGGGAATTGTTAAAGGCAAACCAAAAATGGCTAGTCGCACACCATTTTTATGGCAAACCCAGTTTTTTTAAAATTACTTGGTGCAAACAAATTTGTTAACGACAAACCATTATTGTTAGCAGCAAACCAAATCTAAACAGAAGAGAGGGGAGAAGAAAACAGCAAATGGCGAGCAGGCGATCAGAATATTGCCGCTCCGGCCGCTGGGTTTCGCCGCCGTCACCAATGATTCTGCATCAACGGCAGCGAGTGGAGACGGAGCGCCGGGAAGCCGAGGAGGAGAGGGTTTCCGAAGCGGAAGAGTCGTCGGAGAGCGAGATTTGGAGGGCTTTTGTGAAGGCCGCATCCGCAATCCAGCTCGCCCACGCCTCAATGCTAGATCTGCCATTCTCCATGATGGTTTGGAAGCCGGGGACGAAGATCTGCGATGATGAATCGGACGATCTACTGCTCCGATCACAAAATCAACGCCGGAGACAGGGGGTGAGTCGACGGGAGACACGGCGGGATGGGCGACGGCGGGAGAGGCGACGGGAGAGGCGACGGCGGGAGAGGCGGCGGGAGAGGCTTGCGACTTTTGGTAGGGGAGGGTTTGCGCGAGGTAAGGGAGGGTTTGCCTAAATAAAAACGAGTGAACAGTTTTCGGCTTAAAATTGAAGTGTGCTGGTGTGCGACTAGCCATTTTTGGTTTGCCTTTAACAATTCCCTAATTTTATCCATGTTCGAAGGATTCGCGAATAATTCGTGAATAGTAAAATATATATTTAAATATATTTTATATATGTAATTAAATATTAAATATAATTATATTTGAAAATTATATATAATTAAACGTTATAAAATTCGAATCCGTGTTCGAATAATCGAATCTGAATTCGAGCCTAAATTTGAATCTAATATTTCATGACGAATCCGAATCTGACTCCGATATTCGAACGAATCCGAATCTGAATCCAAATCTCTGCATTATATGTCAAATTTGGATTCGATTGAAGTGTTATTCGGTTCGGTTTGTGAACACCCGCTACACGTGACACCCTCTCCCTCTCTCTCCTCTCTTTTTCTCTTTTGACCTTTCAAAGTCATGTTTATATACACGCGATAACTTGAAAACTAATTTTATTAACTTGATTTTTTACAATAATTATTTAGAAATGAATAAAAAAATTGGATATCATTACATTAAAAAAGCAAGGATAGTATTGATATTGTGAATGTTTCACCAAATGAGATTTTTTCCTTATAATATAGTATATATATATAAGAGAGAAAAATAAAAATATAGTTGTTGCGGGTCGCTCAACGTTCTTTCAGACCGGGCGAAACGAACCGTCTTAGCCCGAGAGTGAACCGAGCGCGCAAGCAGTCACAGAGAGAACGAACAGGTGGCAAGCGAACGTTTTTACCGTGGAAAACCCGAAAATGGAGAAAAAACACGTGGTCGGATCAGCGCTAACCAAATTTCACTATGCTGAGTAGCGTTACAAGCGATGGAGCGAGAATCGGGAGCGACAGGCCGCTCCCGTTACAATTGCAGTTGAAGGAAGGTCTCTGAGGGTGACAGGTCACCTCTCAGAAAAACTAAGTACTTTCTTCTGCTAGGAAGTCTTCAGAGTCTGCGGGAGATCTTCAAGCGACGATGGTGGTCTTCAAGCGACGAAGGAGTTCTTCGAAGGTTGAAGGAGGTCTTCGAGTGCTGATGAAGGTCTTCGAACGTTGAAGGAGATCTTCGGGTTCCGAAGGAGATCTTCGAGTGCTGATGAAGGTCTTCGAACGTTGAAGGAGATCTTCGGGTTCCGAAGGAGATCTTCGGGTTCCGGAGGAGATCTTCGGGTGCTGAAGGAGATCTTCGAGTGCTGATGAAGGTCTTCGAACGTTGAAGGAGATCTTCGGGTTCCGAAGGGAATCTTCGGGTTCCGAAGGAGATCTTCGAGTTCCGAAGGAGATCTTCGAATGCTGATGAAGATCTTCTTCGAGGGAATTCCAGAGAGCTCTCTCCCGTGCAGAAAATTCCAAGTCCCTTGAAATGAAGCCCTGGGGTTCCTTTTATAGCTTTTGAGGGTGGTTAGGGTGGTTATGGTGGTTAGGACGGCTATCCGCACACCATAACCAATTTATGTGTTATATGCACATTTATCATGAATATGGCTATGCACACACTAGTTTGTATAGTTTTTAGGATGAAATATATTCATATGACGGATATGGTTACGCGCACACCATAACCATATTATTTGCTAGACGCAGACCGGATGCCCACTCATCATGAATATGGCCATGCGCACATCAATTTGTATAATTTTTAGGATGATATGTATTCATATGTCGGATATGGTTACGCGCACACCATAACCATATTATTTGCTAGACGCAGACCGGATGCCCACTCATCATGAATATGGCTATGCGCACACCAATTTGTATAGTTTTTAGGATGATATGTATTCATATGTCGGATATGGTTACGTGCACACCATAACCATATTATTTGCTAGACGCAGACCATATTGAAGGTTTTTACTATTTATACCCCCATGTTGGAGGATTTTCACTATTTGCACCCCATGATGGGTGGTTACAGGTTTAGCGAGATTTGTCTTGATCGTCCTCGTTTTCTCCGCCGAATGAGGCGGGAGAGGTCGGGCGAGCGCGTCCGTTGGTCAAGGGAGGCCGACCGGGGACGAGACGAGAGGGGCCGGAGAATGCGTCCGGCGGCGAGGGAGGTCGATCGGCACCGCGCCCACTGCCCGGCTGCGTGCGGTGCCGGGCGCGCGGTGCCGCGCACGGTACCGCGCCACCGCGCGGTGCCGCGCGGCCGCGCGCGGTGCCGTGCGGCGCCGCGCGGCTGCGTGGTGCCGCGCGGCCGCGCGCGGTGTCGTGCGGCGCCGCGTGGCCGCGGGACGGCGCGCGGCCGGGCGACGGCGCGCGGCCGGGCGGTGGCGCGCGGCCGGGCGGTGGCGCGCGGCCGTGCGCGGTGGCGCGCGGCCGTATGCGGTGCCGCGCGGCCTTGTGGCCGCGCGTGGTGCTGCGCGTGGCTTCGCGCGGTGGTTGCGGTTATGGGCGGTTTCCTCCTCTTCCTTGCCCATGCCTCCTCCATCTTAGTGGGGAGTTGAGTTTTTGGCTAAATACAACCCGAATTTCTCTACATAGTAGGTGATAACCCATCAATAGTATTTATATATAATAATAATAAAATAAAATTATTTTCTTTAGCTTGAATATTCTAGAGATGAAGTAGTGTCCTATTGCTCTCCCGGATAAATTGGAGCCCAACAAATAATTTAGAGTGATGTTATAAGCAGTTCTAAATGGCGATTCGAATCCTAAAAAGCCCCCAAAAATCTACATTATAATCGCGATCGAAAAAATTAGAGAAACAGAAAATATGCATGAGAACTTCTCCTTCACTTGCTCATAATTCATGACATCTAAGACTAGTTAATGACATTAAAAATAATTTTGTAATAAAAAAATAGATATCATGATTTTATAATAAAACATTGATTATGAACCGTTGTTCGTGAACTCCCGGCCTCACCAAAAGAACTTCACTCATTTTTATGTTCAAAAATAATTTTCTTTTCTTATTAGCAGTCATAACCGCTGTCATGTAAACATACATTCTATAATAATGACGTTTTTGTAAACTCAGCGGAGTAAAAACACACCACCAAATAGAGCCATAGTTTAAAGAATTGCATATATGTATGTAAACCACGGTTTTAAAAGTTGGGCCGTCCATATTAGTTGGGGGTTGAACCGGTTCTCATTGATTGAACCAAAAATATTTTCTCCTAAAACCGCATGAGAAAATTTGAAATGAAAATTCAGCCATTTGACCAATAATTGTTCCCCCGATTTCAAAGAACTATATCACATTCAAATCTATGGTAAACTTTGATCGGATGGCTGAGATTTCTCCGGTGCTTAATATAAATATGATTTTTTTTCTCATTTTTACCGTTGACATTGACTGTATTAAAAATAGAAATAAATAAGTAATATATCCAAATCAAAATATATTAAGTATTAAATTAATTAATGTATTTACGGAACAAAAATCACTTTCTAGAAATAAAGTAGTATTAAGAAGTAAGAACGCGTGAAAAAATAAATGATTATTCAAATGTCATGGATGGAAGCTTCTGCGGTCTAATGGACACGTGGATCCTTTTATATATTAATTTTTTTTATATTTAAAAATTGTCATATTATTTGGCCAAATAATATTTCTTGCTTTCACTGACGTTTGCCATGACCTTTGCCTCAAAATTTCTAAACTATATTTTTGAGAGTGAAGTTTAGGAGGAATTTTTGTAGCTAAACAATCATTCAGTATTTGATCACACGTGCTATTTTATAACTTATTATTGACATAATTCATAGATGACCATACTCTTTCAACAATTGCAGTAGTCATACGAAGAATTAGAATCAACTTCAAAAGCTTGTATATTTGTTGATAAACAACATGCTTACCTGTTGCAACATGCCTGAGCTTTCAGAACTGTTGTCTGCCGAACTGATGAACAAGAACAAGAACTGCCCTGCGCCTCCGTCGACCGGCCTTCGGAATAGCCGAACAGGGAAGAGCTCTGAAGACCGGATGACGAAAGACTATGGCTCGATCTCACCTAGTCGCTCTGCCATAATTCCTAAACGCAAACACGAGATCAATTTCGTGAGGACTGAGCGGGGGTGAGTAGGCGGGCTGCGAGTCGAAATTAATTTTAGGGGTGTGCATAGCTGAGCTTGGTCTGCGAATAGACAAATTTGATCTACGAAAAGCAAAAGTTTGGTCTGCTTATCAAAAATCGCAAAATAAAGGGGATGTCAGTGTCCCATTGACCCCCTCTGAATCCGCCCTTGCACACAAGCATGTGCAAATGAAACACAAACTTTGCGAGAAAGTCAATTTGAGTAACTCAAACATTACTCTAAAATGTCCCCCTGGATCCCCTACATTCATACTTTAGCCCCACATCCCCGCGACTTATGAGATTATATTGTCCACACCAACTCCCTCGACCTCTCACGAGCCTCTCCTTCTTACCTTGCCGATGTTCATCTTGAATATTCTCCACGTTTGATGAACAATCACCGCACGCTCCCAACGCGTGACTGATCTTTGAACCAATTGTCATGTGATGAGATCCCCGACGCTCCAAAATGTGCGACCTTAAGATCACCGCTCATTGTTGGATCGGTCGGCGTCCTTAGAGGGGGGGGGGGGGTGAATAAGGGTTTTCAAAAACTTTAGATTATATTTAGAAAAACTTCGGAATATTGCAAGATTAATAAAGAGACATCAAGTAAAACAATAATAAAGAGATATGCTTTATTAATATCAAATAATGTTTTACAAAACTTGATTTCTATGACGCTAGAAATCGGAGGCGACTAATAAAATTTCTTTTTCGTTTTCTATACCGACTCGTATCCCCACGAACCGGTTGGCTTTAGCCGATCTCTCCCCAGATACGACCTCAAGCCGCTCTAGCCGATCTATCCCCAGAAAGGCCTCGAGCACCCCCTAGACCTAACCTAGATCTAGTCGCCAACACGAGGCAAATTTCAGCCCTAAGTCCTACCCCAGACCTAGTCGCCAACACGAGGCGATTTCACTACCGTTTACAGAAAAGATATGAAATGAAAAGACAATAATATAAAAACTCCCTCTATGTGGATCTCTTGGAGAAGTGGACGAAGGCCCGCAGAGTATGATCGTAGTCGATGCAGCCTTTCGTCACGATGATGACGCGTGTTGAAATCTTCTCCACGGATCTCCTTAAGGCTTTATGGAATTGTGGGAGTATCGCTCTGAATCTTCCTCTCTCTGCTGTGGCACGAAGCTCTGGAGTTTGGGATTGGAGGAAGATGAAGAATTCGGAGCCAAATGATCCAATTTATAGTCTTCACGATACCGCCGGCGCTAGCTCGGATTAGGAATGATCTTGCGCGGCCGAATCTCCCATCCGTGGCAACAATTTGCTCTATGCCTCTTGTACACCATGCTACCGTCAGCGCTAGTAGCTACCGCCGGCGCTATCCCAGATTAAGTAACATTTTGCGTGGTGTGATCTTCAATCCGAGGCAACCTTGCTTTTATTCCATCTGTGTTCAGTGATACCGCCAGCGTTATCCGCTATCGCCTGGAGCTAGCATCCTTCTATAAACGCCGCCGGATTGTCGCAAATCATCGCTAGCGCCGGGCGCTATCGCTAGCGCCGGCGCTAGTGAGCCTCTTCGAATTCTGGCCTCAATTTTGGGGACAACTATCCATGAGTCATGTGGACTTTGATTTCCTGCACACTTAAACACACAAGATCAAATACACATAGGATTTATTATTCTCAAACTTAGGAGATGCGGAAGACCACGTTCCAACAAACTCCTCATTTTGATAATAACAAATCCATTAATGATAAATCAAAGCATTAATAAATAAGCATGATGGAACTATACTTGTGTGTGTGAGAGTGATTGACTTAGGATAATAATCGATTCTAGCATGTCAGAATTGCTCCCCCTAAATACATGCTCCCCCTAAGTGAATGCTCCCTTAATATGTATGCTATCAACTGAATTTGTCATGTTGGGTTTATGATAGCGGGTTACATTTATCATTGTTAGTTCTTCCCCTTTTGCATTTCATCATGTTAGTTCTCCCCCCTTGTTATTAGCAAAAGTGGGTAGGGAAACAAAGCACTAAAAATGTGTAAATAAAAGAGAAGGCATGATCGAGCTTTTTAAGTAAATGATAAGGAGTTTTAGACTTGTCTTTCATTGAAAATGATCAGAGTTATGACTTATTTTATCCCTTTTGTTTGTAGTTCTCCCCCTTTTATATATCAGAGTTTAAGCAAAAAATAATGATTTCCCCTTTAAATAAGAGTTTTAAGCCTAAAAATAATCATGATTTCCAAGTAACCAATCTATCCAGACAATATGTCAACACCCTAGCCCCGTACTAAGTGACGGATGGGCATGAGGAGCTGCAAACATGCCGTAGGTTGGGGTGTTAATCACATATGCAAACACTAGACAAAAACTTAACCTAGCACTCTTTCCCCCCAGTGCCTCGCAAGGCCCCACTGGAACCCTCCCCGGTTAAGGACAAGACATGACTAGAGATAAGGTTATCTAATGTCTACAACCCTACGCCCCCGCTATGGTGAGAAATGAAGTCATGGATAACAATTATTGGAAACATTAAGCATTTAAATCTAATGGGTAATATCATAGCATATGAGTTTATATTTTTATTTGAATTTTTGAAATAAAACTCACATAGCTATATTGAAATTCATGAATGAATCAGAGTTTGAGTATTGCAGAAGATTTCGAAAAAGAAATATTATAATACTAAATAAGAATTTAAGTTAAAAAGAGATATTTTATAAGTAATATTTCACTTGTTGGAGGAGTGTTTAGAATAGAAATAGATCAGAGTTATAAGAAAAAAAATTCAACCAATATAAAGTTTACCAAGCAAGTCTACCACTTGTTGCAAGAAAGGAATTTGAAGATTCAAGTGATGATGCACACAAGATGAAAGATTTTAAATAAGTATTAAAGTGCAAGGTAAAACAATTATATGGTTATGATGCGGAAGACATATAGAACTACAAAAAAACATCTTATGGTAATCAATGATGGTTCATAAAAAGATATATGAGTTCAATTTCAAAAAGAAGATGTTTTTGTAAATCATTTTGCATTTAAAATTTTTTTTGACAATATAGTAACCAAGCATGAAATAATCTTATCAAAAAGAGATTACTACAATGTTACTTTAATTCACAATTTCAAAACATACCAAACATTGTAGAAAGCATGCTAGGTTATCTAGTGCATTTCATAAATAAAGAGTAGTATATAATTAGCATTAGGATCCAATACTCATGAGAAGAAGTGTTATGGAAGATAATGATGTGCATAAAAGTGTATTTTGAATAGAGTAAACAAATGTTTTAATCAAAAATACAAGTAATATGTAAAGTAAAGAGCACAATAAAACACAAATAATTTTACTTTCACTCACTTCAACGCACAAAGAAAAATGTACAACTACCAAGGTGCTCTGCACACACAATGCTCATCAAGACTTATCAGGGTGCAAAGTAGTGCTTGGGGGATCACATAGTTTTATTCTTCAAGATTGATTTTTATTGTGATCCGATGTACTTAAGAATAAGTGGTTTTTATTTTGAAAGAAAGATATGGTTTGCACAAGATACTTTATTATTCTTTCCAAGGTGCTCAACCTCACAACGCTTATTAAGACTTATCAGGAGGTTCAAGTAGTGCTTGGTGGAGTTATCTTTGTCACTTTATTTTATGATTTTGTTTTGTACAAAGTTCTCCGAATACACTTGCTTTGCAAACCAATATAGTTTATGAAAAAGATAACCACTTTTCTTAACTTTTAAAAGTGCAAATAAAGGTTGTGTAGGTAAGATACTTGTGCAATTTTAATTCATTGTACTATTACAAAACATACAGAAACATTCATAGATTAAACACATAAGTAGACAATGCCAAAATAAGTGAGTGAATTGCGATCATTATCAAACATAAAACATTACTCATACTTAGAGGCATGCTACGCATAGTTCTACACAACTTTTTCAATATAATTTATGCACATATTAATAGACCTATCTAAGCATGATGAAAACAATGTTCAAAGTAGTTTGAAAAGATAAATTGCAACATTATAGAAGTTTTGAATAATAGATTAACTCATGCTTGATTTTTACAATAAAGTCCATACAGATATTTTTGAAAAATAATTTTTATTTAAAGTTTGAACTTATAAAATTGATCTTGGACTTCCCGAGGGCTACCTTGTGAGAGGTTCGCCCGGTACTAGGTGATATGATGGGATGATAGCCCAAATCACCCTTTCGCAAGATACATAGAAAAGTTAAGTTCAGAAGAATAATTTTGATACTTGTTTTTGTTTTGTTTTATATTTTTGTAGTTGATTTTTACAAATAAAAGCATATTTTTGTAATTTTTGCTTTTGTAATTTTTATATTTGATTTTTTCATAAAGATGAACTTTAAATAAAGGAAACAACACAAGCGAAAAAACAAAACATATTTTTTGTAATTTGGTTTTTGTAGTTTTGTATTTGATTTTTCAAAAAATAAAGAAACACAGAAGTGCAAAACTAAGTAGAAAATATAGATTTATATATTTTAAGGGATTTTTAGAAATTTAAAAAATACAGAAAAATGAACATGGACGCTAGCGCCTGCGGTAGCGCTAGCGCGGGAGACAGTAAACGATTTTTTGTGATTTTGAATATTTTAATTATTGATCTTGAATAAGTGTCACAATAGTAGTTTCATGCTGAAATATCAGAATTTTAGGAGATGTTTGGATAGTTCATATTGTATGAAATATTAGCAATTTAATATGTGACATGACAATGCATGATATATATTTTCTCATATTTTCATTTTCATTTTTCTAGGGTTTATATTTATCAATATACTGTAAGTTGAAACTGATATGAAATGTAAGCACAAGATAGTATGTTTGAATAAGCCAAATAATATATGTTTTAATGATTAATCCATAAACTATGTGATTGATGAAATTTTAGTATTCTATTATGATTTCAAATCACATAGTTATCATAAAATTTGAATAACATTATAATGTTGTATCTAGCATAGATATATAAGCATAAACCAAAAAGTGATACTAGGATGATGAGTTTGGATGCAATATTATACATAAGATTAATCATGCATTTTGTGAAGAATATTTTTCTTCAATATAAGGGCTATCATAGTCAATAAAACAAGATCAACACATTTCGCATTTTACTTTTTAGGCTAAGCCCTTTAATAAACCATTTAAATCCATTCTCTAAAATAATATTATTAGTCTTGATAATAATTTTGATATACAATTTGTGATGATAGTTCAAGACATTTTAAAGGTAATGAATTTAGAAAGGTAAAAGTAAAAAGGATAAGTAGATCATTAAAAAGAAATAATATAACTTTTATTTAATTTTATTCAATTTGATTCATTTATGAATTATGGTTTTAATTTATGAAAGTCATATCACAAAATATATAAAGTGATCACAGCATGATAGTTTAAAAACAGCAAAAGAAAATAAACAAAAAAGAAATTTAAGTATATCATGAAATAGAGAAATGATATTTCATTTTTAATTGATCTCTACTTCATGCAAATGATGGCATACTAATGAATAAGAGATTTAGGTATCCAAAGAGGACCAGGTGTGACGGTTCCTTTGGGTACCCAAATGCATCGTGTTTGCTTTTGGGGAGATGTGATTGAATGGGCCCTTTTGATTTGAGTTTGTGTTTCATCTTTAACTTTTGGCCGCCATTCAAACATTGGTTTAATATTATTCTTATTTATCAAATTTCCATGACGATTTTGCAAAACATTCTTTATAGGAAATTTGTTTATCTTTAAATTTATGTTGGGAGAGTGGTTATTTTGTAAATGATAATGATTTGGAATTTTATTTTCAAGCATTTGATATTCTTTATTTCCTTTGTTGGATTTATCAACATTTTGAGAAATTATATTCAACTTGCTTTTAGATATACCTTGAGATTGTGAATGAATGTTTTGAGCGTTTTTCTTAATGATTTCCTTAAGCAAGTTGATTTTTGATTTTAGTTCATCATTCTTGATTTTTAAATTATGTCTAGCTTTATTATAATTTATTGTGCTATTTTGAGAGTGGTAACAATTGAGTCAATATGTTTTTCATATTTATCCCTATACTCATCAAATGTTTCATCCATCTCTTTTATTTCAATTTCATAGTCCTTACACTTAGCACAATTAATTTTTAAAGATGAATTTTCTAAACATAATTTTTTTTTGTTCTCTTATAAAAATAATTTCTTTTTCAAGTTCCTTAAATTTTTCTTTAATATCATTACAATCAAGACAAGATTTTGTATTTTCAATTGAAGTGACATGAGTAAAGCTAGATAAATCGAATTTTGATACTACTTTAACTTTTGCTTTTAAATTTTTATTTTCTAAGCGCAATAGTTTATTAGCATTCTTTAATTTCTTAATTTTGCGCTTAATATTTTGTAACAATTGTAATGAAGAGATAGAAGTACAAAAGATAGAATTTGATTTCCTTACATTGCTTTTGGATGAGGGAGGATTTGAACATATTGTTCCTTTGTCTTCTTCTTGGCATTCCTCTTCCAAAAGTAAGATTTCTTCTTCTTTTTCTCTTGGTGCATTGTTCTCCTTTTCTATTTCAATATTCTCCATGGCTTCGCTCTGAGAGAGATCTTCTTGAATGATAATGGATGCATGTACGTTCTTTTCCTCCTGTGTTTGTTCCATACCTGCGAGAGGAAGATCATACATTTCTTCAAGAAATTTCCATACTTTATAAGCACTAGAAAAGCAATACACAAATTTGAAAACTTCATTTGAGAGACCACAAAATAGATAATGTTTAGCTTTTGCATCTAAATGAAGTTCCTTTTTATTTGATTCATCCACACGTCTTATAATTGCTAAATTCCATACTTCGATATCTAAAGTTTTAATAAATTTTTCCATTAAAATTTTCCATCCTTTATAATTTGTTCCTTCAAATAAAGGTGGTGCAAGTGATTTTTCCTCTTCACAAAAATCTCCCCCACTAGTAGAAGCGAGATCATGAGAGGCCATTATTCCCGGTTGTTAAGCCGATTGGAATAAAACCTAGCTCTGATACCACTTGTTGGATCGGTCGGCGCCCTTAGAGGGGGGGGGGGGGGGGGGTGAATAAGGGTTTTCAAAAACTTTAGATTATATTTAGAAAAACTTCGGAATATTGCAAGATTAATAAAGAGACATCAAGTAAAACAATAATAAAGAGATATGCTTTATTAATATCAAATAATGTTTTACAAACTTGATTTCTATGACGCTAGAAATCGGAGGCGACTAATAAAATTTCTTTTTCGTTTTCTATACCGACTCGTATCCCCACGAACCGGTTGGCTTTAGCCGATCTCTCCCCAGATACGACCTCAAGCCGCTCTAGCCGATCTATCCCCAGAAAGGCCTCGAGCACCCCCTAGACCTAACCTAGATCTAGTCGCCAACACGAGGCAAATTTCAGCCCTAAGTCCTACCCCAGACCTAGTCGCCAACACGAGGCGATTTCACTATCGTTTACAGAAAAGATATGAAATGAAAAGACAATAATATAAAAACTCCCTCTATGTGGATCTCTTGGAGAAGTGGACGAAGGCCCGCAGAGTATGATCGTAGTCGATGCAGTCTTTCGTCACGATGATGACGCGTGTTGAAATCTTCTCCACGGATCTCCTTAAGGCTTTATGGAATTGTGGGAGTATCGCTCTGAATCTTCCTCTCTCTGCTGTGGCACGAAGCTCTGGAGTTTGGGATTGGAGGAGGATGAAGAAATCGGAGCCAAAGGATCCAATTTATAGTCTTCACGATACCGCCGGCGCTAGCGCTACCGCCGGCGCTAGCCCGAATTAGGAATGATCTTGCGCGGCCGAATCTCCCATCCGTGGCAATAATTTGCTCTATGCCTCTTGTGCACCATGCTACCGCCAACGCTAGTAGCTACCGCCGGCGCTATCCCAGATTAAGTAACATTTTGCGTGGTGTGATCTTCAATCCGAGGCAACCTTGCTTTTATTCCATCTGTGTTCAGCGATACCGCCAGCGTTATCCGCTATCGCCTGGCTCTAACATCCTTCTATAAACGCAGCCGGATTGTCGCAAATCATCGCTAGCGCCGGGCGCTATCGCTAGCGCCGGCGCTAGTGAGCCTCTTCGAATTCTGGCCTCAATTTTGGGGACAACTATCCCTGAGTCATGTGGACTTTGATTTCCTGCACACTTAAACACACAAGATCAAATACACATAGGATTTGTTATTCTCAAACTTAGGAGATGCGGAAGACCACGTTCCAACACTCATAAGTCAACCAACTCCTCCACAAACTTGCACATCACAAAATGCTTGCAAGTTACAAAGAAAGAGATTGAAGAGAGAATCATTCCTAATTGCTCCAACATTTTGGGAAGTAAAAATGAGAAGGGTGCCCCCTTTTACAATCCCAAAGCCCCCCCCCCCCCCCCCCCCCCCCCCTTTTCATTCAAAGAATGAGAGACTATAGAATCATTAATGCCCCGGAACCTAATATGAATCACATGAATAATCAATCCCGTTATTCTAGAATGTTCCATGACACCCTACCCATCTCCAACCATAGCCAACTCCACCCCCTTCCAGCGTTCTCCGCATCAATCGTAAAGTATTCTACTCCCTTCCACGCACATAGAGGTCTCCATAACTTTATGGACCTTATGGTTGTGCCTAAGGTGCTAAGATGTGCCACAGATGAGCGAGGTTCTGGACATTTTTAGGACAAAAAATCTATAACGTTCGTCGGCAAAAAAGTACATGTACCGAAAACCGATAGAAATGCGTCGGCACGTGAAAACGCATCAAAGTCGTGTTTTTGAAGAGGGCTTTCTTCCTAATTAAACCTAGAAATGGCCTACATAATAGAAAAAAAAGTGCTATAATTTGGTTTAATGGGCACCTTCATGTGATATATTTTAAATATTTATTTTATAATTATAATCTCGCATGATGGAATTACAATTGTGCAAGTATGAATGATTTCATCATATTGTTTAGTTTTTTGAACACGTGCATATATCTGCCATCGGGCCTCTAGATGATCACAAAAGTCAATTATGAAGTTTTTTTCACGTGCGCGCTCATAAATTGTATAAATAAATTTATACGCATTTAGGTACAAGTAGCGTGCACAGAGCTGTGCACGCTACTTAACAGTTACAGCCGTAATTATGTAAATTACGGCTGTAACCTAAAAATTACTCTTTCTTAATAGGAGTTAAATTCACCCTTGATGATATAAGACATCGCAGAGCCGCCGGCGTCGAGCCGTTTGTTTTTTCGTTGGAACCGGAACCTCTCCATTTCTGCTAAAATAGATAATATCCAATGGACAAGACTCATTCTCATTTAATCCATACTTTTTTAATTAAAACTAAAATAAAAATATAAGATTACTCAACCCGTCGGATCATCCCACAATACATCTATACCGTGAAATGAATAGTATCCATTTCATCAGAAATGAAGAAGATCCAATTTTTTTTTTAGAGATGTCAATCAAAAGGTGAAGTAAAAAAAAATAAAAATATATCAAATTTATAAAATTTTAAATATAAAATAATGTAAACTAATTTTTGACAAAGTAGGCCCTCTATTTTAACCCCCCGCAACTAATAAATAAAAGATAACAACAATTAATAAGACCCGACTTGATAATAACGGGCCCGAAACCCGTAACAAAATACTCCTCTTTACTCTTTATACCAAGATCCTTCTTGTAACCCAATTCATCAATTCCCATATTCATTCTCTCTCGCATTTCTAAATCCTTGCTGATATTTCGCGGCCACGGTCTCTTATGCTCCATTTGGCGCACCGTTTGAGTTTGGACAAAAAGGACACCGTCGTTGAATGCATGTGTTATGACCGCCACCAAACAAAAGAAAACTAATTTTGAGCGTAAAAGATGATGAAGTTCCTGAGATGTGGTCGGGCGTTCACGAACGATGGTTTATAACCACAACGTTCGTGACCGCCGCCGCCGGACCAAACGGAGTCTTAGTTCCTACTCGAGGTTGGTTTGGAAGAGCTTTTTAACTCCGTCCCGGTGCGCCAAAAATGGCACCGCGGCTAGTGGTGAGACATGAGGCTCGCATTTGTTATTATGCAGCTCTTTAATGAAATATGGTGTCTTGCTTTCTTTCTTCCTTGTCATTATCTGTGCATTAAATTTTGAGTATTGCTGTCAAGTTTTTAACGATCCAACTCACCCCCTTCACCCCATTATTATCAAAAAAATACTCTCACAACATTTTTCTAGTTGAATTGGTGCTCTTTTAGACCATACATTAAGAGCCTCAAAACCAATAAGGGCAGCTCGGTGCACAAAGCATCCCCGCTCAGTGAGGGTCAGGGGAAGGGTCCCACCACAAGGCCGAAATGTAGGCAAATCTTACCTGCAATTTTGCAAGAGGCTGCTTCTAGGGCTCAAACATGTGACCTCAAGGTCACAAGACAACACCTCAACTGGTGCGCCGAGATTTTTCCCCGAGGGCCGCGTACCCGTACCGGGTACGTTTCCGGTACCGGTACGTACCTGATACTCGACGGAAACACCTGCTATTCTAGTCTGAGGATAAACTTTGATTTCATAAATCGTTCTGCAATTTGTGATGATTATGTTTTTCCAAAGTTAACAAAAAACTTCTCCATGTATTTTAGAAAAGAAAAAATGACTCGCAAATGCAACTAGCAGTGTTTGTTTACTGTAATAACAAAATGTGACCCTGACTTCAGTTTCTTTTATCATTGGAACTATGAAGAATTTGATTATTTTGTTAGTTTACTATGTATTACACGAGGATTATATATGTTTCTTCTACTTGCTCAATATGAACTTTTCTATGTCTTATATTCTTCCTCTTTTAAAAAATGCGGCATATATATATATATCAACTTTATTAACATTGTGCCCCGAAAGTACCCGTATCCTTATTTTTTGACCTCCACGTACCACCATACATCCAGATACATACCAGAATAGGAAGCAGATAACAGGAGAAATAGTGTCACCAGAGTAGGATAAGTTCAGCAGAACTGTAAATAGCGCCGTCAGTTTAATGTTATCTCAGTATGCATCCTGTTAAGAAAGCTTAAATCAGCAGCAGACATAGCAAAATTTCAAGAACATATACAAAAGAGAACTAAAAAATTAGAACCAGTTACCACCTCGCTGTTCAAGAGTGAGCAAGGCGCTCTGTAGGATCTCCCTCGCCTTTCTATCAGGAGTGCATCCAGAAAACTCCATTTGTTTATATATCACCGGCACCTGGAGATTGCGGCTTATTAGCTCAGACAAAACGAACCAGAAGAAATGGGCTCTGTTTGGGATGGCGGCGCCGCCGCGGCGGTGGGAAAAACTCTATTTTTCACCGCCATAGTTGTTTTAGAGGTGTTTGGTTTAGGGTGGTGAAAAAATGCTTGTGCCAAAAAGATGTTTTCGAAATTTTGTTGAAAGTAGCGAGCCCTCCCACTTTCTGAAAAGCTAGAAGTAGTTTCCCGCATTTTCATGCTTCTCTTTTGCATCGGCTACAATTCTCATTCTTCTGCCACTTTTCCCATCAAAATCTCTAATCCCAGCACTAGTTTCCCACCAGAGCTTCTCGTGCCGTCACAGCTATCCCAAACAGAGACATAATCTATAAGTTCTAGTACAATTCCTCTTCTGTTGAATTTGGGCTATTTTGGTGTGTGGATGCCCTGCTTTTCTTGCAGTCTATTGTATGGCATCTGATTGATGAAATAATGTATTTCAATTTTCGATTTACTCAGAAGCATTTTCACAGAAAATGCAAGGTAAGGTTTGCCTGCATTTCACCCTTGTGGTGGGCCCTTTCCCGGACCCTCGCTGCGCGGGGATGCTTTGTACACCGGGCTGCCCTTATTCGGAAGCATTTTGATGCTGTAATAAGATTTGAATCGTTTGGAATTCTCGCAACCGGGCTCTTTCTACAAATAGACCCATATAACAAATCATGAATGATGAGTTCATTCCTATTTTTATTATCCCGAGGCTTCAACCATCCCATTTATCGAGGAACCGACATCAATAGTTAGAGAATTAGTTGAATTTGATACCTAATTTTTTGATTTTGTAATTTTTATCTCCTTTCCCACTTCATGGGTGGTTTTTAGGCCCGTTCGGGGCAGAATTGTCACCTGCCATATTTGGCATCTGCAAATGAGCGATCGGATAGTTGAGTCGGGAGCAATGCTTAGATATTTATATGCATTTTTAGTTATTTTTTCAGTCTTTATTTTGAGAGATTTGACAACCATTATATTTGTGTCATCATTCTTTATTTTGAACCTACTTGAACCTACAGACCCTATGCTTGCGCGAGTTTCCTTATTTGGATTTCTTTGTGATTAATACATGATTACGAATGTGTTCTAAATATTCTATTTGTCTCTGTGAATTTGTATTGACTTGCAAAGCTTATTCTATTGTGCATTTGATCTAAGAGCGCTCTCGTCGCATGCATGAATTTAATCTTGCGCATTCTTGCTCTAAATTATTCTGCGACTAATTGTGTTGTTCGTGTTAAGATATGTTCTTTTATTGTTAATTGCAATCCACCGTCAAACGTGGCTTTACTATACTTGCATCATCCTAGGGCTAGGTTTCCTCGGCATTGCACCGTCAGGGTTTCATAGCCTACATGCGCACTCACCGCCCTGCCCTACGTTAGTATGTCAAATTGGTATCAAAGTAAAAAAAATCTTGCACTCGTTTACACGGATTCCAATAGCTTCCTACTGTTTTGTTCTCATCATCAATTTCCTGCAATTTTGAAACTAAAACATTAGTTTCATGCATTCCCTTCCCCATCCATTATCTATGTATAGATTGGATTTCCCATACACCTTTTGTTCCCCAGTTTCTCATGTAGTTTTCAAAAGTGATCTAAAGTTACAATTGACCATCAAGCAATTTGGAATTGGAAGACAGGATTTCTTCTTTATTGGGAGATGCTCAGCTACGATAAGGGAGTCTTTCTTATGCTTTGGGGCTGTAAGGCATGAGTAAGTTAGATTCACCTGCTTAATCTCTCTTCCTCGCACAATCAAAGATTTTCGCTTAACCCTTGTCCTACAAATCCAACAGCAATATTTCTATTTTGCCAAACTCCGTCTTGTCTTCTTCACGGGCAATGGATAACCGAAGACATTGAGGATGCACGCTAAAACAAAATAAGGACATAAAACATGCACCTAACAAGTGGGTTTACAGTGTTGAAGGGGAAAATGAGATTTGCTCCTGAGTGCACAATTGGAAGAGCAAAATGCATAAAAATTGACACAATTCTTTTGTACTATGAGAACAGAGGAACTAGTACATCTTTACAAAAGTAAATAAAAATAACACTCAGATTTTTGGCACCTTGATAAGTGGCAAGCCTTCACAGATTTGGTAAAGCTTAGAGGCAGCCTTGTTGATTCTCCTTTTTAACCAGAGAAACGTACTCCTGTTTCTTCTCCCACGCAGAACATGTGTTTGGCCTTTGCAAAGCGCCTTGTAAGATGTGAAACAAAGAAATGTATTGTATTTGTAATCGCATATTAGCATGCCTCCATGAAGCTTCTAGCCACTGTGATATTTCTCGTTCAAGACCATTCTTTGATTCCTTTCCACCTTTTAAGGCTAATCCTGATCTCCTCAATCAGTTTCAAACCCATGGTAGAGTAAGATTATTTTACCCAAATTACACTTTGTGATTAAGCCATAGCTGATTTTGTTGTAAGAGGTCAAATACTTATGTAATATTAAAGAAGTGTTCCTCCAACATCTCTGACTGTATGAGAGTATCCATACATAAAATCAGTAGCTCCTCCATGTAAGCCTTTAGAATGTCATTCATGAGGTGCAGGAGTGTAGTCAAGTGCATTGTAAGCTCAAACTACATGTTCATCCATTTGTAGATCTCTTCCTTTGTTTTGAAAGTGGTATTCCATGTATGCTTCTCATAAATTCGAACTTGATGATGACCCGATTGAGATCAAAATTGGAGGGGATGAACGCATGCATAAGTTGATCCAGAAGATCGCTAATCCAAGAAAGAGTGTGTTTGATAGGCGCCGCAAATGCATCAACTCCCGTCTTTCACGGGCAACATTCAAGCTAGAGATCCACTTGTCGAATTGCTCGACTTGATAACGCTAAGATCAAATTACCTATGCCACTTACTTCTTATTCATTCTCAACCGTTGAGCCACCGGCCCACCATACAAGTTAGATCTCATGTTCAATCGTCTACTTCGATGAAAAACCTCTGGGTTTGTGGAAGAAAGTAGAATATTCCTCTAATTGTAGGATCTATTTTTCTCCTTCCCTATCACAAGGGAGCCTTGTCATATGATTTCTCTAGTTGAATGAAGAGACTGATGAATCTTTTGGCAGCTTGATGGTTCTCTTCCCTTACCAGCCTGCCACCAGGTTGATGGGCTCACATTATTTACTGCAATCATTATGATGCATAGATCATCCTTGATGAATCTATACTATTGTGGCCTTCAGAAATAAACTACATCACAATGCCATAAGGGCTGCCCAACATTCTTGGTATATGTTGATTGACACCCACTTTCTGTTGAGGCGTAGACTTGACTCCTTCAAGTTTGATTAATAACAAATGTCGATGTAATTCTACATTTGCATGAGTTGTTGATGTTTGCAGAAGCCTTAGGTACAAATATCACAATGGAATAAATCGGAACATCAATTGGGTCAATGGCCCGATGCATATTTAATAGATTGTACCTCTGAATGGAACTTATGGAATCAGGCCTCCAGTCCAATGCAAAGAAAATGGATTGAACACGGAAATGAAATCGGGTCCGTAGCTAACCCTACCAACACCTAAAAAACCCAGGCCTCTGTTTAGCATTAGTGTAATCCAGGTTCTCAGGCTTCATGATGATCAGAAGGCAATATCGGCCTCCAGTAATAATTTCTCCGAGGTCTCAAGACGAAGGAATGCCACAAACAAACCTCTGGTTCATAACGGGTCTCCGTTTTATTCGCTGCAATCGAATCTCCCAGCGGAATCAGGTCTCCAGTTGTTCTCTTGAATCGGGTCTTCGATTCTACCAATTAGATTATACTCATAATACTGGAACAGTCAAACTCATAACTCACGCTCCTTCCCCGAGTAGCTTCTCCTCTTCCTCTCCGAATCGCCCCTTCCCACTTCCTCGCCGGTGCCGATTAGGTCATGAAGGTGAGGATTTCTGCAGTCATCTTCCTCGCCGGCTCGCCCCTTCCCTCTTCCTCGCCGGTGCTAATTAGGTCACGAAGGTGAGGATTTCTGCAGTGCTCTTTCGCGCCAGCTCGCCCCTTCCCTCTTTCTCGTCGGCGTTGATTAGGTCATGCAGGTGAGGATTTCTTTAGTCCTCTTTCTCGCCGGCTCTCGCCCCTTCCCTCTTCCTCATCGAAATTCATAAGCATGAGCCACCGGAGATGGTAAGGAAGACCTCTCCTTAACATTTCAATGATTCCTGTGAGTGTTCATTTTGGACACTGGTGGGCTTATCCTTCATTACCGTCGGAGCTACGGAGGAATCCTTTGCGAATTTTCTACGAAAGCCTCTATAGGAAAGTGCCTACAAGCGAAATAGCTGCTACATGGTTCGTAAGTTCTATATTTTTAATATATCATCGTATGTTGTTTTCATTTCAGAGCTTTTTTCATTCATATATATTTGTTTTTTTAGAGTTACGTGAGTAATGATAGGAGTTAGGACTAACTATTTCACAAATAATCTTCATAACAATGTTAATTTGTTTAAGGTTTATAGGAATTATTTATCTGTTATTGGTTGAGCTACATAACATCACATACAGGCAGCAACAACACTGCCTAGTCCAATTTTTTTTAAACAAATGGAATCCATTGAATCATACATGAATGGCTAACAATTTTATATTATGTGTAGAATTGAAAACCGAACCGGAACCAAACCAAGCAATTCGATTTGGATCCAGCTCTATATCTTGGGTACATGGGTCGGTTCCGATTCCAAAAAGTCGGAACTGAACCTATACAGAATGATTCTTGGTTCTAAATGGAACCGATCTAAGTTGCCCCTATCTCCAAGCCTTTAGTACTCATAGTTGTTTTTTATAGGCAATGCATATATCAGGGCATGTATTTGATAAGATGGGCATATTGTCTGCATTCATGAAATTCCAAGTTTCTTTTGATGAAGTGTTTCTTTCGCTTTTCATAGAGACTATGCCGCTCTTAATCCTCGAAAGGAAAATTCTTCGAGCCTCAGTGAAACTGACGTAATATGTTGTCTTTCATCCAAACTAGTAGGTGTACATGCAGACCATACTCTCTCTCTCTCATTTTCTCTTTATTTGTAGTGATAGATGAATATAAAAACACGAGGTAAAATGGGATGCCTCAAAGTATGACACTTGCCTGAAAAATAACTAGAAAGTAGTTTCTTGTCATTAAAGGGTTCAATTGATAAAAGAAGTGGTCATATATTTGTAAAACCCCTTGAAAAAAATGGGTATGACAGTTGAACTGTAGGAGACCATTGTTTTCCATACCAAACAAAATTCCCTTGTGTAAAGCATAAAGTACATGAATATACATCAAAGAAGGCAGAACACATGCATTAGTTTGCATTTCGATGTACTCTATGGAGCAATACTAGAATTACAAGCCCACCATACATGTATTTAGAGATTGTCACGACCACAATTACTGGATGCTATTATGGTAGGAGGAGGCAGAATGACGGGACATAATTATGTCAAAATTCAATTTTTAATGTGACACGGGGATCAATGGTGAAACATCACCCGCAACAATCCCCATCTCCCTCTATCTTCCCATCCTGGTAACACAATCCGTGACATGGGCCTATGACAGAGTACAAATGGAGACAATCTAACGCAAAAGGGCAGCCCGGGCACAAAGCATCCCCGCGCAGAGGGTCCGGGGAAGGGTCCCATCACAAGGGTGAAATGTAGGTAAACCTTACCTAGCATTTTTGTAAGAGGCCGCTTCCAGGACTCGAACCCGTGACCTCTAGGGCACACAGCAACACCTCAAGGTCACACAACAACCAGAGACTATCTAACGCGAACCATATACTAAAATTGATTGATGACTCTTTGTACGGGTCCACAGTATTTTTAGTATGATCAAGCGAATGGTGAAAGTACTAACCTGATCATACTTCTTTGCCCTGATGAAAGCCTTCATGAGCGTAGTATAGGTTATGACATCTGGGCTGATGCCCTGATAAGAAATAATCATTTATATATCAGTAATAGAAAGAATATCTGAGAAACAAAGATGAGAGAAGAACAATTACTGAAGAAAACAGATTTTCAGTTGTTTTAGTACAGAAGCTACATACAGATTCCTTAATTTGCTCGAAAACAGCAACTGCTTCCATGTATCTTCCAGCGATGCCAAATGCATTTATCAATAAATTTAGCATTATAAGATTTGGCTCAATTCCTTCCCCTTCCATCAAACTTAGAACTTTGACAGTTTGTTCACATGACCCCTATGAAAGAAAATACCGCATAAGTGATTGTATTAGGCATTACCAAAGGAAAAAACTTGTAATCATTTGATTCATTTCAGCACCGAGTAAAAAAGCATTGAATTCAGGCTAATGCAAGCTATCACTTGAGTGAGCTGACTATAAGCTAACAGGTAATTCACATTTCTCCAAAATTCAACAAAAAAAAGATAAGAAATTTTAATAATGGAGAACTTATGAACTCTTCCAAAAGATTTATAAGTAGTTATTAAGGCATGTGAAAGTATTAGATTTAGCCTCACATGAAAATGCTAAAAATATGTTGGTGTGGAAAAATGTTTGAGCTTTTTGAGTGAATATTCATTTGCCTACTAATGTATCGCACCCAACATTGGTTCCTCTGCCTATTTGCTTCTTAACAAGTAGTATCAAAGCCAAGGATTCAACTAGAATCAAGTGGTTCATGGGGTTTGTTGCTCTATAAATCTCCAGTGCCTTTCTACTATGGTTAAGTAAGGTAGAAGGGTGGGTGACTACTTTGATGGTTCAATGTCGTGGAATGGGCTTTTGATGCATAATAATTGATAATTTTGAAATCTTTTATCTGAGGGTGTATAATGGTTGATATAGATAGCTCTTATGCGAGAGACTACCGTTAAAGTCAATGACAATATTTGATTTAGTCTCTCCCAAATTAGATAGACGAAAAAACTGATGGTCTATTTGCTTCTTAACAAGTAGTATCAAAGCCAAGGATTCAACTAGAATCAAGTGGTTCATGGGGTTTGTTGGTCTATAAATCTCTAGTGCCTTTCTACCATGGTTGAGTAGGGTAGAAGGGTGGGTGACTACTTTAATGGTTCAATGTCGTGGAATGGGCTTTTGATGCATAATGATTGATAATTTTGAAATCTTTTATCTGAGGGTGTATAATGATTGATATAGAGAGCTCTTATGTGAGGGACTATCGTTAAGGCCAATGGCAATATTTGATTTAGGCTCCGTTTGGCACAGCGGTGGCGGTCGTGAACGCGGTGGTTATGAACATTCGTTCGTGAATGCCCGATCTCACCTAAGGAACTTCATCCACTTTTATGTTCAAAACTAGTTTTCTTTTCTTGGTGGCGGTCATAACCGTTGTCATTCCAAACATACTTTCTATGACGGCGCCATTTTTGTCCAAACTCATCGGAGCAAAAACGCAGAGCCAAACAGAGCCTTAGTCTCCCCCACATTAGATAGATGAAAAAACTGATGGTCTAGAAGTACACCATATTGGTAACCATCTCTCATAGACTTTAACTTTTGTGTTGAAAATGGGTTTGGCAAGTCCCCCTTTGGTTCATACTGTTGTAAACAAAAGCTCGAATGGTAGACGACGGAAAAAATGGTTTTACTGTAGATTTTACTAAGATGATTGATTACATTGCAGGTACCGGATACATGGCTTTATAGTGCAGCCAGGAAAAGTCTAGATTAAAACAGTAAATGAGATTAGATGATGGTTACAACCAGAAACAGTAAATAAGATAATTAAGCCCAGGCGGCTAATAAATGTGGACCGGTGCAGAGTTTTATGGAGCTGATTTTTCTTCCAACACCCCCCCCCCCCAAATCTGTGCCGGGAACGGCCCCGATATCAGCCCTAAGTCCTTTGAAGCGATCCCGCGGCAGAGGCTTGGTCAGGATGTCGGCGAGTTGTTCTTCTGATGCGCAGTGAATAAGCTCGATCTCCCCCTTCTCGACTACCTCTCTGATGAAGTGGAAGCGGACATCTATGTGTTTTCTCCTTCCATGATGAACGAGGTTCTTCGCCAGCATGATTGCTGATGTATTGTCACAGTAGATGGTGGTTCCTCTCTCAATTTCTTTATCTTCCAGTTCTTTTAACATTCTTCGTAGCCAGAGTGCTTCACAGGCCGCAGAATTTATGGCCATATATTTCGCCTCCGTGGTAGATAAGGCCACAGAGTGCTGCTTCCGGGAGCTCCACGAGATTGGGGATGTACCTACAAAAAAAATAAAACCTGTGGTGCTTTTTCTGTCACAAAAGTCTCCCCCCCAGTCGGAATCGGAATACCCGATCAGGCTGAGTCCATTTCCTTTCTTAAAAATTATTCCATAGTCCGGCGTTCCCTTTAAGTAGCGAAGAATACGTTTTGCTGCGTGGAGGTGTGCTTTGGAGAGGTTGCTCATGAATCTTGCAACTATATTGACTGCATTTTCTATATCTGGTCTTGAATGTGTTAGGTACAGGAGGGATCCAATTAAGCTTTGATATTCCTGAATATCAGTCCCTTCATCTTCGTCGGTTTTGCTGGTCAATCTATCTGCAGTTGACATTGGTGATAAGGTAGAATTACATTCAGCCATATTAAACTTCTTCAAGATGGCGTGAATATACAGCTCTTGACTGAGTTGAATTGTGTTTCCTCTTCTTCTTATCTGCATTCCGAGAAAGAAGGACAAGTCACCCATATCTGACATCTCATAATCCTCTTTCATCTTCATCCTGAACTGATTTATAAGAGCTGATTTGGTCCCTGTTACGATGAGATCATCAACATATAGGCTCACAATGACTCTTTCCCTTCCTTCCTGCTTGATGTATAGTGTAGGTTCATTTGAGCTTTTGATGAAGCCTTCATTCTGGAAGTACTTGTCTATATTGCTGTGTCAAGCTCTTGGTGCTTGCTTAAGCCCATAGACGGCCTTATGCAGTTTGTACACCTTTTCCTCTTGCCCTGCAGCTTCAAAACCTGGTGGTTCGCAAACATAAACTTCTTCACTTAGCTCACCATTGAGGAATGCGGATTTTACATCGAGCTGGTATATTGGGTATTCCATTTGTACTGCTAATGCAAGTATTAATCTGATGGTGGCTTGACGGGCAACCGGCGCAAAGGTCTCAGTATAGTCTTCTCCAGGCTTCTGGCAATACCCTTTGGCCACTAAACGGGCTTTATGTTTTACAATTTCTCCTTCCTGATTTTGCTTAGTTTTATAAACCCACTTCAGTCCTATTATTTCTTTATTGTTGGGTCTGGGTACTAAGGACCATGTCTTGTTCTTCTCAATGCAGTCTAACTCTTCTCTCATTGCAGTTCTCCATACCTTTTCTTTCATGGCTTCAACAAAAGTAGTGGGTGAGGATGCAAGGAGAGCAAAATCATTCCTCTGGTATATCTCTTGTAATGATCGGGTGTGTTTGGGTGATGATGATTCCAAATTTGATGCTTCAGGGTCTGAAACTGTTTCAATTTCAATGCCATGGAGGGGGCTGGAGTGATGCCCCAGCTCAACCGGCACTTCATGAGTTGTAGAATGCTGAGAGGAATCTGAGCCCCAATCCCAACCACGAGCTTCAACGAATGTGACATATCTTGAAACAAGTATTTTGTTGGTGGTAGGAATGAGTAGTCTGTACCCCTTACTTTCTTCACTATAGCCAATAAACACACATTTCTCACTTGATGGTTCTAGTTTATCTCTTTTGGTAGTATTTATGTGTGCATAGGCAATACACCCAAAAGTTTTGAGATAGGAGATATTTGGTCTGATCTTGAATAGAGCTTCATAGGGGGTGGAGCTGGGGAGTCCTTTTGTAATGCTCCTATTTAGAATATAGATGGCTGTGGATGTGGCTTCTCCCCAGAGTGATTTTGGACAGCAAGTGTGAGTGAGGAGGGCCCTTGTCATTTCAACAAGTGTCCTGTTTCTTCTCTCTATAACCCCGTTTTGTTGAGGGGTGCCAAGAGTGGTGAGTTGTCTTGAGATTCCATTTTCAAGACAAAATTTGGTGAACTCAGCAGACAAGAATTCACCCCCACGATCACTTCTCATGGCCTTGATTTTTCTCTCACACTGATTTTCTATTTTTGCTTTACAAACTTTGAACAAACTGAAAGCCTCATATTTGTGGGTAAGGTGGGAAATCCACATATATTTGGTATGATCATCTACTATTAGCATATAATACCTTTTCCCCCCAGTGTTGGTGAACTTGCAGGTCACCAGAGATCAATGTGAAGGAGATCTAAGGGTCCTGTTGCTTTACTAATAGCAGATTTTGGAAAAGGTAAGCGGTGAGATTTGCATTGAGCACAAGTATCACAATGAGCTGCTATGGTTTTAATTTTGGGAAGCCCTACTACCAAACCTTCATCATGAAGTTGTTGAAGAGTTTTGAAATTTATATGCCCGAGCCTATGGTGCCAAAGATATATGGGGTTCTGTTTATGTCCCTCGTGTACAGCCAGAGCCGAGGGTGACCAAGGTTTTAGAGTAATGGTGTAAATGTTATTTTGATTTAGGCTGGCTGAGGCTATAGTGACTTGTGATTGCTTGTGAGTAATAACACAGGTGTCTTCATCAAAAGTCACTCTAAAGCCCCTTCTAGTCAGTTGACCAACACTTAGGAGGTTTTGGGAGAGAGTGGGTACATACTGGACATCATTAACTAGCTTTTTACCAACACTGGTTTGGACAGCAATGGCACCCCTCCCTTCTACTTTTTCCCTCTTACCATCTCCTAATATTACTTCAGATTTAAAAATTTTGTCTAGTTCAACAAAATAAGCTATCTCATTCACCATATGGCCTGAGCACCCGCTGTCAATAAACCAGACCCCAGGATTGACAGTGGTGGATGAGGTACGTGTGAATAGATACTCTTCGTCTCCTTCTGATTTTATTGTCTTGGCTTCTCCATTAGTATTATAACAACATCTTTGGGCAGAATGATTCTGTATTTTGCATTTTTTACACCGGAAGAAACAGTCCTTTGTGTCATGGTTCGATTTCTTGCATATTTTACACCCATTGGGAGCAGAGGAAGTTTCTTTGTTGGATTTTATTTTAAAATGATGATTCACATCCCCCCTCCTCTCTCATTCCTTCTTGGTGTTTTACTGTCAAGATCCATTTTAGTTTGTAACACTTTGTCCAGGTTTTCCTCTTCTGCAGGATATAAATCTTCATGGGATTGAAGAGATCCTAGCAGGTCTATGACTGTTAGAGTTTCCAAATTGTGGGCTTCAAGGATGGATGAGACGATATGTTTGTGTGTTTTAGGCATTGATCGAAGAATTTTCTCAACCACTTGTTGTTCTTCTATCACACCACCAAGTGACCTCATTTGATTCACTAAGCTGGTTATTTTTCCACAGAAAATTTGAGAGGACTCACCTTCACACATGAGCAGTGCATCAAACTGCCGTCGAAGTGCTGTTAACTTAATCTTCACCACCTTCTTGGACCCCTTGAATTCATTTACAAGCCTTTGCCATGCTTCCTGAGCCGTCTTTGATCCCATGATTCTGGGTAGATGGCTGAGGAAACGCCTTGTTGTATGAGGTGAAGGGCCAGAGCATCTCTCATTCCTTCTTCCTTGGTCATTGTTGGTGCTGCGCCATCAGCCTCCTTCCCAGTCGATTGAGGGCCAACGGAAACAATGTTCCAAAGGTCCTGGGAGCGAAGGAGGGTTGCCATCCGGTCGCTCCAGAACTCAAAAGAATCCCCAGAGAAAACGGGGATAGAGGTATGTGTGATGCTGGGGATGTTGGTAGATGATGATGACGCCATGCCTGATCGTTTTGGTGATGAGAACAATCCCAGGCAAACGCAGTGCTCTGATACCACTGTTGTAAACAAAAGCTCGAATGGTAGACGACGGAAAAAATGGTTTTACTGTAGATTTTACTAAGATGATTGATTACATTGCAGGTACCGGATACATGGCTTTATAGTGCAGCCAGGAAAAGTCTAGATTAAAACAGTAAATGAGATTAGATGATGGTTACAACCAGAAACAGTAAATAAGATAATTAAGCCCAGGCGGCTAATAAATGTGGACCGGTGCAGAGTTTTATGGAGCTGATTTTTCTTCCAACACATACTCCTCAATATCATTCATGTCATGTTTGTGTACAGGGTTGGGATTTTTGGGTGTGGGTTATAAGCATTTTTAATTCAACCTTTGGTTGAAAAAGGTTGAGTATTCCTAGTCAAGTGGCAATATGTTTGTGCTTGTATGGGTCGAGGTTGGGCGGAGGATTTTGAGGTGGGATTTTGAATCCAGTTTAAAAGGAGGAACCACAACAACAGTTGATACTTTGAGCTGCGAAGAAATAGTATCTTCTTCGGTGAGAGATTTGAAATACCTGTTGAGCATAAGCATTTGCTAGCACACAGAAAACATTGGCTGAGAGATGCAGTCCTTCTGCCTTAAGAGTAGAGAGACACTTCCCAGCATCATGGAAATGTCCATATTGTCCGTAGATGTCGACAATGATTGCATAAATAGCTCCACTTTTCCCAAAACCTCTGCATTTCATACTCTCAAATATGTCCTTCATCTCATCCCACTTGCCTTGCTCTCCCAATCGGCTAATAATGCTAAGAAAGATCTTGGGGTCAGGGTATAGTCCCTCTTCCTGCATCCGAGTGAATAGCGCAAGCGCCTGTTTCAGATCTCCCGCCTTGCAATGCCACCGAATCAAAGTGTTCCAAGTCACGATGTCGGGCTCGACACCTCGGCTCAGCATTTTATCAAACACCTTGAGAGCTTCTTCATTCTCGCCATGCTTTCCAAATGTATCTATCAAACCATTATAAAACCTTCGATCGGGCACAATCCCCCTCTCTTGCATCTCCAGGACAAGCCTCATCGCCTTCTTCCACATGCCATTATCCCTATAGATCCTGATAACTTTGCTGTACAAAGAGGAATTCAATTGAATTCGCATTCTCTTCATCTCCCCTAAAACCCACCAAGTGTCCTTTAACCGACCGCCGTGGATATAGGCATCAAGAAGGAGAATGTAGGTCTCCCTGTTCCTAGAAACTCCTTGTTCATCCATCTCCACTAGTAACTTATCAGAAAGAAGCAGCTGGCCTTTCCTCAAGAACCCTCTCAAGAGGAAGTTGTAGTCTTTTAGACTAGGCCGGAGTCCCAAACACTTCATCTCTTGGAATAGTGCGTCGGCCTCCAGGGTTCTGCCATGAAACCCCAGGGAATCAATCATGAAGGAATAGGAGGATGGACTAGGGTACATACCCTGCGCCTCCATCTGGCTAAGTAGATTAAAGGATTTGTCAATGGAGCCGTTGGAGCAGTTCTCTTGGATCAAATTGTTATACGATTCCCATGAATGTTCCTCCTTCTCTTCATCAATTTTGGCTCTGCAGGCAGAACCAGACGCCGCGCATGCTTCATAGTTAGAAATTTTGCATCTTGTTGAGAACATTGAAGGGTGCGCGCATGCTATACAAGTGGGAAGAGAAGAGAGGAGAAGAGGAGGGTATGATTTGGGAGGGAACGAGATGAATTTGACATCCATTTTTGTTCATTTGAACTTGACAAACAATGAAAACAAATTTGATGTTCATGAATCCAAATAAAATATGATGGCAAACATAATTCCGAGTTGAAGAGCAGTTCAAAGAGTAGCTAGCACTCTGGGCGAGACAAATGATTATCTGAGCAGTCCAGCCTCAAGAACATTACTTTCCATTGAACTCAGTAGTATCAGCGTGGAGGAGGAAGGTTACACAGAGCCCCTCTGGAGTTGAAAAGGGAAAGGATGAAGGAGAAATGAGGAAGAAGAAGAAGAAGAGATAGGGAGAGATTTGTTCCTTAACACCTCTTTGGTTTTTCAACGGTGCGGCAAAACGGCGGCCAGATCGTGAAATCAAAGGGAATGAATAGGTGCTTCCGGCGATTTCGGCTGCCGACGGGCAGAAGCAAGTACTATTGCTCCGACGAGGAGGAGACGGTGCCGGGGATTTGTGAGCGCGGTATCGACATCAGGAGTTTATCTAGCATCAACAACAACGGTGACAAAGTTTGGGCTAGCCCGACCAAATAGTAATCGAAACCGTTCACATAAGATCTGGGTGAAACAACAGCACTACATGTGTCGCAATCCTGAAATCACGAAAAATTTCATCGATTTTCTTGTCTAAAGCGGAAACCCAAAATGACCTCTCGGAAGATCGGCAACGAAACCTGCGCTAAAATAACATAACATTAGTGGCATTCCGAGACGACGCCACGCGTCGCGCTGTTGTTTCACCCTATTCTAGATTTTGAAACGGAACCCGGTTCCAAAAATTTCGTCAGTTTTCTACATAATCATGGATTGATTGCAACAAAAGACGATCAGATATTCCAGCTTGAGCCGGAAACAATGTCGAAGCAATGCGAAAAGTATCGGGGAGACAAAACCAAGCATAACATCGTCGCTCCCCTTCAATTGATTCAAGACAGGAGCTGGTTGAGATCCCGAAGGAGACGCTCCGGTTCTGAACTGCACCAAGCGAATCAGCGCAACAAAAACCCTCGAATGGACCGGAAATATCAGCTCCACCTCCCTTTTCCCCCCGGCTCGCACAGTTATGTTCTTATGCTAATTCAAATCTACGGTTGGTTGGCTGAGCTCCACGGGCGGCGGGGAGGGGGAGCCCGGTCACCATAGATGATGTGCTGGTCTGCAAATTTCAAATCCTACTCCCAACAAGATTTTGCAAAATGGATAGTTTGACTACTTGCGCATAAAAAACGGTGATCAGATGAGTGAGAAACATCTATGATAAGGTCTCAAAATATTATTTTTTTTTTCCATATTTTTTGGCTATATAAAAAAGGAGAAGTTTGCTTGTGATGAAGCAAGAGGATAATACCACAGGTTGGTCATTTTGGAGAAAGGAGCTTTTTGAGGTTGATCTACAAAGAAGGAGGATGTGGGGCTACGGTGGGCTACATTGAGGGTGGTGAGGATGCAGTGGGGCAGATGGCGCAGTGAGCAACGGGCTTCCACACGAGTTGGGCGTTGAAATTGGTTTGGTCGGATTTGGACGCAGAGTTTATCCGTGTCGACTTCTCTGGTGATGATGGTGCTGGTGACGGGTCATCGTGTGATTGAGGACGAATCGCTTTACGAGTGATTGTTGTGCGTCTGTTTTCTACGGATTGCAGTGTAATTTTGACCCTGACCCCAAGTTATTATCACCTATATGGACGTCTTGTAATCTGAGTTCTTCGACGGCGCATTTTCGGACTTTTATCTCTTTATTTGAGGACTAATTAATTTCATTATGCTAATAAAATTATTAGAAGTATGTGTTGTCTGGTGATCCTATGTTTGGCTGATCATGAGGTTTGCGCTCTACGATGAATCACTCGGTTAGGTTAGCCGGAATTTTTAGGTAAGACTCTGCACCCAAATCAAGTCCTTCTCTAGCTCAAATGGATCTTCATGCGTTCATATATATTTAAAAACAATTTCTTTGATCTCCCTGAACGGCAAATTTTAACTCCTCGTTTCCTAAGGCTCCGTTCGGTTGGGCGTGTCCTACAGGTCCAACAGGGCGGAGTCGCAGCTTCGGAATTAGATTGGAGGTTAAATTCAATTGAAAATGACCCCTAATTCTAATTTCATGTCTCCAATTCCATCAAAACGAACAGACCCCACAAGCGCGACGATTCCGATCTCCTTCGTAGGCAGACAGACAATATCAATATTTTTTAAGCCGATTTCTCCTCCGCCGTCATCATCCTTCGGATGGTTACGTGCTTACTCATCTCTTCAAGTACGTTGTTAATGGTTTAAGCGTCGATCTGTCATACCGTCATTACTCCAAACCTCAGACGATGGCTAGACGATGATCTCGCGTGACCATTTAGCCCGACAAGATAATCTTGCACTCCCTAGTTGATCTCCCAAAAGATCATTATGATCTCCCAAAAAGATCATTATGATCTCAAACAAGCATTATAATCGGCATAGTTTGACAACATAGCTAATATATTACTATATTCTTCATTGAAAATATTTTAATTTTACATGAAATGTTAAATCACCAAAAAAAAACCAGCAAACCTAATTAAAAGTTGCAATCACTAACGAAAGAATTAATAAATTAAAATACGGGCACACCAAAAATTAAAAATAAAACTAACGAATTAATAAGTTTAAATACGGGCACACCAAAATTTAAAAATAAAACTAACGAATTAATAAGTTTAAAAATACCTGCACCAAAATGAAAAGAAAATAAAAAATAATGTTGAGAGTGGGATTTGAACCCACGCCCTTTCGGACCAGAACCTTAATCTGGCGCCTTAGACCAACTCGGCCATCTCAACTGATATCTGTTTTTGTGTATATAATTTTATTTATTCCATTAGTCCAATCGACAAATGGTAGACAAAATCATGGTTGAAGCCATTTTTTGAGTTATATTGCCGTCCACATAAAAAATTTCGGTGAGTTCATTCACACCGGTGGATCCCATTTTGTTCACTCACACTGTTGGATCCCAGTTTGCGTCTACATCTAGCGACTAGTCACACTTTGATTATCGATCTACTGTCATCGCACATTCTGTTTGTGTTCAGTACTCGTCGCTAGCTGAGAGTTGCCCTCGCACTCGTGTTTGCACACTGCGCCGTGTGATTGTTACCCTGCTACGATTGCTGTCAACCACAAGTTCATATTCTAGCGCGTTTTTTGCACTTTTTTTTTGCAATTTGGATTTAATGTACTTGTAGTCATTGTTAATTTAAAAAAATTAAGTTGGAAGTAAGCAGACGATAATTATATTTATTTTATTGCAATTTATATTAATTACTCAACCTAATCTCAATTTATCCGCGAGCTATATGTACGCTCTTTTCTCAAACTTCTACTTACTATTATACACCATCTTTTAAGTTTGCTTCATGTAGTTGAAGTTCATGTACGGCTGCGTTCGTTTCGCGGGTTTTACACTGAGTATTTTGGTTTTAGTCAAAAATTAAAATTTTGTAGGTTTTGATTTTGGTCCAAAACCAAATTTTTTGTTCGTTTGCACCCATGGTTTTGCAGGAAGATTTTGAAAAATAAATTTTGAAAAATAAATTTTACCCAATGAAAAATAATTTTTTTGTTCTTTTGCACCCATGATTTTGCAGGAAGATTTTGGTCAATCATTTTTTCTTCATTTGCACCCATGGTTTTACGGATAAGATAATTGCACATGAAGGAAAACCTACCAAATTTGGTCGGTTTTGGGGATAGGTGCATTTCTAGGTTTTGGGCAAAAGTCAATCCCGTCCATAAAAAGGTTCAAACGAACAACATAATTGGTTTTGGTTCAAAACCTTCCTCCCAAAATCGATCGAATCAATTACATCCTCTAAACACACGAAACGAACACAAATATTGGTTTTGATATACCCAAAATCAATTCCTTCCTCTCAAAACCCACGAAACGAACGCAGCCGTACTGTTTTGTGTTTTTCGTTTGAATATCATAATATAGACGGGTTTTGAAACTTGGGGAAGTGAGCATCGTGTCACATGGTTTTTTTTACTATTGTTGCGGCTCGCTCGGGTGCTCTGGTAGACCGGTCGAATTGAACCACCTTAGCTCGGAATTGAACCGAGCACGCAAACAGTCAATGAGTGAATTAGTAGTGACACGAAGACTTTTAACGTGAAAAACCCGAAAATAATGAAAAACCATGCGGTCGGAGCTGTGCCGGCCAACTTCCACTATCTTTTGGGGGATTACAATTAGAAATTAAGAACTCGAGCGCGACAGGTCGCTGCTCGTTGCAATGATAGAGAGGGAGAGAGAAAGAACTCTGAGGGTGACAGACAATCTCTCGGGAAGCTAAGTACTTCTTCTTCTGAGAACGGTAGTGAAAACAAAAGTGAGAACACTGAGTCGTCTTTCGAGATTCGAAGGATTCCCGAGTCACTTAGGAAGATGGTCTTCCGGAGCAAAGGAAATCTCCAAGTCCACGAAGGAGATCTTCAAAGCCCGAAAGAGATCTTCGAGCGCCGAAGGAAGACTCAGAGAATCTTCAACGGAGCTCTCTTGGGTGTCAAAGGTAAGGTGTCTTGAAATGAAGGCTCTGGGCCCCTTTTATAGCTTTGGTCGGGGGTAGCCCGGTAATTTTATCGTCGTAACCACCGGAACCACCTGACGGGCGAATCACATTCGCCGGTTTGGAGCACACGGATCGCCATTTTTCCTAAATGACCGTCTCGCCCTTCGGGCAGGTTGGGGCAGTCTGGCAGCTTCGTTGAAGGTGATGAAAGCGACGAACGAGACCTGTAATATGAGAAATTAGAAAATGTTAACTGCGCGTGTGTCGGGAATGTGGAAATGTTCTGAACGTGCGAGGAAGCATTCTGAGCGCGCAACGAACACATGGGCGTTCTGAGCGCGCAACGAACACGTGAGCGTTCTGAGCGCGCAACGAACACGGGAGCGTTCTGAGCGCGCAACGAACACGAGAGCGTTCTGAGCGCGCAACAAACACGCATATGTTCGACGCGCGGCGTGCACTTGGGGAATAGGAAATCGCGCCCCCCTAAAGGGAAAGCGGGCTCCGACTGCACCTGACGAGGGGGGTGCGGTTCCGGCCGCATCCCCCGTAGAGCGGGGGAGGTGTTTGGCCGCACCCCAAAGGGGGCGGCTTGGCCGTACCCCAAAAGGGGGGGGGGGGGGGGGGGGGGGGGGGGGTGCAGCTTGGCCGCACCCCCATGGGGGTGCGGTTTGGTCACACCCCCCACTATGGGGGGTGTGGCTAGGGTTGTTCACAAATAGTATAGTTCGTGAATAGTTCGAGATTCGATTCGTGAAGATTCGAATAAAATTTGTATTTTTCGAATTCGAATCCGGATTCGAATCCGGATTCGAATCCGGTTTTCGAATCTGAATCCGAATAATTTTATTCCTGTTCGAAGGATTCGCGAATAGTTCTCGAATAGTAAAATATATAGTTAAATAAATTATATATATGTAAATAAATATTAAATATAATTATATTTAAACATTATAACATTCGAATTCGAATTATGTTCGAATCCGAATCCAAATCTGAATTTGAACCTAAATTCGAATCCAACATTTTCTGCCGAATCCGAATCCGAATCCGACTTCGAATATTCGAACGAATCCGAATATCTGCATTCTATGTCAAATTTGGATTCGATTGAATAGTTATTCGATTCGATTCGGTTCGTGAACACCCCTAGGTGTGGCTATTCGCACCCCACTAGTGGGGTGTGGACTAACCACACCCAAATAGTGTGGTGCAGTCTCAATTGTGCATGGCGCCGGTAGAGCGTAAATTATGTTCAGCGGATTCTTCCACCCCCATAATCATGAGTTGAACTTTTGACCTCACTTCTCTTTAGTGGAGCATCCTCTAAACGCACCCCAAAAATGTCTATACGCATATGAGTGCATATAACTATTGTAATATTTAGTTACTTCTTACATCTGTTTAAACCTCCTTGCATGTAAAATATATAATAATATTATCATTTTTAAATCCAACAGAATATTATTTTATTTAAATAATATAGAAAATATTCCACAGCATGAGCTGGCTGTCTCAGCCTTTCCCTTGTGCAGTGATGAGTACTTTTTGGGATGGAGATTTGAGGGAAAATATTGTTAGCGAGTGGCGCCTACCAAGTACCAACTATCTCAAAATTTAAGAGTGTTAGGAAATGCACTACCGACTCTTTTATTATTATCTAAGCAGGATCGGTCAAATTTTTCTCATTTTTCCCTCGAACTAAACCATTCTCGGAACTTCCATGTACTCATGCCCGGAGCCAACCCGACCCCCTTGCACTAAACCGTACCCTTAAAGTTCCTCTGCACCCATGTCAGGAGCCAACCATAGTGCACCCGAACTACCCCATCCAACAACCTAGATGACAGGCCACACCCAACAAAAATGACAGCGACGAAGACTCGTTTTCAAATCTATGAAGTAATTGGGTGAAGCATATAATTAATATGTTGCATGCATGTGTGTAGATTATAAATTATAAATTATAAATTTGCATTTAAAGATGATTGGAGATGGAGAGTGTTGGTGGTGGAATTAGCCGAGATATATATACCTAGTTTTCCAGTTTATTATGGCTGCTTGCTTCTTCTTTTCAGGAAAATAAATGTTATTAGCTTCACGTGCGATTGCACGTGCATTTTGCAGGCAGATATTATTGCCGTCCCCAATATTATTTATAAATTGTAACCGCAATTTAGCTTCTTCTTCTTTGTAAAAATAAAGTTGGTGGGATTTATTCACCGTGATTAATGTTTGCTATTAAAAAACATACAAATTAATTGTTATTCACAATTCATAAATGTCTATCCGCAGATTAACATTTTTTAATTTTATTTGAGTTTATAAATATCTATCCGCAGACCAATTCGCAAATTATAAATGTACTGTGTATGTATATTAAAATTAAGAATGAATGTTGTAATTTGTGAGGTATCGATACATTTTATTTAGACGATTTCTTCGTTGTTTATGCGATTGTCATTTCAGAAAATGTTTGGGAAGATATAGAAAGACGATTTCTTCGTTGTTCATGCGATTTAGACACTCTCTTCTTGTGGTGAGGAAGACAAAGTTGACAGACCAATTTTTTTGTACTAATTTGTGAATAACAAAAATATTTGTGAATAATGAATTTGACTTCCTTTAGAGCTGCGAAACAAACATGATTTGCGAATAACAATCGCCTTCATCATCGATTCATCGTCCATGAGAATTTTTGTGAAGGCAAATACAAAGTTAGCAAAGAGAGATAAAGTTGGAAAGATGCACGATTTCAACAAAGGGGTGTTGTTCTCATGTATCTAATTTAAATAATGTTAAATTAATTTATAAATTAACATATTAATTTTTTATATTATTTAATTCAGAAATTATTTTAATAATTATGATCAATAACTTCTCGTTAAGGGATAATTACCGCGCTAAGTATAAACTGATAAGTGCTTGCACATTTGAATGGGTGTGTTTGATGACAACATTTATATAAATATCTATAGATGAATATTTAGTCCAAAAAGCCCGTCTGGGCCAGGTCGGTACTGGGCCTGACGGACCCAGCCACCAAGGCTGGGCTAGGATGGGACGGGCCCGGTTAATAAATCCTGCCTGTAGGCAGGATTTTATTTTATTAAAATCCCGCCAAAATGAGAGGTATTTTAATTAAATCCCGCCAAAATAGGCGGGATTTTAATAAACTCCCCCATAAACAGGCCGGATTTTAATAAACTCCCCGCCTAAACACGTGTGATTTAATAAAATCCCGCCTGTTTAGGCGGGATTGTCCCGCCTGGTGCCAGGCCCGGTGCCCGGGCCTGGCACCGTCTGGGCTTTGGGCATATATGGGGGCCTTGTTGGGCCCCATAGCCTGGGCCGGGGCGGGCTATCCCGGGCCCAAGCCTAGCTGGGCTTTTTCCTAGCCCGATTTTTTTGAACACGACTGCTAGAGAGTGATATTGAGTGCTTGGAATATGGGCAGATTTAAGGGGATGCGAACTCGGGCTTGACCCTTGCCCCTAAGAATTTTGCAAAATAAATAGTGCATTTGAATTCATCTCGTCGAGATGATGAATTTCGACTACTTATACATCAAATTAATAGTGTGGCTATATGATGGAGAAATAGCTACAGTAAGGTGGAGGTGTTCGGATTTCTTTTTGACTACATTAAGAAGATATCTGACTCCTTTGTTGAAATTTTTGGATCCACCCCTAATTAATTTGGAAAACTGAATTCGAAGTTGTGGCCTTAAGACCTATGTCTGCTCCATTTCTTGAGATTTGTGATTTTGTTCCACTTGTGGAGGATTCATTGGACATAGATCCACATGACGTATCATTATCATTTGCATTGGAATGCAAAATAGCCTTGCTAAATAGTAAATATGACCCGATCATTGGATTGCTTGCCAATGTTTGCCGCACCAGTGTATCCTACACCAGCTCTATACGGTGCAGAAAATCTGTCTATGATTGACAACACAGTTTGCGACTTAGAATAGCTAGCCACAAACTTCTTTTCTACAAGAAGCTTATCCTCAAGATCCTTAATGATCTTATTTTTTGTCGGTTCATAATTTCTACAACGCTAAAAGTGACAATAGTTAGGCGTAGATTTTAGTATTGCAATATTATAAATAATTCTTTAGATTTGTTGACATATAACTAACTATTAATAATTATTAGCCTGTCATTAATGTGTTCCCACAATAAATAAAATTAAGCACAATTATATTAATTAGAGCCTAAGAGTGGGGTATATGTGAGAGGCCCATCATTTATATGAAATGAGCAAGGTTAATTATATGAATTTTCTAAAGTATTAGCATATAGATTTACAATATGCAAGCTTTTAAAAACCGGACATCATTACTTCTATGCAATGTTTCCTGTTTTTCTTTCTGTATCAGAACATATGAATTTTTACAGGATCCATCTTTGCAGCTAAAGGTATCTGAAGCAGGTCCTTCGCGCCATTTCCTCTAAGTTGGTGAAGTCCGCTTTGTAGGGTAGGTCTTCGTGGAAATGCTTATAAGGATGTATTTATTTTATTTATGCGTACAAAGTGCCTGTTCCATAATGACAGAGTGCTGAAGAGCTTCGAGCGACCGACAAGCAAGATGAAGACAAACACTGCTTATTACTGTACCGTAGAATGATAGTGTTTATCCTTTGCCATGGTTTTGGGAGGGACGCATGTATGTGGTGTTATCTCACTTCTCTTAGTTTACTTTACTGTAACATAGAAAAGGAAGTTGGATCTCTGTTGTACAGAAAGTTATAATTGTCATTTGGTTTCCTGTTTTTATATGAAATTGCCTTCGGATACTCTTTAATTCAATTCCTATTTTGTTTAAATCTTTGCATACTTTTACGAGCATCTTCGCACGGGCTACGCCCGTGCTCGATGCTCTCCGCTTCGACAGTACTCCAGCAGTGACAGTACTCCCGCCTCGACATTGCCTCGGCGCAACGGCACTCCCGCCGCTCGCGAACCCCCGTGCGTACGACGAAATTGAGAGGCGGGAACAAAACCGGGGGTTCGCGAGCGGCGGGAGTGCCGTTGCGTCGGGGCAATGTCGAGGCGGGAGTACTGTCACTGCTGGAGTACTGTCGAAACGGAGAGCATCGAGCACGGGCGTAGCCCGTGCGAAGATGCTCGTATACATATATATATATACATATATAACGGTTCGACCCCGGTTGAACCGGTTGGACCGGTTGAACCTTGAACCTTTCCCTCCGCCGGTTCGATGTCCGATCCGATTTTCAAAACCTTGTGCAGAGCTATTGGCCTCTAATATTTGAATTTTTTTAATATTTAATTGTACTGTGTGATATGATCTACTATGATAACATATTCGAATGCACGCATCAAAATTTAATTAATTGCAAGTAGATGAGTCCCACGATAACCATTAAATTTATTTAAAAAATAAGGTGGTGTTAAAGGCAAATCAGAATTGGCTATTGGCAAACCAATTTCTATGAGTTATTACGCGCATTTTAAAAATACGTTTTGTACATACATTTTTAGGAAAAGTGTTCAACACAAAAATTGTACATCTCGACGAGATCTACAACTTTCGTGTCGAACACTTTTCTTAAAAAAGCACGCACAAGGCGTATTGCTGTCCTGATCGTAACTATATCGAATTTTTTGAAAATACGTCTTGTACATGCATTTTTAGGAAAAGTGTTCAACACGAAAATTGTAGATCTCGTCGAGATCTACAATTTTCGTGTTGAACACTTTTTCTAAAAATGCATGTACAAAGCGTATTTTCAAAAGGCGCGTAATAACTCATAGAAATTGGTTTGCCAATAGCCAATTCTGATTTGCCTTTAACACCACCCAAAAAATATTGTGATTTCATAAGAATATAAGATGAGACTATATAAAATTATGGAGTATTTAATAAGTGTATGATTATGCAATGATTGGTGATATATAAATAAAGGAAAATTATATTTGCATGGTCCCAATGAATAATTTCAGTCCTTGGATAATTGTAGCCCACACACTTATATAATTTGGAAAATATACTAATCATTTTCGTGTTTACATAAATAGTTTTTTGACATTATAAAGCAAAAAAATACTGATCACCCATGATTATGTAGCAAATTAAGAGTATAATTTTTCAAAAAAAAATATTTGTCCTAAATTGATCACAAACATGCATGAAATGTAAAACCAGCAAGTAACGGTATAATTGTAACAAAGCTGAAGCTAATTTGGGTACAGCTGAGGGTAAGAGACAAGCAATTGAGTCAAATCTAACTCTAAGACGAGCTAGGACTTGAGTAGAGGCTGTCAATGTAATTTCCTATTAATAGTAATCAAAAGAAAAGAATTCTTTACTATATACCCTACACAATACATTTTTATTTCACAAAATGAACCTAATGAAGTCTAATCTGATTAGAGAACGAAAAAAAGGATGGGTAGAAAAACTTATTAGATACCGGCGGATTCCATGGTATCTGATAAGTTCTACCTACTATTGGATTTGAACCAATGACTCCCGCCGTATGAAAGCATAAAACAACAAAAATCTTACAAAAGTTTTTTTTGGCAAATTGGTGATTGAAGTCTCCGTTTCGGCCTCTCCTTGCTGGCACAACAACGTGGAGGTCTCCGGTGGAGGAATACGGTGGCATCCGGCTGTCTCGACGAAGAACGGTGGGAGGCGGAGGACGTAGGCGCGGGGAGAAGGAGATGGACGGAGGCGAGATCGGGATATCGGGAGGGATTCGGGTAGGAGAAAAAAAGGGGATGCACATAGAGAAAAAAAGGGGATGCAAATATCAGTTTGAATTATATAGTACATGAGTGGGATCAAACATTTAAATATTATTTTATTTTGAATTTTTAATTCTGATTAGTTAAAGTGATTTAATTAATTAAGTTTGATAGCTACATGTGTGCTGCAATTACAAACGCTATAGTTGGATATGATCGAATCGAAACAAGTGGTTTGCATGGCTTTCATTTCAAAATTAATATTTGATTTTGATTATTTTTTTAATTCTGAAAATATAAGGTGATTGTTATCCGCACTACAGTTTTGGCTATCCGCACTATTTTTGAATGAGTTATTACGTGCTTTTTGAAAATACGTCTTGTACATGTATTTTTAGGAAAAATGTTCAACACGAAAGTTGTAGATCTCATCGAGATCTACAACTTTAGTGTTGAACACTTTTCCTAAAAATGCATGCACAACCAAAAATTTGTTATAGTTACGCACATATTTCAATCAGGGCGACAATACATTTTGTGCGTGCATTTTTAGGAAAAGTGTTCAACACGAAAGTTATAGATCTCGATGAGATCTACAACTTTCGTGTTGATCATTTTTTCTAAAAATGCTTGTACAAGACGTATTTTTAAAAGTCGTGTAATAACTCAATACAAAAAAAGTGCGGATAGCCAAAACTGTAGTGCGGATAACAATCACCTAATATAAAGCGGTTTAATTAAGTTTGGTAATTAACTATATGTGTGATGGTGTTACAATTGCTATAATTGCATATAAACGAATTGAAAAAGACTCTTGCTCACCATCCAACCGGCAAAGAGATATTAAAGACTAGGAATTGAAGGGCCACACCATTAAAACTCACTAACTAATTTTATTATTAGTATTATATATATATATATATATATATATATATATTAATTAAGTAGTTTGGAGTAGAAGAGTTAATCTTAGTCATTCAATATGTGTTATACTTTTAATCTCAACCTTTAAATGAAGAGAGAGAAATAAAGAGTGAGGAGAGAGGGGAGGGAATCTTTATAGCCCTCCTATCCCTACATGAGAGAGGAGGAGAGAGGGGGAGATTGATTTTTTAGGTAAAAATGTATTTTTTTAGAAAATAAAAATAGGAATATTAATTCATATTTTTTTACGATCATTTTAACTTTTAAGTGCTCATATGTATATGTTTTGAATAACATTTGTAAAAATATAATTCCATTATAAAAATATATTGAAATTGATTTAAAAAAATATTAAAGTTGTATTTTCGGGTGTCCTCACAGGCGGGCGCAGCCCGCTAGAATGCAAGCAAAGCCCGCTAAGAGTCAGCGAGCACGGGCAAAGCCCGTGCAAAACAGCTCGTGTGTGTGTGTGTGTGTGTGTATATATATATATATAACTATATTAAAAAAGTAGTTTGGAGTTGTAGAATTAATCTTAGGCTCTGTTTGGTTGGGCTGTTGTTGATGGAAAACTGCTGATAGAAAAAAGTGCTGATTCTGGAAAACCGAGTTTTGCTAAAAAACTGTTTAGATGAAAAGTGCTGATTCTGGAAAACAGAGTTTTGCTAAAAAACTTTTTGGATGAAAAGTTGCTGATTCTGGAAAATGGAGTTTGTAAAACAGAGTTTTGAAAATGTTGTTTGGAAACAAAACGGAGTTTTGAGTGAAATTTTTTTTCTCAACAAATATATGAAAAATAAATATATTTTCCATCATATAATACCAAATACAAAAAAATAATGTCCACATGAACCATATGTCATGATATCTCATACGATCTAGATTCATACAACTGATCCGCTATATTATCACGTAGCGCGATCATCTCCTCTACACCACCTGCAGTGTCAGGGCATGTATCTTGGCGCTCATGTGTGGCCACTCCATCATCTCTACCCCTCTGCTCGGACTCATTGAAATCAAAATCCAAACGCGAAGGATGTCGGCGAATGAAATTATGTAAAGTCATTGTGGTCATCACAATATCTGCCTGTTTGTCAAAGCGAAAGCTCGGCATATCCCGCAGTATGGCCCACTTCTTCTTCCATACACCGAAAGATCGTTCTATCACACTTCTAAGCGATGAATGCACGTGATTGAACATCTCTCGACGTCCTTCTGCGCGACGTCCACCACGGGCAAAGTCTGGCAGATGATACTTTGTATCTGGATATGGTTTTAAATATCCTTTTTGTAGAGGATAGCCAGCATCAACCAAGTAATATTTTCCTGAAAAATATTATAAAATGTTTAAAAATTGATATATTTTTTAAAGTAATAATTATATGAACTGAATTTTTACTATTTACCTTAAGGTGGATGAGGGAACGTATAACGAGGATCAGTAATTGCATAATTGAATATGCGACTATCGTGCACAGATCCCTCCCAACCTGCCATAACGAAAGTGAAGCACATGTTGAAATCACAAGCCGCCATGACATTTTGTGTCGGTCTGCCCTTTCTCCCAATATATTGAACTTGACCTCCCACTGGTACGCACGCGTCGACATGTGTTCCATCTATTGCCCCAACGCAATCTTTAAAAAAAGGCATATAACGTCTGTCATACATAATCTCTTGCGGAGTGCAGCGGAAAGACCTATCTGGTGGCTGTATCACTTCCTCGGCTAACTGCAACAAAGCGCGAACACCACGAGCAAAAAATCTGCTAGTTGTCTCCGTTGAGTGCTGAAATCGCTCGCGTGTTTTTCTCATTGATTCATTATGAGACAATATATATATTGTCAATGCTAGGACTTCTCTGGCTGCAGTTCTTCTTGTTCCCTGAAAACCACACTTCTCTTCCAGAGCATGCAAGAGATCCATAAAAATTTCTTGACTCGTCATGAATGAGTCATGAAATCTAACTCGAGTACCACGAAATAGCTCTCCGACCCATTTATCGCCAGTTTGCTTTGAAGTCATGGATGGAACTAGATGGTTTAACAACGAGGTGTGTTCGGAGATATAACATATTGTTGCCACCACTTTTTGATGATGGGCGATAGCACAATTTCTTCTAAAGATCGCGTGTTTCTCGTGCTCTGCTCTGATATTCTCCGATTCATCACTAGACATTTTCTGTTAAATAAAAGCAATACCAAGAATTACAACATCAGAAATAGCAAGTTAAAATCTCATAATATTCATAATGTCCACATCAAATAATTAAACATAATGCAATGAACTAGTGTTATCATCACAACCAGAAAAAAAGATAAAAGTGTTCACATCAAAACAAAAAATATAACATCCAGAGTTCAATAGTTAAAATATAACATCATGTCTCCTACTACGCCCCACGAGTATAGCGGTTTTTCAACCATTTGATGTTCATGCCTTCTGGAAGGCACATGAAAGTCTCTCTATGCTTTGTTTCCATCAAATATGTGATGGCAAAATCATAGAAGTCTTCATCGGATTGCACTTATGGGTACGTGCCTAATTTTTCTAATGCAAGTCCAATAGTAAAAGAAGAAGATAAAATCACTTGTGGCTCCTGGATGCTTCGACTTATGATCTTCGAGGACTCGGCCAAATCTTTTAACACCGAGCTAGTAGCTTTCTTCTTTTCTTTCTTTCTTTCTTTTTTTGCTTATTTCTGAGGTCTCAGCTGGTTGAGGAGCTCCGCTAACCTCAATGTCATCATGTTCATCCTCTGACATTTCTCTTTCATCAATAGACTCCGTACCAAGATTCCTGGAGTGAGGGGTGCAAGAATGATGTCCGGTAGCGACAACGGAACTGAACATCAAGTTCAGTTTATCCTCTAACTCTGGGGGGATTCCGGCATACCGGAATTTCTTTGCCGTCGGGACAACCTAAAAAATAAATTGTGTAAAAATTAGACACTAAGAAATTTAAGTTAAGAAATTAATTTGCAAATGATTTTAAGTTATAAATACCTTCAATCTTTCGTCCAACCACTCGTCTGAGGCGTCTATAGTCTTTCTTGATGAATTCCAACCCAAGCCGGTCTCACCACGTTTCAACTCGATCCATAATTTCCACTCTTTCTTCAAATGATCTCATTTGTTCTTAAGTTGCACTTTATCGTATTTTTTCCCGGTCAGTTCTTCAAATTTGTTCATCAAATTTGACCACCCCTCTTTATTAAAATGCGTGGTTGGTCGATTCCCTAGCTCTATCTCTTTAATGCAGATATCACAAAAGATCATAACATCATTATTGTCCCACATAGCGGACACTCCACCATCTTTTGTTTTGTCCATCCTTAAAAAATTAAACAAGATAAACAAATATATCAAACAAAATCAAACCAACACACACACCACAACAACATACACACACACCACAACAACATACACACACACCACAACAACATACACACACACCACAACATATAAACACACACACACAACATATAAACACACACACACCACAACATAAAAACAAACACACACACACACAACATAAAAACAAACACACACACACAACATATAAACACACACACCACAACATACACACACAACACAACAACATACACACACACACAACACAGCGCACACACCACAACAACATACACACACAACAACATACACACACACCACATCATATAAACACACACACACACAACATATAAACACCCACACCACAACATACACACAACACACAACACACAACACAGCACACAACACACAGCACACGGCACACACACACAACACAGCACACCAACACATACAAAAACAGCACATAGCACACCAACACAACATATACACACACATACAAAAACACATACCACAACCAACACACACAAAAACAGCACACAACACACCAACACAACATACACACACACATACACAAAAACAATATATATACACAATAACACAAAAAAAAAAATATACACACAACACAACACCAACACATACACCAACACAACACAACAACACATACACCAACACACACACAACACCAACACAACACAACAACACCAACACAACACACACATACACCAACACACACACACAACTCCAACACACACATACACCACAACAACATACACACACACATACACACAACATGCAAAAAAACACCACACACACATAATCACCAACATACACACCACACACATACACACCTACATACACCAACACAAACACATACATACACCAACACAAACACATACATATACACACAAACATACACCAACACATACATATACACACATACACCAACACAAACATACACCACACAACATACACCAACACAACATACACCAACACAAACATACAATAACACAAACACATACATACACCATCACATACATATACACACACACATACACCAACACAAACATACACCACACAACATACACCAACACAACATACACCAACACAAACATACAACAACACAAACACATACATACACCAACACATACATATACATATACACACACATACACCAACACAAACATACACCACACAACATACACCAACACAACATACACCAACACAAACATACAACAACACAAACACATACATACACCAACACATACATATACATATACACACACACATACACCAACACCAACACATACATACACCAACACATACATATACACACAACATACACCAACACAAACACATACACACCAACCATACACCACACAAACAAACACACATACATACATAACACACACACATACATACAAACACAACCACACAAATACAACAACACACACTCATACAAACACCTACACACACAAAAATACAACCATACACACACATACATACAAATACATACACACATACACACATACATACAAATACACACACACACACACATACAAATACACACACACACACACACACATACAAATACAACCACACACACACTCATACAAACACCTACACACACACAAATACAACCACACACACACATACATACAAATACACACACATACAAACACATACACACACATACATACAAATACAACCACACACACACACATACTCACACCTACACACACACAACTACAAAAAGAATTCATCCCCAAAATTCCACAAAACATATGATAAAAAATCAAAGCAAAGGAGTAAAAATTCATTATACCTCAAAGATCGTAATGTGGCAGATCGGGAGAAGTTCCTTCGTCCGAGTCGGAGAAGATCGTGCTCAAGGTCGCCGGCAAAATAGGAGCAGTTCCTTCGGCGGCGGAGTCGGCCGGAGAAGATCGTGCTAAAGGTCGCCGGCAAAATAGGAGCAGTTCCTTCGGCGGCGGAGTCGGAGAAGATCGGGAGAAGACGTCGATGTCGGAGGAGAAGACGTCGCCGGGATAGAAGGAAGACGTCGCGCGAAGGAGGGATCAGGAGAGAAGAAGACGACGTGCGAAGGAGGGATCGGGAGCAGCTCGCGATGGATTTTAGGTTTCTGCGGGGGGGAAGAAGCGGGGCTTCTGCGGTGGAACGCAACAAATAGTTGCGGTTGGGTATAAAGAGAAAACGGAGGAGTTAAATAAACGAAGTTTTGGAAAAAAGCGAAACCAAACGCTGCTTTTGACGAAAATCCCGGTGCGTCCCAGCCGCACAGCACCCTAAAAGCCAAACCAAACGCCACCTTAGTCATCCAATATGTGATGACAAGCTTTTGATCTCAGCCATCCAATGAAGAGAGAAAGAAAGAGAGAAGAGAGAGAGGGAGAGAGGGAATCTTTATAGTCATCCTATACCTAAATATAGGTACAGGAGGGAGAGGGGAGAGAAGAGAAAGAGAGAGAGAAATTTATTTTTTGGGTAAAAATTTACATTTTTTTTAAAAATAAAAATAGGAATATTGATTTATATTTTTACAGTCATTTTAAGTACTTATATGTATATGTTTTGAATAAAAGGTAAGTGCTCATATGCGGGCACAGCCCGCCTATAGGCGCACGCATCCCGCTCGAATGCGGGCGCATCCCGCTCGAATGCGGGCGCATCCCGCTCGAATGCGAGCGCATCCCGCTCGAATGCGGGTGTAGCCCGCTAAGATTCAGCGAACACGGGCAAAGCCCGTGCGGAGCTGCTCATATATATTATATAAAGATATCTCTTATGATGTGCAAGGGCATGGACTATCAATGCAATCCTCGCCCTCCATTCAATCATCTCTTCCTATATTTATTTTTTTTATTTAATTAAATCAAAATCTCTCGCTCCTCATGGCGCCCTTGGGATTGCAATTATGCATTCAAGAAATGCCTGGTGGGAGGGGGGGGGGGGGGGGGGGGGGGGGCATTGGCACTTGTGTGTATGTGTGTAGAGAGAGAGAGAGAGAGAGAGACCGGAAATGTCTATTCACAGATTTTTACTATTCACGGCTCTAAATGGATCCAATTTTGTTATTCGCAGAAAATTTTGTTATTCATAGACCAGTACAAAAAATATAAAAAAAATGTATCCAGCTCTGAAGAGGACAATCATCAGGTCCTTTAGGGTTTCTGATTTTTATTTTACGATTTTTTTAATCTTTTCGATCAGAATCTAAGACGTATTGACTTAATTTCCTTGATGTAACATAGCGAATATGTATCTAATAGGGACATGCAAGAGGTGTGCTTTCATCTTTGGATTTACACTGAGAGCATATAAATGTTTCCTCTTACTCAACTTATGATTTCTTCAATTTTGAGTTTGTTTACCTTTCAGATGTTGAAATTGTTCATAGTGTCGGAGCAGTGTCGTCGTTGTCGGGCTCAGCTCATTATAGAGTCGTGGCATGGGGCCGGTCAAAAGGTCACCAGAGAAGTTCCTTCGTTTGTCAGGCTGTGCTACCGGAAGCTCTGGAGAAGTTGGAATAGGAGAGCACTCATCTTGGGGTGAGCTTACTACTTAGATGCTTTCAGCAGTTATCCGCCCCACACTTGGTCACCCAGCGTTTACCATGGGCATGAGAACTGGTGCAGCAAAGGTGCGTCATTCCCGGTCCTTTCAATGCTCTAATGCCCGCACTAGATATGGACCGTACTGTCTCACGACGTTTTGAACCCAGACCACATACCGTCTTAATGAGCAACCAACTCAACCCTAGGAACATACTATAGCCCTAGGTGGCGAAGATCAGCCGACATCAAAGTGACAAACCAGTTCAGACTTCACCCGTGCCTGACATGACAGGTGGCTCGGCTTAACAACTTATCTTGCTCGGGAGATTGAGAGCGAAGATCGAGCACCAATGAAGTCAATGTGTCTGATCATGATCAGAGAAGCGAGCACGAAACAAGCCGTGCAGTGAAGGTACTGGTATCATGGTATGGTATAAATAAGATAACATAAAATACAAAAAAATTTAAGTAGCAAAAAAATAAAAGCAGGATTTGTCCCTAATTAATTAGATTAGTAATAAATGAGAATTAGGCTACTAATCATAGCTCAAAGGTACCTGCTTTATTTAAAACAGAGCATTTATTTAAATCAGCTGAAGCATGAATTAATGACGCACCTTTCATGGATTAACCCATTTTTCTTCCAACGAAAGCTCCAAATTAATTAATTGCCAACCTACTCCGATCCTTTCTTCCTCCCTCTTCATAAATCCCGGCGGCCAAACTCGCAAGCCACTCACCGACGAAGAAGAAGCCCCGCAATCAGGTCATTTTCTCAGCCTGCAGGATGGCCGACGCATCAATACCCACGCCGTCTCCGGCGAAACAGAGCGGCCGGAAGCAGTCGCTATCCGAGGAGCCGCCGGCCCACCAGAACATCCTATCCAAGTGGCAGATGGAGTCCCTCGCGGCCATCTGCGACACCTTTCTCCCCTCCATGGATCCACCTTCTAACTCCGGCGAGGTTGCCGACTCCGACGTCGCATGCTTCTATCACACCTCTGCCTCCATGGCCGGTATTCCTGATCGTGTTAGCTCTCTCTCTCTCTCTCTCTCTCTCTCTCTCTCTCTCTCTCTCTCTCTCTCTCTCTCTCTTGACAATTAGCATTTTTTTTAATAATTAATATGCTAATTGAATTAATGTCTTTATATAATTATTAATGCTACAATTTTATTTCTTTTATATGTCATCATCGTTCCAAACGCGAAAGTACCCGACTGACGACGGCGGGCTTCGCCCGCCCTCGGTCAAGCGCGATAGTACCCGACCCGCGACGACGGGCTTCGTCCGCCCCATGCGGGCTACACCCATGACGCTCCGGGTTACGCCCACATCAAGCCGGTTGCGCCCACAGTATGTACATGTGTAATCAAAATGACCGTAAAAATTTTTTAATTATTATTTTATAATTATTATTTTTTTTTCAAAAACATTTATATTTTAATAAAAAATCATTTTAAAGTAGTTATATGAGATCTAATGATTACCTACCGCGTGAGATTTACTAAAAAAATCTTTTGGATTTTATGAATTTCCATCGTTATTTTTAATATAGTGATACAATGTAATTATACAAATACTCATTATATTTTATGAATTTTATTTTTTAATAATACATGTTAAGTCATTAGAGTAAAAGAATGATACTATATTTGACAATTTTAAATATTGCACCAAAGACAACTTCTTGTACACTTAAAAAAATTAACTAAAGTACAATAAAATTCTTATAAAATGTGTAGGTAGGAGGGCTGGTATCTGGGGGGTTGAAGCACCCGCAGATGGCGGCGATGAGAATTGCTCTGCTGCTATTGTCGACGTGGTACGGCACGCTGCTTCTATGCGGGCGGCGGTGCCTCTCGGCGAGGTTCCCCTTCGTCCGGCGGTTCGCGGCGCTGGAGCAGGATAAGCGCGAGGAGATTGTGTTTTCATGGGGGTTGAGCAGCTTTCATCAGCTGAGGCTCATGCACGTTTGCCTTAAATGCCTCACCATGCGCTTCTACTTCGCCCAGGTACTTCTATTAATTATTTCTCTTATTAATAATATTATTATTTATTCTATGCGATATACTTTAGCTTATGTATAAGATCATTTTACCGAATATATCTTTATCCTCTTATATTTAATATTTACTTTCATTAAAAAAAGAAAATACTTTTATTGTTATTTTTAATATAATAAATGTTTATTGTGAATAAAAGTAATTATATATACAATATTAAAAAGGTGAAAAAATTCAACATTAGTATTATTCTTGATTTTTTTAATTTAAAATCATTAAATTTTTTTATTTATGCAATCAAAATAATTTAAATTATAATATCTATCTACATAATTATACATTAAAAAAATTTGTAAACAACTTTTTAAAATCAAAATTTCAACTTGTCATAACTATTCTATTATTTAATGTTGACGCTCAATTCAAATAAATTAACGTGAATTTAATGTGTCGTCGCATCGTGATAATGTCACAGCGGGGGCATTGTCGTGTTCGCACAAGGGCTCCTGTATACTATCACTCGTATTAATTAAATAAATTACAGCGACATATAACAGCGAATACGATTAACGTTCAGAAAATTTTATTTTAATCATTTTAATTTCTCATTACTTTTAAATTCCTAGATGCAATATTTTATTTTAATTTCTCATCAATTATTTAGCTTCTACACTTTTCTCGACCATAAGAGTTGAAAGTCTGATTAAAAGAAAAAGTCAAAATACTTGCGCTTTATAATGCTTAACTTCTTTTGGAGCGGCTTATTTGCTCCGGTACTAATTTTGAGTATAAAATGCATGAATTTTTTTCCTAGGTTTTTGTTTGTTCATTTTTTTTTCTTTTAGGAGGGGATTTTAGGCACGATAAAGAAGTGCTTTATAATTGCCCGTTTGGATAATCCCGGTCTCTAGCGCTGCCCCCCTCTTGTTCGCCTTGCCGATAACCACTAGCCACCAGCTGAGCTCTTCGATGATTATCGTAGGATTGCTGACCACCACAGGATAGACGACCACCGTCTGCTCGCCGAACCTTGCCAGCTCCTTGCTAGTCCTCCTTTATGATAAGTAAGATGGACGGTTCAGATCTTTCTAATGCCTTATTTTTTACACCCAAAATCGAAATCGAACTGAAACTGATCGGTTCAGCTCGAATTTCCAGTAAAAACATACTATCCAAAAGAAAATTTGGCTTATGTGTTGGTGTTTTCTTGGTTGGCCGTCTGCTAATTGAATGGAAGGCCGGTTATTAATTCATTTAATTTGACAAAACAATAGTTAGCGAAAAGAGATATGGCTGCCGGAGACGGGAGTAGGAGCACCGGAAGCCTATAGCGGCCGAGCGGGAGACGGACTGTGTAAAGAAGGCTTTCCTAAATCGATTTAGGGCTCACAGTCACAGAGACACGAGAAAGGAAATAACTAATTAGTAAGCATGTATAGAATGTTTTTACTTCTTTTTTTTCAAGCCACAGGCTCACGACTCGCGGTTCAGACCTTAATCCTATGATCGGTTAGGTTGTCTCGATTTACTATAAACTGTAACATAACTGAATCGGCTCGGTTTTAATCCCCTCTAAATCGAAACCGAACTGATCGGTTCGATCCGAAATTTTACTCTGTTGTATCGGTTCGGGCAGGTTCGAGCGGTTTCGGTTCTCTGTCCACACCCCTATTCTTTCGTAGATGAAGGAAGAGCGGGCCAAAACTTCTCTGTCCAGGACGCGAAGGAATTTTTTTATTTTTTTCAGAACTTTAGGTGTAATTTCATATATTTAAGACTAGAGGATAATTTAACAATTCTAATGAAATGTTTAACCAAAATCACTCTCATGATGTAGAAAAATTCTTAGGTGAGTTACTCTCACCTAAGATCATGGTGAGAGGAGCGCATCTCAGCCATTGATAGCTCTAAATATTATTGTATTTATGAATAATACTGCTGTATTTATGAATAATAAATAATGTCAGTATTTTTCATACCGTCGGATCTAAGTATGAGATCATACGACTGTATTTACCCTCCACCTAGAACTAGATGAGAGAACGCACCTAAGTATTTCTCCATGATGTATGGCAAAATAATTATGATGTCATCAAAATTATATGCTACCAAACAGATAAATCAAATATTGCAACTGTGTTCCAGACCACAATTTTCAACAACTGCTGCGTTCATGACCATAATTTCTAATCACCGCATTGATCAAGACAGCTAACGCAGCCCCAAACACATATACATAGGTACGTTTTGACGGAGCTGTGCAGCTTTTGTTTGGTTCTCCCTCCATTAAATACTCTGGTCACGAGCATCAGAGCGCTCTGCTTCCTGAATGAAGCAGTCTGTCTTCTTCTTTTTTGGCGTAAGATATTTAATTTCCTGAAGCGAACTAGCTGTCAAATTAAAGCATCAAAACAGATATTTTGATCGGATATTTCTTTCTGCTCGTTATATTTATTATTTATAGAAGGGCGCTGCTATTAGCACCGCAGTTTTAGCTAGTCGCACCGTACTTTTTCCTAATTTTTTGCGCCTTTTAGAAATATTTCTTGTATATGCATTTTTAGGAAAATTGTCCAACACAAAAGTTGTAGATTTCGACGAGATCTACAACTTTCGTGTTGAACACTTTTCCTAAGAATGCATGTACAAGGCGTATTTCCAGAAGACGCGAAACCTGGGCGTATTTCCAAAGTATGCCTTGTACATGCATTTTTAGGAAAAGTGTTCAACATGAAAGTTATAGATCTCGTCGAAATCTACAACTTTCGTGTTGGACAATTTTCCTAAAAATGCATGTATAAGACGTATTTCTAAAAGACGCGAAAAATTAGAAAAATGTGCGGTGCGACTAGCCAAAACTGTGGTGCTAATAGCAGCACCCTTATAGAAATTAGTTTGAAAATATCATCTTGCATGGGAAATTGAATGATTTCTTGCAAATGTTTCTGCTGCTGCTGCTGTTGCAGTTCACTAATTCGGTAATTTATGTTCGTTGCGACGTCTTGAGTTCTGTCCCCAGTTTAAAAAATAAACCCGCCATTAATGTTTCTGTTCACACATATTTTAGGGATGGTGACACGCTACCACTCAATTTACAATAATAGCAAAGACTTGTGTCGGGAACTATGCGCGGTGTTTCGTGTTCTGATGAGCGTCACGAAAGAGCACGGTATGGAGAGAGGCGTGCAGGGAGCGCCGTCGTATGGAGAGCGACACGCGGGGGCGGAAGTATGAAGAGCGGTGCACGAGGGCGTGATCGATATGTTGAGCGCGATGGAGGCGCGATATGTTGAGCGGCCCGTTCGGGATCGAGAGAGTGGGCGTTGGGGCGCAAAGGGTGCATGGGGGGCGCGGCATGGAGGGTGGAGTGCGGGGCGCGACATGGAGGGTGGAGTGCGGGGCGCATAGTGGATAGCGGCGCGATATGTAGAGCGGCGCACCGGAACGTGTATTGGAGAGCGGCGTGTTACGATCTCCTCACTTTTGGGGTTAATACATGAGAAGATTCTAGAGAAATCTGGAGTCTTGTACATAGGAAGGCAGTAGAACAATCTAGAGGAGTCCACGACTCTTGTATATACCGGAATTGTATAGAATACTCTAGAATAGTAGGGATCTAGAATATTCTTTGGATTGGAGGGAAACCTCTTTGGGGCCTATAAAAGGGGAAGACCCCCTCATTTGTATCCATCCAAGTTTGGAATAAGCTTTTGAGTTCTCTTGCTAACTTCTTCTCTTATGCACTTGTGCTCTTGTGTTCCTGTTCTCGTTCCCATTTCCACCACAGTTTTCTTAGAGTGAGGCTGACTTAGCTAGCCGCGAGGGGTGGCAAGAGGAGCTAAGGCCGTGCGCGACATAGTCAAGGGGACTAGTCCGTGACAGTTGGTATCAGAGTTAGGTTGACTTAGGTTGACCCAGGTTCACTCAGGTTCAATTTGTGGTGTTGCTATGACGAATGAGGCAAACAACTCAAGCATTGTTGACGAGCGCGGCAGGGAGGTCGTAGATCAACAAGGCAGGAAGAAGAGGGATCATAGCAAGACGCGTGAAGGAACTCACGTGGATCAGGCTGTCATGATGTTGGCCGATCGAGTAGAGAAGGTGGAAGGTAATTTCGAAGCTCTTGAGGCCCATGTGCTAGAGGAATTCGAGTCCATCAAGGAGTCTACCCAGACTTGTCTTGATGCTCACCCGGCGTTGGAGGTGTACAACCCGTATTCGCGGAGTGGGTCCCTCAAGTCACCTGGCGAGATCTGGGTCAGCCAGATCATTCGCCCAGGCTGAGACAGGTGGGAAGACCCCCGGGTGAGTAGGGGCGAGCCGCAGGCGAGAGGGAGAAACTCGGCGAGTGGCGCCCTCGCGGACCACTCGTCCAGGAGTGCGTGCATTCACCCAGCTGAGAGGGAGCTCGGCGAGTGGTGCCCTCATGGACCACTCGCCCCCAGGGATTTAAGGAGGAAATGACCACGATGCCCCTTATGGGCTGCAAATAGCCCTTCAGAACAGCGGAGTTTGGCTATAAGCAGACCAATTTGGGGTGCGGTTAGCAAAATTAAAAGGCGGATTCATGTTATTTGCAGACCCGCCTAGAAAAATCTATAAATAGACTCTTAAGGGCACCTTGGAGGAGATCCGATTCTTGGAGAGTCCTCTCCTCTAGGCTAGTCTTGGTTGGCTGCTAGTGCCATCCAAGGTGCCCGGCTGAGCTTTGGTTTGGGAGGGGAAGCTCTCTAAGATCTTCCGAGTGTGTGGCGGGACCTCCTCGCTGCAGCCTTGGGTCTATTCCAATTTTCTCATCCACCAGTCAGAGAGTTTAGTGAGGGAGAAGTAAGCGTCGGCTACACCCCCCAGTGGGTCCGAACTCAGGAGACCGGTTGCCGGTTTCAACATTTTTGGTGCGGTGAGTGTGGACCGTAGCCGGTGAAGGAAAATCTCAAGCTAGGTTGGATGACAGGAGATGAGGGAAATGGTTCTGACTCGGGCCACTCGCAGCCACCAGCGACAGGGGAGTGGCTGGAGATGTTCGAAAAGTTCAAGCGAGAAGTCCTGCAGACGGTTCTCGCAGGGAGAAGCGAGTGCGAGACGCCGGCAGTCCCCGTGGTTCCGCCCCAGCAGATCTGCGAGAACGCTCCGGGGGAGCGGCCTGGGAAGGAAGTGCCAGCAGAAGGAAGCACGCGAGATCTCCCCGGGCGGCAGCTGTTCAGCAGCCCAGCGAGTGCGGAGGTCTGCGAGTTGGCTCCGTGCGAGAGGACCACTCGCCGAGCAGGGGAAGGGAGCCCTTTTTGCGAGATGATCCTCTCGACCCCAGTGCCGGAGGGGTTTCGAGGGACGTAGATGTCCTATTATACTGGCAAGGACGACCCAGTCGTGCACCTGCAATGGTTTGAGGACATGGTTTCAATTCTGCCCATGACGGATGCCTTTCAGTGCCGACTCTTCGCTACCACTTTGAAGGAGAAAGCTAGGGACTGGTTCCACCAGCTCCCCGTAGGTTCCATCTACACGTTCGACGATCTGCGTCGGAGCTTCCGGCTGCGCTTCTCGACGTCGAAGAAGAGAAAGAAGGATGTGGAGGCTCTCTTCAAGATCAGGCAAAGGGAGGGGGAATCACTGGCACACTATGTGGACAGATTTCAAGAGGAGATACACCTCGTGCAGGAGGTGTCGGGGTTCGCCCTCAAGATGGCATTCATCGTGGGGTTGCGAGATGGGTTCTTCAAGATGGACCTGAAGAGAAGGGCTCCTCTCTCCTTTGAGGAGCTGATGGAGCGAGCAACGGAGGAGATAGAAGAGGAGGCGGCCAACCCAGAATTCTACAAGAGGTTGGCAAAGATGAGCGAGCCTGAGGTGAGGCAGCAAGAAGGAAGAAGGCGAGAAGAACCCAGGGGTCAGGGGTTCGAAAGACCGCCTCGGAATTGGAGGTATCAAGAGCCCAACAACAGGTTGGGCTGGAGGCACCAGGAAGGACCAGCGAGAGGTCAGGAAGGGGGGTACCAAGGAAGAGAGGCGGGGGGAATAAATCCGGGGTGAAGGCAAGGCCCCAGACCCCCTCACCCCCCAACGGAGCAAGCTATGGCAGTAGGCCGAGGAAGAGGAGGTAGAGGATCCAGAGGAGGGAGAGGAAGAGCAGGAAGGGTGGCGTTGCCCTATTGTGACTTTCATCAGGAAGAAGGTCACGCGACCGCCACCTGCCCAGAATTCTTGGAGATGAGAGGGAGAGGTCAGCCACGGCGGCAGCAGGCCAGGATCGAGGAAGTGCTCCCAGAGGCGGAAGAGGACCGATGCGAGGACATGGCGGATACAGGAGCCAGGGGGAATTGGGGTGATTCAAGGTGGGGTTGGGATAGAGGCCTCTCGCAAGAGGAGCTTCCAGGCGATGTTCCGGAGAGACGTCGCGTCAACTTCCCAGACCCCACCCCCACAGAGAAGCTCACCTTCTCCTCGGAAGATATGCCCAATTATGAGGACCCGTTCTGCGACGCCCTGGTGATCCAGACGGCGATAGAAAACTTCACGGTCTCCCGGATCCTGGTGGACAATGGGAGCTCAGTGAATGTTATCTTCAAGAAGGCTTTCGATGCGATGGAAGTGGAGATGAAGAGGATGCAGGCCTCTGATGGGCCGCTGTTCGGTTTCTCAGGAGAAAGGAAGGAGGTTGAGGGAGGTGTCGGCCTCCAGGTGACATTAGGAGGGGTCCCGAGGAACTGCCGGTTCGTCATCGTTGACGCTCCGAGCAGCTACAACGCCATATTCGGACGCCCCCTCATCAGTGCCTTCCGATGTGTGCCCTCATCATACCACCAGTGCTTGAAGTTCCATAGTGGAGGAGTCCAGATCCGAATCCGGGGAGATGCAAAGGTGGCAAGGCAATGCTACGTGACTGCCGTCAACAACATCTCTTGGATGGCGGAGGCCGAGAAGATGGATGAAGAGATGAAGAGGCCGGAGGGGCCAGGGGAAGGAGTGGAGAAGAGGGGAGAAGAGGAAGAGGACAGCGCCCGAGGAAAGGAGATGGAGGTAGCTCAGGAGGAGCAGGTCGAACCAATGAAGAAGGAAGGTCTGCAGAGGAGGAGGCCCGGGTAGAAGGGCGAGAAGCGAAGGGCAGATGGGAAGAGCCGGCCCGGCTTGAGGCGGCGGAGGAAGTGGTAGAGATGGAGGTCATCACCCAGGAAGGAAGGGTGGAGAAGGTGCGTGTCAGCGGGGGCCTCGGACCGGAGGACAGGGTAAGGATGCTGGAGTGCATCCAGAAGAACGTGGACATCTTCGCATGGAGCGCAGCAGACATGCCAGGCATCGAGGCGGACGTGGCTTGCCATCGTCTCAACCTTGAGCCAGGAGCCCGCCCCATCCGGCAGAAGAGGAGGACCTTCGCCGACAAGCTCGAAGAACCAATCCGCGAGGAGGTGGCCAAGCTCCTCGAAGCAGGTTTTGTATCGGAGATCCAGTATCCAGGCTGGGTCTCCAATGTCGTCATGGTAAAAAAGTGCGATGGTCGCTGACGTATGTGTATTGACTTTTCTTTGTTAAACAAAGCCTGCCCTAAGGATTGTTATCCCCTGCCTCGGATCGACGCGCTGGTTGACTCAGCCGTCGGTTTTTCTGTGATGAGTTTTTTGGATGCTTTTTCAGGTTATCACCAGATCAGGATGCACCCCCCGGATATCAAAGATGTCTCGTTCATCACCCGGGAGGGGTGCTACTGCTATAAGATGATGCCCTTTGGGCTGAAAAATGCAGGAGCAACCTACCAGAAAATGATGGATCGGGTTTTTAAGGAGCAAAGAGGAAGAAACTTGGAGGTTTACGTAGATGACCTCATGGTGAAGAGCAAGAGCGTGAGCATTCATCTCCAAGACCTCGAGGAAACCTTCGCCACCCTGCGCAAGTACAAAATGCGCCTGAACCCCCTGAAGTGCGTGTTCGGGGCCAGCAAGGGGAAGTTCCTGGGACACCTTCTCACCCCTTCGGGGGTAGAACCTAACCCGGACAAGGTCAAAGCCATCATGGAGTTGGGATCGCCTCGAAATGCCAAAGAGGTTCAGCGCTTGACGGGGAGGCTCGCGGGGTTGAGCAAGTTTCTCTCTCGGGCCGGGGAGAAATGCTCCCCCTTCTTCAAAACGTTACGAGGAAACCAGAAATTCGAGTGGACAAAGGAATGCGAGGAGGCCTTCCAGGCCTTGAAGAGCCAGCTCACCCAGGCTCCGCTGCTCCAGGGCCCCAAGGAGGGGGAGGACCTAGCCTTGTACCTCGGAGTCGGCACTGAGGCCGTAAGCTCCGTCCTGGTCCGGGAAGAAGGCAAGAAGCAGCTGCCCATCTACTACGTAAGTATGGTCTTGAGGGAGGCGGAACTCAGGTACCCAATTTTAGAGAAGCTGGCCTTCGCTCTGGTCGTCGCGGCATGAAAGCTCAGGCCATACTTCCAGGCCCATTCAATTCAAGTGGTGACTGATCACCCCCTTCGCCAGATCTTCGAAGGAGTAGAGCACTCGGGGAGGCTCGCGAAGTGGTCAATAGAGCTAAGTGAGTTTAATATCACCTTCGTCCCTCGACTATCCATGAAGGCACAGGCAGTAGCAGATTTCATGGCAGATAATGTGGCCGAGATGGAGGAGGGTCAAACCCCTCGTCATGTTCCGTGGAAGCTGCTGGTTGACGGGGCCTCGGGCAAAAATTCTCTCGGAGGAGGGGTGGTGCTGGAGAGCCCCCACGGGATGAAGATCGAGCAGACGCTCGTAATACATTTCCCAATCACCAACAACCAGGCGGAGTATGAGGCGGTGATCGCCGGCCTGCGTCTGGCTCAGGAACTGGGAGTCCATGACGTGGAGGTCCTCACCGACTCGATGATAATAGTCTCTCAGATCAAGGGAGAGTTCGAGACAAGGGAACCTACACTCATAAGATACTTAGCCAAAGTGAGAAGCCTCATTGGAGCGTTCAAGACCTTCTCCATCAGGCACATCCCTCTGGAAGAGAGTACCCCAGCGGATCGCTTGGCCAAGGCCGGTCCCCGAGCCGGAGGAACCCTGACAGACCTGTTCCGTCCTTCGATCGAGGAGGGGGAACTCATGGAAATAGAGCAGCGGCCCTCTTGGAAGGATCCCTTCGTTACCTTCCTTGCAACAGGGAAATTTCCGTAGGAGGTTCCGGACCAAAGGCGCTTCCGGTACAAGTCCGCCTACTATGTGCTCCATGAGGGGGATTTGTATCGGAAGACACTCTCAGGTCTCCTGGCCCGATGCATCTCAGAAGATGAAGTCCCAAGAATCTTGGAAGAAGTTCACTCCGGCGAGTGTGGCAGCCACTCGGGGAGCAGGATGTTGGAGGCAAGGATAATGAGGGAAGGGTACTTTTGGCCGACCTTGAGTAGAGATGCGGCGGCCTTCGCTAAGAAATGCCAGAAGTGCCAGATGTTCGCCCCGCTTCAGCTCCTGCCTGCTCAGAGGCTAAGGAGTATCACGGCGCCCTGGCCATTCCCCATATGGGGGATGGATCTGGTGGGACCCTTTCCACAGGCCAGCGGGCAGAGGAGATTCCTCTTGGTCATGATCGACTACTTCTCGAAGTGGTTGGAAGTCAAGGCGCTAGCCAAGGTCACCTCCCAGGTGATCCGTAACTTCATATGGGGGGAGATCATCTGTCGACATGGGCTTCCGCGGGCCATAATCACAAATAATGGCCCGCAATTCGCCAGCGAGGATTTCATCAGTTTTTGTGGCCAGTTGGGGATAGACCTCAGGTTTGCATCCGCCCACCATCCCAGGAGCAACGGGCAGGTGGAGGCGGCAAACAAGATTATCGTGAACTTGCTCAAGAAGAAGGTGGAAAATCTTAAGGGCAATTGGGTGGAGCAGCTCCCCTCGGTCCTGTGGGCTTTAAGGACTACCCCTAACACCGCCACGGGAGAGACCCCTTTTAAGCTCTCTCACGGCTGCGAGGCCATCATCCCCATAGAGCTCGAAGTCATGACGCCACGGGTAAAAGCCGCCACGAATGGAGAGGAAGATTGGAGAGCTGGGAACGAAGAGGAGTTGCGACTCTCCCTCGACCTCATCGAAGAAGCCCGGGATCTGGCAGCCATTCGCCAAGAAGAGGTCAAGCGGCGGATGGCCAAGTACTTCGACAAGCACATCAGGGTCAAGCAATTCGAAAAGGGGGACCTAGTACTCAAGAAGGTCGACGCGGCTGGAAGGTCTGCCGCAGTGGGAAAGCTTAATCCCAACTGGGAAGGTCCCTATGTCGTGGAAGAGGCGCTAAAGTCTGGGGGATACCGCCTTCAGAATGTGGAGGGCCAACCCCTCAGTCACACATGGAGTGGTGACGATCTCAAACGTTTCTATCCCTAAAAACTATGTAATGCTAATGCTTTTGAAATGAGAATATTCTGTTTAACCTGTGTGTGTGAAAGTAATGCTGCAGCTTGTGGGTAAACCTCGAAGGTTCCAGAAAATGGCCCCGAGCAGACCCGCTGTCCAGGCTCTCATCTAGCTGGCAGGTCCGAAGGCTCACTCGGTGGCAGGTTCTAAGTTTTTGGGAAGATGGCCCCGAGCAGACTCGCTGTCCAGGCTCTCATCTAGCTGGCAGGTCTGAAGGCTCACTCGGTGGCAGGTTCTAAATTTTTGGGAAGATGGCCCCGGGCAGACCCGCTGTCCAGGCTTTCATCTAGCTGGCAGGTCCGAAGGCTCACTCGGTGGCAGGTTCTAAGTTGTTGGGAAGATGGCCCCGAGCAGACCCGCTGTCCAGGCTCTCATCTAACTGGCAGGTCCGAAGGCTCACTCGGTGGCAGGTTCTAAGTTTTTGGGAAGATGACCCCGAGCAGACCCGCTGTCTAGGCTCTCATCTAGCTGGCAGGTCCAAAGGCTCACTCGGTGGCAGGTTCTAAGTTGTTGGGAAGATGGCCCCGAGCAGACCCGTTGTCCAGGATCTCATCTAGCTGACAGGTCTGAAGACTCACTCGGTGGCAGGTTCTAAGTTTTTGGGAAGATGGCCCCGAGCAGACCCGCTGTCCAGGCTCTCATCTAGCTGACAGATCCGAAGGCTCACTCGGTGGCAGGTTCTAAGTTTTTGGGAAGATGACCCCGAGCAGACCCCCTGTCCAGGCTCTCATCTAGCTGGCAGGTCCGAAGGCTCGCTCGGTGGCAGGTTCTAAATTTTTGGGAAGATGGCCCCGAGCAGACCCGTTGTCCAGGCTCTCATCTAGCTGGCAGGTCCGAAGGCTCACTCGATGGCAGGCTCTAAGTTTTTGGGAAGATGACCCCGAGCAGACCCGCTGTCCAGGCTCTCATCTAGCTGGCAGGTCCGAAGGCTCACTCGGTGGTAGGTTCTAAGTTGTTGGGAAGATGGCCCCGAGCAGACCCGCTGTTCAGGCTTTCATCTAGCTGGCAGGTCCGAAGGCTCACTCGGTGGCAGGTTCTAAGTTGTTGGGAAGATGGCCCCGAGCAGACCCGCTGTTCAGGCTTTCATCTAGCTGGCTGGTCCGAAGGATCACTCGGCGGCAGGTTCTAAGTTTTTGGGAAGATGGCCCCGAGCAGACCCGCTGTCCAGGATCTCATCTAGCTGGCAGGTCCGAAGGCTCACTCGGTGGCAGGTTCTAAGTTGTTGGGAAGATGGCCCCGAGCAGACCCGCTGTCCAGGCTCTCATCTAGCTGGCAGGTCCGAAGGCTCACTCGGTGGCAGGTTCTAAGTTGTTGGGAAGATGGCCCCGAGCAGTCCCACTGTTCAGGCTTTCATCTAGCTGGCAGGTCCGAAGGCTCACTCGGTGGCAGGTTCTAAGTTTTTGGGAAGATGGCCCCGAGCAGACCCGCTGTCCAGACTCTCATCTAGCTGGCAGGTCCGAAGGCTCACTCGGTGACAGGTTCTAAGTTTTTGGGAAGATAGCCCCGAGCAGACCCGCTGTCCAGGCTCTCATCTAGCTGGCAGGTCCGAAGGCTCACTCGGTGATTGGTTCTAAGTTGTTGGGAAGATGGCCCAGAGCAGACCCGCTGTCCAGGCTCTCATCTAGCTGGCAGGTCCGAAGGCTCACTCAGTGGCAGGTTCTAAGTTGTTGGGAAGATGGCCCCGAGCAGACCCGCTGTCCAGGCTCCCATCTAGCTGGCAGGTCCGAAGGCTCACTCGGTGGCAGGTTCTAAGTTGTTGGGAAGATGGCCCAGAGCAGACCCGCTGTCCAGGCTCTCATCTAGCTGGCAGGTCCGAAGGCTCACTCGGTGGCAGGCTCTAAGTTTTTGGGATGATGGCCCCGAGCAGACCCACTGTCCAGGCTCTCATCTAGCTGGCAGGTCCGAAGGCTCACTCGATGGCAGGTTCTAAGTTGTTGGGAAGATGGCTCCAAGCAGACCCGCTGTTCAGGCTTTCATCTAGCTGGCAGGTCCGAAGGCTCACTCGGTGGCAGGTTCTAAGTTGTTGGGAAGATGGCCCCGAGCAGACCCGCTGTTCAGGCTTTCATCTAGCTGGCAGGTCCGAAGGCTCACTCGGTGGCAGGTTCTAAGTTTTTGAGAAGATGACCCCGAGCAGACCCGCTGTCCAGGCTCTCATCTAGTTGGCGGGTCCGAAGGCTCACTCGGTGGCAGGTTCTAAGTTTTTGCAAAGATGGCCCCGAGCAGACCCGCTGTCCAGGCTCTCATCTAGCTGGCGGGTCCGAAGGCTCACTCGGTGGCAGGTTCTAAGTGTTTGGGAAGATGGCTCTGAGCAGACCCGCTGTCCAGGCTCTCATCTAGCTGGCAGGTCCGAAGGCTCACTCGGTGGCAGGTTCTAAGTTGTTGGGAAGATGGCCCCGAGCAGACCCGCTGTCCAGGCTCTCATCTAGCTGGCAGGTCCAAAGGCTCACTCGGTGGCAGGTTCTAAGTTGTTGGGAAGATGGCCCCGAGCAGACCCACTGTTCAGGCTTTCATCTAGCTGGCGGGTCCGAAGGCTCACTCGGTGGCAGGTTCTAAGTTGTTGGGAAGATGGCCCCGAGCAGACCCGCTGTTCAGGCTTTCATCTAGCTGGCAGGTCTGAAGGCTCACTCGGTGTCAGGTTCTAAGTTTTTGGGAAGATGGCCCCGAGCAGACCCCCTGTCCAGGCTCTCATCTAGCTGGCAGGTCCGAAGGCTCGCTCGGTGGCAGGTTCTAAATTTTTGGGAAGATGGCCCCGAGCAGACCCGCTGTCCAGGCTCCCATCTACCTGGCAGGTCCGAAGGCTCACTCGATGGCAGGCTCTAAGTTTTTGGGAAGATGGCCCCGAGCAGACCCGCTGTCCAGGCTCTCATCTAGCTGGCAGGTCCGAAGGCTCACTCGGTGGCAGGTTCTAAGTTGTTGGGAAGATGGCCCCGAGCAGACCCGCTGTTCAGGCTTTCATCTAGCTGGCAGGTCCGAAGGCTCACTCAGTGGCAGGTTCTAAGTTGTTGGGAAGATGGCCCCGAGCAGACCCGCTGTTCAGGCTTTCATCTAGCTGGCTGGTCCGAAGGATCACTCGGCGGCAGGTTCTAAGTTTTTGGGAAGATGGCCCCGAGCAGACCCGCTGTCCAGGATCTCATCTAGCTGGCAGGTCCGAAGGCTCACTCGGTGGCAGGTTCTAAGTTGTTGGGAAGATGGCCCCGAGCAGACCCGCTGTCCAGGCTCTCATCTAGCTGGCAGGTCCGAAGGCTCACTCGGTGGCAGGTTCTAAGTTGTTGGGAAGATGGCCCCGAGCAGTCCCGCTGTTCAGGCTTTCATCTAGCTGGCAGGTCCGAAGGCTCACTCGGTGGCAGGTTCTAAGTTTTTGGGAAGATGGCCCCGAGCAGACCCGCTGTCTAGACTCTCATCTAGCTGGCAGGTCCGAAGGCTCACTCGGTGACAGGTTCTAAGTTTTTGGGAAGATAGCCCCGAGCAGACCCGCTGTCCAGGCTCTCATCTAGCTGGCAGGTCCGAAGGCTCACTCGGTGATTGGTTCTAAGTTGTTGGGAAGATGGCCCAGAGCAGACCCGCTGTCCAGGCTCTCATCTAGCTGGCAGGTCCGAAGGCTCACTCAGTGGCAGGTTCTAAGTTGTTGGGAAGATGGCCCCGAGCAGACCCGCTGTCCAGGCTCCCATCTAGCTGGCAGGTCCGAAGGCTCACTCGGTGGCAGGTTCTAAGTTGTTGGGAAGATGGCCCAGAGCAGACCCGCTGTCCAGGCTCTCATCTAGCTGGCAGGTCCGAAGGCTCACTCGGTGGCAGGCTCTAAGTTTTTGGGATGATGGCCCCGAGCAGACCCACTGTCCAGGCTCTCATCTAGCTGGCAGGTCCGAAGGCTCACTCGATGGCAGGTTCTAAGTTGTTGGGAAGATGGCTCCGAGCAGACCCGCTGTTCAGGCTTTCATCTAGCTGGCAGATCCGAAGGCTCACTCGGTGGCAGGTTCTAAGTTGTTGGGAAGATGGCCCCGAGCAGACCCGCTGTTCAGGCTTTCATCTAGCTGGCAGGTCCGAAGGCTCACTCGGTGGCAGGTTCTAAGTTTTTGAGAAGATGACCCCGAGCAGACCCGCTGTCCAGGCTCTCATCTAGTTGGCGGGTCCGAAGGCTCACTCGGTGGCAGGTTCTAAGTTTTTGCAAAGATGGCCCCGAGCAGACCCGCTGTCCAGGCTCTCATCTAGCTGGCGGGTCCGAAGGCTCACTCGGTGGCAGGTTCTAAGTGTTTGGGAAGATGGCTCTGAGCAGACCCGCTGTCCAGGCTCTCATCTAGCTGGCAGGTCCGAAGGCTCACTCGGTGGCAGGTTCTAAGTTGTTGGGAAGATGGCCCCGAGCAGACCCGCTGTCCAGGCTCTCATCTAGCTGGCAGGTCCAAAGGCTCACTCGGTGGCAGGTTCTAAGTTGTTGGGAAGATGGCCCCGAGCAGACCCACTGTTCAGGCTTTCATCTAGCTGGCGGGTCCGAAGGCTCACTCGGTGGCAGGTTCTAAGTTGTTGGGAAGATGGCCCCGAGCAGACCCGCTGTTCAGGCTTTCATCTAGCTGGCAGGTCTGAAGGCTCACTCGGTGTCAGGTTCTAAGTTTTTGGGAAGATGGCCCCGAGCAGACCCGCTGTCCAGGCTCTCATCTAGCTGGCGGGTCCGAAGGCTCACTCGGTGGCAGGTTCTAAGTTTTTGGGAAGATGACCCCGAGCAGACCCGCTGTCCAGGCTCTCATCTAGCTGGCAGGTCCGAAGGCTCACTCGGTGGCAGGTTCTAAGTTGTTGGGAAGATGGCCCCGAGCAGACCCGCTGTTCAGGCTTTCATCTAGCTGGCAGGTCCGAAGGCTCACTCGATGGCTGGTCCTAGATTCTCAAAGGTCGACCTCGGGAGCACTCGCGAGGACTGCACGCCAGTAAGGTAGTCTCTCCTCTCCCAGATAACCTATCCATGCGAGACCCCTGACCTGGGCAAATGGTCAGAGGGGGTGAGTGGAGCGGGTAGCGGAAGATCGGAAAGGGCAAAGCATCCTAGGTCACCTTCGAGCATCCGGCGAGTGGCCAAGACAATAACACTACGACCCAATGTCCTAATGAGCCAGGCGAGATACAGTAGCAAATGAGTAAAATCAAGATAGCACAAAATTTTTAATCAATATATATGCCAAGGGGACTCGCCCTAGTTCATGATTACATCCAAAATGAAAGATAAAAAGAAAGCAAAAAATCACGAGGGCCCCTCTCAGGGGTCGGCAGGCTTCTCACCAGAAGATCCATCGCTCTCGCCCGAATCCGGGAGGAGGGCGTCTTCTCGCGGCTCGCCGTCCTCATCTTCCAGGAAAGGGATCGGGATGTAGAGCTCGGGGACGACCTGTCGGGCAGAGAGGCATTCGGCCTCCTCCTTCAGGTACCCAGCATGCCGCAGCACCTACAACGCGTGCTTCACGGCGCTTTGAGCGTTCTCCTGCATCAACTGCTCTAACTCATGGTGAGGGTAAAAGTGCCCCCTACTCCCTGAGGCGAGTGCAAAAGCATCAGCTTCTCGCGACTGTTGGGCCTCGGCTTTAGCCAGCCGGACTTCCTCCTCAAGGTTAACCACCCGCGCGCGAAGCATCTCGGCGATCGTAGTGTCCTGAAAAAACAAAGGTGGTGAGAAGAAAGTGCGGCAGTCAGCAACGGTCATTCGCGGGGCGGGGGGGGGGGGGGGAGGATATACCTCTCTGACGGGGCGGCTGGCGAGAAGGGCTTCCGCAGCTTCCAGCTTCACCATGAGGTCACGCGCCTCGGCAGAAACAATAGCCCTGGTCTCCTCAACCTCCGCCAAACTCCGCGCCAGATTAATGCTCCGGCGCGAAGACATATGCGCAAGCTCAAGGGCCCGCAGCAGGGCTCGAGCGGTCTCGTGGGCGAGAACTTGCATCTTCTCGGCATCGAAGACCTCGACATCTTCACGACCGTAGAGGGCATACGCGATGGCGTAAGCCTCACCACTGGCAAGGTCGCTCTCTATCCATGATGGATGGAGGGTGGAGAGCGAGACACTATTCAAATTCCTGTCCCACTTCACCAAGGGAGCCCCTGATGGGTCCACATACTTCTCGCCCTGGGGGAAGTTCTGGTGGTCCCTGGGCAATGGCGGCGGCGGCAACGACGGCCCCGCATGGAGAACATTCCCGTCCGGCGCACTCGTTCCCGGGATCTGGGCCGGAGCTTTCGCCCCTGGGGCCTCATCCAAAACCCCCTTCCCTTTGACGGAAGGAGGACCTCTCGACTTCTTGGAAGAAGAGGAAAGAGGCACCCCGATTTTTCGTTTCCGGCTGCTAGACTTGGAGGAGGAGGGTTCCTCCCGACAGGCATCCACGGCGGCTTGTGCAAAAGACACGGAAACCCCAGAGGGATGCGGCGGATGAAGAGGGAGGTCTCACACGCCTATTTTTGAACACGAACGGCTCAGCGAATGGTATGAAATCAACAAAACCAAGCGAATGGAGAAGGTTTAGAAAACTCACCCTCACCCTGCGGAATGGGCGGGAGCGAGTTGACGTTTCGCCGGAGGTAGACAAGGTCCATCCCGTGCTCCAGGATGTACTGGTGCAGTTTGGCCTCGTGCCCCCCCCCCCCCCTCCCCCCCCCGAGTCGGGGGCCGGAAGGTTGATTCCTCCTCCTGCACTGGGGCGAGAAGTGTAACACCCTGCCAGTACGAAAAGTATAACAGCAGGTCCGGCCGGGACCCCACGCCATACAAACCACACTAGCTAGGAGTTAAAAGGTGATAACCAGGAAAGTAACTACAAACGAGAGTACAAAACGTAAGCGGAAGCATTAATTAAACCATTCAAAAGACATGTCCACTATCATAGGAATGAGTCCAGAAGTAAGAGTTACGGCCTTAGGGCCTTACATCAAATCAATGTACAAAACTCCAAAAAGGCATACATCGGCGCGCAGGCCGGCAAAACATGAGAAAGCAGGAAAAAGGCTGGCCTTCGAGGGCCAACACAGCAAAGGGGCCAACGCCCGCTACTTCCCGCTAGGCTCACCTGCACCTGCATAAGAACATTCCACCAAGCGGTGGCAAACAAAGTAACGGTCAGCACAGCTGACCAAATTATAACGACCCCACCCCTTTCCCGGGGTGGCGGAGATTCTACCCTGCAAGTAAGCCATACTAGCACAAGTACTAATCTAAAGAAAGTGCAACTACACAAGGTGAGGTTTCAAGCACAATCAATCTTCTAGGTTGAGCATCAAAAAGAAGGGAACCTAGGTATGCACATGATGTTGGTTGGGTTCACCCGAAGGTTTCCCACAACCGCCTAAGCAATCGCATGAGGAACATAACATCAAATTCACAACACTCCACCCTAAGGGTCACAACCTTAGGTGGGAAACAAGAGCTTTTGGTCGGTCTAGGTATGACACCTTCCATGACCTCTCCCATGATCACACGGCCTTCATGAGGAAGGGACCTCTCGCCGATCTGCATGGAAACGGGTTCGGTTCAGCTTTGCCCGTGCTCTAATCGTCGCGATCTATCGCACGACGCGGGTACGGCTTCACCTCGGCCCGTAAGGGTTTAGCACCTTCAAGTGCTACACAAAATATACGCTACGCACCTAACCCCTTCACAAGGATCTAGGCTTCGCGAATTCTCAACAAGGGAGCTACACACGCTCCACATCAATTTCGTGGTGAAGGTTTGCCTTCATCCAAACCTCAAAGCATGGGGCTTTCGTTAGGATCTTCACAAGACGCCTACACTTGACTCCCGCAATACTATAGGTGAGTTCACGGAGTCATTCTCCGGCACGCATTCTAGGCCTAACCTAAATGCAACGTCGCAAATCAAGCATCGCCGATTCGGGCTCACGGCCACGAATAGGTTTCACACACAATGCCTAAATCCGCACGACTACCGGATTTTCTACATGCAATATGCCGGGGACGGACACAATCTACCCGGAGTCCCGAAGGACTTGAGGAAATCCTACACTTCACCCATTTGGTGAAAGAGATACCTCATGCAAGCAAAGAAAGAGGAATAAATGGACAAATACAAGTCCAAAGTTCGGGAGGAAGAATCGTTACCCTAGACGTGTTCCTCTTTGCCATGGATCCGAGATTCTACGCGGAGGGAAAGAACCGCACCGGGCTGCACTCTCCGGATCTGGAAACGGCTCGCGAAACGGAGCTCCGGAGCTCCGTCAATGGCGAAATCTTCCTTCTTCTTCCTTGCCTCCTTCTTCTTCCTCTAGCCTAGGAGAGAGAAACACCTCAAAATAATGAGGATTAATCTCCTCTCATAAGCCCTAAAAGCCTCCAGCATCTAATCCTGGCCATCGGATCAGATCTCAAAAGATTTGGACGGCCCGATCTTCTTCTCCGCTCAAAATCGCGGAACAGAATAAACAGGGCGCACGATCACAGGCGCACGGTCAGTGGTCGTGCGCGACGAGGGCAATGGTCGTGCGCACTATCCGGGACAGAACTCTGAATTCTTGCGAATAAGCGCACGATCGCTGGCGCACGATCACTGGTCGTGCGCGAAGAGGGAAATGGTCGTGCGCACTGTCCGAGACAGAACTCGATTCTCTTCTGAATTAACGCACGATCGCTGGCACACGATCACTGGTCGTGCGCGATGAGGCCACGGATCGTGCGCTAAGAGCAGACAGGGAAAATTCTAGCCTGCTTCATGTGCCGCACTACCACTCCGCCTACTTCGCGGAACTACCAGATTTGGGGTGTTACAACTCCACCCTCCTTAAAAGAATTTCGTCCCGAAATCCAGGAAACAGTAATAGCATAAATTACAGTTATACTTTACCTGAGGGAAATAGCTCGGGATACTCCGCAAGCATCGTTTGCTCTCTCTCCCAAGAGAGCTCCTCTCGGCCGCAGTTATCCCACCGGACTTTTACCATCCGAATGGACTTGTTCCGCAGCTGCTTTACTTCGGTATCTTCGATGCGTAAAGGCTTGACTTTCGTCGACAACCCACTATCGACCGGAACTTTGCCGACCGCAACGATATGAGTAGGCTCTTGCACTGCCTTCCTCAACACTGAAATGTGGAACACGTCGTGCAGACCGCTCAGCTCTGCAGATAGTGCAAGCCGATAGGCCGCATCACCAACACGCTCCACGATCTCGAACGGTCCTAAGTACCTCGGACTGAGCTTTTTCAAGCGTCGAATCCTTGATACCCCTTTGAACGGTTTGATCTTCAAGTAAACCCGGTCACCGACGGCAAACTCTAAGTTCCTATGCTTGGCGTTGAAATACTTTGCTTGCCTATCCTGGGCAACCAATAGCCTTTCGCGTATAGCCCGGATCGTCGAAGTTGCTTCTTCAACATCCTTTCGCTTCAATAGCTTAGTATCGCCCGTTTCCGCCCAAGACAACGGCGTACGACACTTCTTACCATAGAGGGCCTCGAAAGGAGCCATCTTTATGCTAGCTTGGTAGCTATTATTGTAGGCGAATTCGATCATATAGAGGTGATCCTCCCACCTCTTTCCAAAGTCTAGAGCGCACATTCGGAGCATATCCTCCATAGTCCTGTTGGTTCTCTCGGTCTGTCCATCCGTTTGCGGGTGGAAGGCCGTGCTGAACTTCAATTTTGTGCCCAACAGTTCATGGATAAGCCTCCAATCTTTCGACGTGAAACGCCCGTCACGATCGCTGACGATGCTACGAGGGACACCGTGCAGTCTCACGATACTATCCACATAGAGCTTTGCTAGCTTCTCTACAGAATCATCCTTCCGGTTCGGAATGAAGTGTGATACCTTTGTCAAACGGTCCACGATCACCCATATGGCGTCGTTTTCATGCTGCGATCTCGGCAATCCGTGCACGAAATCCATCGAAATATCATCAAACTTCCACTCCGGAATCGGCAAGGACTTCAGGAACCCACCGGGACGTTGACATTCCGCTTTCACCAACGCGCAAGTATGACACTTGGCCACGTAAAGGGCAATGTCTTTCTTCATGCCCGGCCACCAGAACAGTTTCTTCATATCCATAAACATTTTAGTGCTCCCCGGGTGGATCGAGTACTTGGTATGATGAGCCTCGTACATCAATTCCGCCCGTAGAGTACCAACGTTTGGGATGCATAACCTTTCCTGCTTCCACATAAGGTCGTCTTCGAAGGAGAAATCAACGTTTAACCCTTCAACGGTTTCCGCTTTGTATCGTTTCAAGCTCTCGTCCAACTCCAATGCTTGTCGAACTCGGTCGGCAAGGTCGTAGTGAACTTCCGTCCAGTTCAAGCATGCTGAAGTAGACGTTCTCCTATCAATGCATATGATCTCCATTTCTTCTAGCTCACGGATTAGACGCTCATCGTGCATCAAAATCCAATTTGCTTGTGCGGGAGCCCGACGACTCAACGCGTCTGCAACTACGTTTCCTTTACCGGGAGTATATTTGATATCGAAGGTGTAGTCCCCAAGGAACTCCATCCACCTCCTTTGGCGCATGTTCAACTCCCTTTGGTCTAGTAAGTACTTGAGGCTCTTATGGTCGGTAAAGATATCGATCTTCACGCCATATAGATAGTGCCTCCAAAGTTTGAGGGCAAAAACCACGGCCGCTAGCTCCAAATCATGGACCGGGTAATTCCTCTCGTGAACCTTCAGTTGTCGGGAGCCGTAGGCAATTACCTTCCCGAACTGCACTAGGACACAACCCAAACCACTTCCTGAGGCGTCGCTATATATTTCGTAGCCTTCCGTACCTTGTGGCGAGCATAGAATGGGCGCCGTGGTCAGACGGCTCTTTAGCTCTTCAAAAGCTCGTGCGCATTCGGGCGACCAAACGAACTTATGATCCTTCCTAGTCAGTTTTGTGAGAGGAAGTGCGATCCTCGAGAAGTTTTCCACAAAGCGCCTATAATAGCCGGCAAGTCCTAAGAAACTTCGGACTTCCGCTACGTTTTTCAACAAAGGCCACGCTTGGATCGCTTCTATCTTCGACGGATCAACTGCAATTCCTTCGCCACTAACAACATGACCAAGGAATGCCACTGACGGTAGCCAAAACTCGCACTTGGAGAACTTGGCATATAGCTGACTCCTCCTCAAGGTGCTCAGGACTGCGTGCAGATGCCCTACATGCTCCTCTTCCGACTGAGAGTATACCAAAATGTCGTCGATGAAGACGATCACAAATTGATCTAAATACTCTCGGAATGTCCTATTCATCAAGTCCATGAATACCGACGGTGCGTTGGATAGACCGAACGGCATTACCGTGAACTCAAAGTGCCCAAAGCGGGTACTGAACGCTGTCTTTGGAATGTCACATTCTCTTATTCGCAGTTGATAGTAGCCGGACCTTAGGTCTAGCTTGGAGTAAACCGTCGACCCCATCAGTTGGTCGAATAGATCATCGATTCTAGGAATCGGATATCGGTTTTTCTCGGTCAACTTGTTTAGCTCTCTATAATCGATACATAGACGCAAGCTCCCATCCTTCTTTTTCACAAAGAGGACCGGTGCACTCCAAGGCGAAGAACTTGGACGTACGTAGCCTTGCTCTAGCAGCTCTTGCAATTGGACCTTCAACTCTGCCAATTCCTTTGGCGCTATTCGGTATGGTGAGCGGGCCACAGGTTTGGCACCTGGCACCAACTCGATACAGAAATCGATCTCCCGATGAGGCGGAGCCCCAGGGAGTTCGTTAGGAAACACGTCGGCGTATTCCGCTACAACTGGGACATCACACAACCTGGGCTTTGGCTCCGAAGCCTCCAACAAGGTGAAGAACAACTCGGCGCCTTTTCTCACCGCCTTAACCACTTGGAGAGCAGACATCAGCGTCTTGCTCGCCCCTCGCATACCGGCGAAGGTGGTTTCATCGTCGGTGTTCGTTCCCAGAGTGATCTCCTTTGCGTTGCAATCTATGCATGCCCGCTGCTCCGAGAGCCAGTCCATGCCGAAGATCACATCGAATTCAGCTAACGGTAGTAACGACGCTTCCAAGTCGAAATCTTGACTTCCGATCTGCACCTTCACACGGCTCTTTCTATCCGCACTCATTCGAGATCCATTGGGTAGCACTACTTCCAATCTATCCTCTACAAAGGTAGACGGCACTCCGATTCGCACCACGAAGTCCTCAGACAGAAAAGAGTGCGATGCACCCGTATCGAATAGAGCTCTCGCCGGATAGTTGAAAATTAGGACGAAACCTAATTGTACACAAATAACACATACAGTCGTACAACCGAAAGAATCATATAAATAGCTGTAAAAGCTAACTTCTAATTCGTACCTGTGACGACATCGGTTTGTCGTATGGCTTCTTGTTGGCCAAGCGAATAGACTCTCGGCTGAGTCGGAATGTGTTGGGAGGCCGAAGACTCTGCCGCTTTGCCCTTTTCCGCAGCCCGAGCATAAACCGCCGCTCGGTTTGCCGCCTTTGGGGGACCACTTCGACACACCGCCGCTTTGTGTCCCACCTTCCCGCAGGTGAAACACGTAATAGGAGTCCGCGCGGTCGTGGCTCCCGAAACATTCGAAGAAGCTGGTTCCGACTGCTTGAACTTCCGCTTGTTCCTTCTGAAGTCCGGCTTGGACTGAGAGGCCGGCGCATGAAACTCGGGTTTCTTTACAACACTCTTTGCTTGTACCCTCTTCATGTCCAACTCCAAAGATCTGGCGGTTTGCACCATCACTTGGAAGCCAAACGTCATAGGGCCTGCAAGGAGCAGCCTCAACTCGTCCCGAAGCCCTTCATAGAATTTATTCGTCTTCGTCTCCTCATCCTCCACCAATGCCCCCGCATAGCGACTCAGTCTGGTAAACTCATGTAAGTAATCGTCAACGGAGCGATCACCTTGAGTTAACCTCAGGAACTGGTTTTGTAACGCAATGCGTTGGGCAGAGGGGATAAACCGCTGGAGGAACGACTTTGAAAACTCAGCCATTGTTATTTCAGTAATGTCTCTATCGCCGAATTTGTGCAGTTCCTGCTCTTCCCACCACAGCACAGCCTCTCCGTCAAGAAGGAAAGTGGCTAAGGTGACCATCATGGCTTCGTCCGTCGCCGTCGCCCTCAGAGTTCTTCTAACTCTTGACAACCAGTCTTCTGCCTCCGTTGGGGACTCAGATCCCGAGAAGGTAGGAGGATTAAAGCTCAAGAAGTGCTTTAATTGTTGGTCACGCGCTCGCCCCGCAACTACTTGCGCAACTTGACGCTCCACCCTCGGTGCTAACGCCGGTTCCACTGCAGCTACTGGCACAGGGGCATCAACCCTTGGTGCTACCGCAGGTTCCACTGCAGGTTCAGTTACCGGGGCCGCATCAGTAGTAGGCGTAACAGGCTGTGCAAGCCTTTGCGGTTGAGCATTGATCATCGCGAAGACTGCTTCTGCGACCATTCTGATCATCTCAGCTGAAGGAGTGGTCGCTGGCACCTCAGCCGACCCACTACTTTCAGCGGTGTTACGGGGTTGAGACCGCCCCGCAGCACTTCTAGTCACCTATAATCATGCAAGGCACAATTTAGTGACCCTAAACATATCAAACATCAATCATGGAACGCTCAGGTTCCGCAAACAAGTATGTTTTTTCATTCCTAAGTGGACATTCTTATTAGTTTTTGTCGTTTTAGGTGAATGCACAGCCCGTGCGCACCACCCCTTAAAAGGAATTCGTCCCGAATTCGCTAAACTACGGATCGACGCCTTAAGTCTGATACCAAATTGTAACACCCTGCCAGTACGAAAAGTATAACAGCAGGTCCGGCCGGGACCCCACGCCATACAAACCACACTAGCTAGGAGTTAAAAGGTGATAACCAGGAAAGTAACTACAAACGAGAGTACAAAACGTAAGCGGAAGCATTAATTAAACCATTCAAAAGACATGTCCACTATCATAGGAATGAGTCCAGAAGTAAGAGTTACGGCCTTAGGGCCTTACATCAAATCAATGTACAAAACTCCAAAAAGGCATACATCGGCGCGCAGGCCGGCAAAACATGAGAAAGCAGGAAAAAGGCTGGCCTTCGAGGGCCAACACAGCAAAGGGGCCAACGCCCGCTACTTCCCGCTAGGCTCACCTGCACCTGCATAAGAACATTCCACCAAGCGGTGGCAAACAAAGTAACGGTCAGCACAGCTAACCAAATTATAACGACCCCACCCCTTTCCCGGGGTGGCGGAGATTCTACCCTGCAAGTAAGCCATACTAGCACAAGTACTAATCTAAAGAAAGTGCAACTACACAAGGTGAGGTTTCAAGCACAATCAATCTTCTAGGTTGAGCATCAAAAAGAAGGGAACCTAGGTATGCACATGATGTTGGTTGGGTTCACCCGAAGGTTTCCCACAACCGCCTAAGCAATCGCATGAGGAACATAACATCAAATTCACAACACTCCACCCTAAGGGTCACAACCTTAGGTGGGAAACAAGAGCTTTTGGTCGGTCTAGGTATGACACCTTCCACGACCTCTCCCATGATCACACGGCCTTCATGAGGAAGGGACCTCTCGCCGATCTGCATGGAAACGGGTTCGGTTCAGCTTTGCCCGTGCTCTAATCGTCGCGATCTATCGCACGACGCGGGTACGGCTTCACCTCGGCCCGTAAGGGTTTAGCACCTTCAAGTGCTACACAAAATATACGCTACGCACCTAACCCCTTCACAAGGATCTAGGCTTCGCGAATTCTCAACAAGGGAGCTACACACGCTCCACATCAATTTCGTGGTGAAGGTTTGCCTTCATCCAAACCTCAAAGCATGGGGCTTTCGTTAGGATCTTCACAAGACGCCTACACTTGACTCCCGCAATACTATAGGTGAGTTCACGGAGTCATTCTCCGGCACGCATTCTAGGCCTAACCTAAATGCAACGTCGCAAATCAAGCATCGCCGATTCGGGCTCACGGCCACGAATAGGTTTCACACACAATGCCTAAATCCGCACGACTACCGGATTTTCTACATGCAATATGCCGGGGACGGACACAATCTACCCGGAGTCCCGAAGGACTTGAGGAAATCCTACACTTCACCCATTTGGTGAAAGAGATACCTCATGCAAGCAAAAAAAGAGGAATAAATGGACAAATACAAGTCCAAAGTTCGGGAGGAAGAATCGTTACCCTAGACGTGTTCCTCTTTGCCATGGATCCGAGATTCTACGCGGAGGGAAAGAACCGCACCGGGCTGCACTCTCCGGATCTGGAAACGGCTCGCGAAACGGAGCTCCGGAGCTCCGTCAATGGCGAAATCTTCCTTCTTCTTCCTTGCCTCCTTCTTCTTCCTCTAGCCTAGGAGAGAGAAACACCTCAAAATAATGAGGATTAATCTCCTCTCATAAGCCCTAAAAGCCTCCAGCATCTAATCCTGGCCATCGGATCAGATCTCAAAAGATTTGGACGGCCCGATCTTCTTCTCCGCTCAAAATCGCGGAACAGAATAAACAGGGCGCACGATCACAGGCGCACGGTCAGTGGTCGTGCGCGACGAGGGCAATGGTCGTGCGCACTATCCGGGACAGAACTCTGAATTCTTGCGAATAAGCGCACGATCGCTGGCGCACGATCACTGGTTGTGCGCGAAGAGGGAAATGGTCGTGCGCACTGTCCGAGACAGAACTCGATTCTCTTCTGAATTAACGCACGATCGCTGGCACACGATCACTGGTCGTGCGCGATGAGGCCACGGATCGTGCGCTAAGAGCAGACAGGGAAAATTCTAGCCTGCTTCATGTGCCGCACTACCACTCCGCCTACTTCGCGGAACTACCAGATTTGGGGTGTTACAAGAAGGGTGTTTCCGAGGCTCCCGCTGACGAAGATGAAGCGGCGAACCCAGTCATGGTTCTTGTTCGGGAGACCCTGGTGTTTGAGTGGGCTCTGACCCGAGAAGAAGGAGATGTCGTATGAACAGCGGAAGGTGTACAGCTTACGGAAGACGGGTAGCGAAAACTCTATCCCCTCTTCTCGCAGGAAGCACGCGTACCCGACCAGCATAGCGATGGAGTTGGGGTTGAGCTGGGCGGGCACGACCCCGTAATACCGAAAGGTCTGGCGGAGTTCCGGCTAGATGGGGAGGCGAAACCCCACCTCGAAGTGCTCCAACGGGATCGTAAGAGCACACAGCGAGATGGAGTTTAGGCGATCCTCCGGTCCGGGCTTTCGCGCTTCAAATCCCGGCGGGACGTAGTCCGCGACGGCGGTTAAATAAGCTTCGTCGGAGAGGTCGCAGGAGTCGAAGATGTGGTTGACAAAAGCGCTGGCACACTTCGCCCTGCCTTCGGTCTCGCCACCCATTTCGCGAATGCTGAGGAGGACGGGAGTCACGAAGAAGAGAGAAGCGCGGGGAGAAATAGGGAGTGGATGGCAGGATAATCAATACGGTAGTTGGGACCGCCTATTTATAGAAGAACTAAAAAATGCTTGGGCTTTCGAGGCAACGGGTGTGCGAATAGCAATCGTGCCTTCCCGGCGCCTCGAAACCCGGGCCGGTCCCTCTCGCCCATTAATGACAAATGCCCTATGACCACCCGCTCGACAACCACGCGCGAGGGTTGAAAGAAAGACATTCGACAATAAGATATCATCCGGCATAACCAGGCAGGCTGCGAGAAATATAAACAAAAAGCAAAGCATTCGCAAAGCACAGAGTAAGAATTATTACAGACGTGAATAAGTCCAATGTCCTCAACACCGTAAACGGAAAGAGAAATAGTACAGGAAGCGAATGATGACCAGCCTAGCGCTCCTCAAAATACCACCGACCCTGCCCTCGTGGCCCAGCCTCCGGAGGCATTCGCGGGCGATAGTACGCGAGCATGGAGGTGATCTCATGAGAGGCCAGCTGAAGCTGGTCTCGGGCTCGCGCGGCATGTCTCCCGGGAGACAGCTCCCCACCTTCGCCTCCCAGGCGCTCCACCGCTGCAAGGAGGCGCGAGTAGTCCTTTCGAAGGGCCTTCAGCTCGCGCGTGACTTCAATCCGCACACCATCCACCTCGCCAACGATGTCCCGCTGCATACAAATAAGCTTCCCCAGGATTTCCGTCATTCGCTCCTTCAGGGTCGCATGGTCCGAGGGGTCGCCGAGGAAGTCAGAGAGGTCCCCGGGAGAAGGGAGAGGCGAGGACATCCTGTCTTCCCCCTCGTGGTAGGATCTAAAGGGAGAGGCTTCCTGATAGCCTGCGAGATCGCAGGCTGGTCAGTCGCGTTGAATAAAACGAATGCGCTATATGCGGTTGAGGTCACTAACCTCATATGGGTTCCCCATGACCTGGAGGACGTGAAGAATGGGGGTGCGCTTGAAACAATCCAGCAGCGGGAGTTAGGACCTTCCCTTTCCCGGGGCGGAAGAGCCGTGGGGAAAGAGCTGGAACATTCGCGTGATCATCTGCACGCTCCTGCTGACCGGATCCCCTTTCATGTGAGACCCTCTGCTCATTCGCAGGCACGGAGGGGTTCGGTTGAGCAGGGGAACCCGGAGGAACGGTGTCCCGCGGCAGAAGGTCGGGATTGAGGGCTGCGGGAAAACAGTAGTCAGGAAGAGCAGTATGGAGGACGAATCGGGAGGGTTCGCAACTTACCGGATTGTTGTGTGGTCTCGCCCGGAGGGGGTGGAGGATCCAGATTGGGAGGAGGCCTCACATCTGCAAGAGGTGGCACCACGGCACTGTTCGAAACAGTCCCATGGACATCCTCAAGCGTCGAAATCCCCTGCGAATGGTCAGAGTGATTGCAGGATGAGGGGGCAGGATCTAAACAGAAAGACGGGAGGAATTCCCATACCTGCATTCCGGGGTCCGGAGGAGCGTTCGCCGGAGACTCCGAGGCAATCTCGCCTCCCCGATGATTCAGCCGAATCGCCTTGGCTCGACGCGAGACGTAAGGGGCACTCGGGTCACGCTTTGACGTAATCCAGGGAGCGAACCTGGCCGTCTTGGGGGCGGTTGCGCTCTGGGCCGCATCCAGGCGTTCGATCACTTCCTGCGAGAGGGGTCTCGCGGAAGGCTTGTGAAAAGACATCGGAATTGGCGAAAGGTCAAGGGAGAGAAAAGGCTCCGAGCCGAGGAATGAGAACGTTCCAGGAAGATCTGACATGAAGAAGTATATATAGGGTGACGGTGGGACCCACAGAATCTTATGGGTCCAGTCAACAAGCACTCACCGAATACAGGGTTGGACTGTTCTTTCCGAGCGCAGGAACTGCTCGCAAAGAGCGGGGATTGTGTACAACCCGTATTCGCGGAGTGGGTCCCTCAAGCCACCTAGCGAGATCTGGGTCAGCCAGATCATTCGCCTAGGCTGAGACAGGTGGAAAGACCCCCAGGTGAGTAGGGGCGAGCCGCAGGCGAGAGGGAGAAACTCGGCGAGTGGCGCCCTCGCGGACCACTCGCCCAGGAGTGCGTGCATTCGCCCAGCTGAGAGGGAGCTCGGCGAGTGGTGCCCTCATGGACCACTCGCCCCCGGGGCTTTAAGGAGGAAATGACCACGATGCCCCTTATGGGCTGCAAATAGCCCTTCAGAACAGCGGAGTTAGGCTATAAGCAGACCAATTTGGGGTGCGGTTAGCAAAATTAAAAGGCGGATTCATGTTATTTGCAGACCCGCCTAGAAAAATCTATAAATAGACCCTTAAGGGCACCTTGGAGGAGATCCGATTCTTGGAGAGTCCTCTCCTCTAGGCTAGTCTTGGTTGGCTGCTAGTGCCCTCCAAGGTGCCCGACTGAGCTTTGGTTTGGGAGGGGAAGCTCTCTAAGATCTTCCGGGTGTGTGGCGGGACCTCCTCGCTGCAGCCTTGGGTCTATTCCAATTTCCTCATCCACCAGTCAGAGAGTTTAGTGAGGGAGAAGTAAGCGTCGACTACACCCCCCAGTGGGTCCGAACTCAGGAGATCGGTTGCCGGTTTCAACAGGAGGAACGCCTCGCTAGGATGGAAGATGACATTCAAGCAATGCGGATTGGCTTTGATGATATGAAGGAGGAAATCACCTTATGTCGCAGAGCCGTGGCTAATGGTGGAGGCAACATGGCAATGGGCAATCCAAGAATGGAGGTTCCTAAGCCCAAGCCATTTGTGGGCAAGCGAGATGCAAAGGAGGTAGAAAACTTCATTTAGCAAATGGAGCAGTTCTTCGAGGGGTGTAACCTCGTCGACGAAGCCGCTAAGGTACGACAAGCCTCTTACTACTTATCGGATGTTGCTTCTCTTTGGTGGCGAAGAAAGCAAGCCGACATCGAGAAAGGCTTGTATCGTATTGATACATGGGAGGAGTTCCGGCGTGAACTCAAACGACATTTCTATCCGGAAAATGTCGTTTATGAAGCTAAGAAAAAGCTGAGGGAGTTGAAGCACAAGGGGAGCATTGCGGAGTATGTTAAAGAATTTACCACCTTGATGCTGCAAATTCCTAGCATGTCGGATGAAGACTTGCGATTCTTCTTCGTGGATGGTCTTCAACATTGGGCTAAGCAAGAATTACAAAGGCGAGATGTCAAGACGTTGGATGAAGCTATTGTCACAGCTGAATCCCTTATTGAGTACCAACGGAACCCGGATACAACAAAGCCAAAGAAGGATAAGGATTACGGGAAAGGTGGGGGAGAGAAGCGTGATGGCAAGAAGCCCAACTTCCAGCGGCATGACACCCGAAAGGAATATGAAGAGAAGAAGAAGGCCTTCATTCTGAAAGGAGGATGCTTCTTATGCAAGGGACCGCATGCAATGAGCAGTTGTCCAAAGATGGGAACGCTTTCAGCAATTATGGAAGGCAATGATGCGGGAAATTCTGGAGAAGGTACTTCTGCTCAAATGAGATCCTTACAATTACTTAATGCTTTGAATGTTAGACCTGCTCCAGCCGCGTCACCAAAAGGATTGATGTTCATGGAGGCGTATGCAAATGGGAAGGCCACCAAGGCCTTGCTTGACACTGGAGCAACGCATAACTTCATGACCGAGGAGGAAGCCAAGAGACTTGGACTATAAGTCTCTAAGGGGGAAGGATGGTTGAAGACGGTGAATGGGAAGGCGAGACCGCTGCAAGGAGTTTCACGCGGAGTGGAGTTGCAGTTGGTAACTTGGAAGGGCCAAGTAGACTTCTCCATTGCATCGATGGATGATTTTCAAGTTGTACTCGAGATGGATTTCTTCGAGAAGATACGAGCTATCACTATGCTTTTTTGCAGATGCATGTGCATTATGGAGAAAGGGTCTCCATGCATGATCCCAGCGGTGGAAGGGCCACCAACGAAAGGGAAACAACTATCGGCTATGCAAATAGCCAAAGGCGTCAAGAAAGGAGAGGTGACTTACTTAGTCACCTTGAAGGAGGAAGTTGCGGTAAAGGATGAGGAGGTACATCCTTTCATTGTGCAAGTCTTGGAGGAGAATCAAGACTGAAAGACTTTAATTAAGGGTAGCTAATCACCTAGAGGGGGGGGGTGAATAGGTTATTTAAAAAACTATTGCGATTCTTGATTATAACCGAGATAAAACTGATCAGAGCTTTCAAAAAATAAAAACATACACAGAAAAGAACACACAGATTTTTATAGTGGTTCCCCGTATCTTGGGTAATCCACTTTCCCCCTTCTCCTCTTCTAGCAGTGTGCTAGATAGAGGTTATATCTCTTCCAGATCTCAGACCACAAATAGGTCTTACAGCTCAGATCACAACAGATCTTACAGTCTCAGATCTCACAGATCTTACTAACTCAAATCACACAGATCTTACTAACTCAGATCACACAGATCCTACCTCAGCCTTTATAACTAGACCTACAGCTTAGATTCACCCCTGAATCCTACAACTCAGATCACACCTGATCTTACAACTCAGATCCTTGACAGATCCTACACTCAGATCTGACAACTCAGATCCTACAGGAATTTATAAAGAGAATAACAAATACTTAGACTCAGATTTGAGATTGTTGAGCCTTCTTGATCTGCCTAAATGATCAGACAGAAATCTTCAATAGAACAGCAACAACAAATGATCTTCTTGATTCGACAGGCTGAGATGACTGTTCTTCTTCTTGGGAAGACAGATTCTTCCTTCTTGATCTTCTTCTTTCAGAAAGAGGTATCAACACAAGATTGAATGAGATCTTCAATTTAGATTGGTTCTGAAAGAGAAGATAACTTCTCCAGATTCTATCTCAAACTTTCTTTCAAAATGATGGAGACGATAATGGCTTTTGAGAAGATAGGAAAACTTTTCTAACTTCACTTTTCTTCACTTCATAACTTGGATTAACTACACAACCCATAGGTCATGCCTTCTATTTATAGCCCGCCATCTGCAATATCTGTTACGCTTCTCCACGTCAGCATGACGTCACATCTTCAACGGTCTTCAATGAAAACAAAAGCTCAGCTAGTTGTGGAAGATATTCCTCAGTTCAGAGTATTTGTAGAAGAGGCGTTGAGCACTTAACATCTCTGTCGACGCTTTTCCAGTTAGGCGTCGAGCGGTATTTAGACGCTCGACGCATACTCCTTAGACTGAAGCTCTCGACTCCTCCTTCTCAGGCGTTGAGCAAACATCACTTAGTCGACGTTTTTTATCTGAAGAAGTCGAGCAATGTCCAGGGGCTCGACGCTTCTTAACTAAGCCTTCATATCTCGACACTTCTGGTTGGCGCTGAGCTGACTGAAGTTAAGTCGACACTTCTCTTTCCAAGGCGTCGAGCGACACAACTTGGCTCGACGCTTCCAAAATTGATCTCAGAACTTCAGCGGCGACCTTGTCTATTTGAGTAGTAGACATGAGTCAACGCTTCTGGGTCACAGGCGTCGAGCGATGTATGATGTCTCGACGCTTGTGAACTTGAATGAATTCCATGAACTTTTTGCCTGACCTGATCTCCTGCACATTGATTCTAGAGAGTATATCAAATACATTCTGAGATATATCTTTGACTTAGGAATGGACTTCTCCAAATCTAAGATATTGTGGGCAATGATCCCAACAATCTCCCCCTATTTGAAGAAGTCATAATCTCAGTCAATGATATATCTCTCTTTTCAAAGATAAACAATGTGTTCTAAACTCTATACAGATAATCAAAATAAAGAGTATCAAACTTTATAAAATTAGATTACCAAAATATTCTATCCACAAAAATTATCTCAGACATGGTTTCTTATATAAGCATAAAAACATAGGCAATTCAGAATAAGATGTCATGAAGAGAGACAGAATCACATCACAGGCATATGTATATATATGAACATGAAGAATAGTTCACACTGGGAATTCATCAAGATTGTTCAAAAATATATCAATTACATTCTTCTGAAAGTGAAAAGTAAAGATTAAATTTCTAAAGCTGTCCAGGATCCTTGAATTCAATTCCTCTTTTGGCTCTTTTGGAGAGTGCTTCAACAACTTCCTTTCTTCTCTTGAAATAGCCAAATGGCTTTGGAAAGTATTTGATTGGCTCCACTTCTCCTGCCTGGACCTTCCCAGCCATTTTGTCAGCCTTGAATTTGATCTTTAGTTCCTCTTGATCCCTATGCTTTAACCATTCAGCTTCAGAATACCACTTTCCTCTTTCCGCTGGGTTATTTTTCACAGCTTCCCATGCTGACAGAATTAGTTCTCTGGAAGATGGAGACCAATGTTCAAAATCAACTCTTGATTGAACCTCTTCTCTGAACTTTCTTTTACTTGATTCTACTTGCTCACTAGTAAAGTTCTCTCTTTTATTTTTATCCTCAGGACTATACATCTTAGCAATCTGCTTTTGAACCTGAGTAAGAGAGGCTGGCCTTGTCTCAGAGACTTGATCATTCTCATAGTTTATGGGAGGATATCCAAGAGTTTCTCTTATAGAGTTTGAGGTCCACACAGCATGTTCAGAACTAGCTTGAATCATTGACCTCTCCCCCTTTAGGACTTCTTCAACAATGTGTTCTCTCAAAGTATTCTTTTGAAATCTGACTTGACCTTCCAAGTGAGTAACTCCACTTTCAATGGTTTTCTTTACTTTAAAGAGATGATCATCTATAGTATCTGCATGCAACTTTGCTTGATCTTTTAGAACTATGGAGCTCTCATCAATTTTAGCCAAGATATCAGCATTCTGTTGTTGCAGTCTAGCTTCAATCTTATTTGTACCTGTTAAGATTTGTGCTACCTGTTCTTTATATAGAACTTGCATATTGCCACTTAGTATTCCTTGGTTTGTCTGAACATCATCTACTGTCTTCGTAATCCCAGCTTGAGATTCTTTAGTAACCTTTGATGTTTCTTTGATTACATCAAGCTGTTCAGTTGTATAATCTACTGAAACACCAGCTCTCTTAAAGAACTTTACCATCTCCTTTCTCAATGCAGATATCTGATGATTGACTTCAAATCTAACCAATTTCAGTTGAAAATCTACCTCATTTTTCATTTTTGTATTATTCTCCTCAATATATTGTTCTAATAATCTTCTTTGATTATTCAGCAACACTTCCAGCTGAGGTAGAATAGGACTAAGATCCACATGGATTTCCTTTTCCATTTCAACACCTTTGCTACTTTCTTCTCTGATTAAGGAATCATCTCTCTGGCTCATATGGAAGCTAGAGGATTCTATCTTGATAACCTTCTCAGCAGATTTCTTTGGTGCTTCAGGCTCTCCTTCTACTTCCATAGCATCTATTACAGAATTCTCTTTAGCAGGGATCTCAGCCTGAGATTCCCCCTCAAATGGTGCATTATCTTTAGCTGGTAATTCATCTTGAGGCTCCCCCTCAATCTCTGCATTGATCAGATCAATTTTATTATGAGCAGGGATCTCATCCTGAGCCTCCCCCTCAACTGATGCTTTGCTCATTTCAGAATTGTTCTGAACAGGAATCTCATCTTGAGTCTCTTTCTCATTTAGAAAAACCCCTTCAAGTCTAGCAGGGGATACATGAAGACTTCCTCTTTCTTCTTCTCCTTTCTCACTCTCATCCTTTGATGTATCAGGAAAATTATCCCTTGCATTATTCCCTTCTTCATCTTCAGATGTTGAAAGGTTTGGATCATGAATTGGAGTAGACTTAGATTTTTTTTTGGAGGAGGATGAGTTGGATGAACTAGAAGAAACTTTCTTCTTCTTTTGTTTCTTTGCTTTCTTCTACTTGGGAGAGGAATCTGTTGGAAGAGGGTTAGATAAGATTCCGTCCCATCTCTCTATCATTCTCATATCCATCTTCTTCATATGGTTTATCTTTGATCCAAGTTTATTATTTAAGGAGTCAGGAGAGACTTTTACTAAATACAAAGACAATATTCTACCCATGTTGGGTACTTGGATACATTCAACTATCCTGTCAAACACAACTCTTCCCCAATCTGTTCTCAGAGAATGAATAATCCTTGTTAGTAGAATAAACATTTTTCTGGAAACTTTGTCATGTGATCCAGTCTTGCACAACAGTCCCTTTCCTATAACATCTGTCATCAATTTACCTTTCGAATTCATTCCCTTTCTCAGAATACTTCCAGTGATTTCTCGTGACGTTTCAATTCCGCACCAGATTTGTGCTAATTTAATTTGTTCAGAGGTCACCTCTTCTTCTTCTTCATTCCTTTTTAACCTTGGCAATTCTAGTGCCTTAGCGAGTCTAGAAGGAGTTATTTTAATCTTCTTACCATTCACACTGGTCTTAATCTTTGAATTGACGGAGTCTATTACTATGTTAGAGTATAGCTCTAATACCTCTCGTTTTCAGATGAGAGTTGATTCAGACAGTACAAATTCCAGTCCTGCATTGTAGATTAATTCGATTGTTGATTTGATCTCCACAGAAGCTGATTGGAATCCATTTCGAACAAGTTCACTTCCCTCATAGAGATACTCACTGCTTTTGGGAGGCATTGTTGTTGATGAACGGAGAGAGAGAGAATTGATGGAGTGATTTTCTAGGGCAGACAATTTCAAACTTAGAGAACTAGGGCATTAACGAAGTGTCTTCCCTATTTATAGAAGTTCTAGTTCAAGAAGATGAATAGCCGCGCGCCTAACTTGTTTGACAAGATTGATCTAGTGGTTTAAATTGACCCTGTCGAGATGGCCTAGCTATATTTGCATAAGCGTTGAGATCGCTCGACGCCATATATCTTCAGTCGACGCCAGGTGTCTTCTCGACGCCAGATACTTTCTCTCGACGCCAGGTATCGTCTCGACGCCAGATACTTTCTCTCGATGCCTGGTGATTTCTCTCGACGCCATATATCTTCTTTTGACGTTAGATAATTTATCCACTAACCTTTTAGGACACAATCATTATTTTTCATTTATTTAATGCAACTTTAATCTATTTTTAACATACCTAATTCAATTTTAAAATTATTGAATTTAGTTTCATCCAGGGGTTTAGTAAATATATCAGCAACCTATTTTTTGGTTGGAACATATTCAATTGAGATATCTCCATTTTCTACATGTTCTCTAATGAAATGGTATCTTATTTCTATATGCTTAGTTCTGCTATGAGATACATGATTGTTGACTATAGCAATTGCACTAGTTGAATCACAAAATAGAGGAGATTTACTTAGCTAAACTTTATAGTCTTAGAGTTGGTGTTGAATCCATAGTAGCTGAGCACATCAGTTTCCAGCTGAAATGTACTCAGATTCTGCTGTAGAAATAGCCACACTTGTCTGCTTCCTGCTACTCCAAGATATTAGTCTTTTGCCAAGAATTTGACATATACTAAAAGTACTTTTTCTATCCTCCTTACATCCTGCAGAATCTGTAACTAGTGTCTAGCACATACACATATATAATGGTATTTTCCAAGATAGACACACACAAAGTGCATAGCATGTTGTTTAATTTAACAGCAAGCAATAAACATAACAGTGATTGCATGTTGTGAATATCATAAAAAAAACATTACAGGCATATGCCTTATAATCATTCACATTTAAGATAAGTCATATAACTTAGCAAATTGTTCTTATCATGACATGAGCTCAATAGATAAGTGATTTTTAAATATTGAAAGGCAAGACGACATTGCTGGTGCAGTCTTCCTTCTTCTTCTTTCGTTTATAGAAGTGGAGGGGCTTCGGTATTTTCTTTGGAGGAGGAGGAGGACCATGAGGGAAAAACCAATTTGTGATACTTCCTTGCATCCAGCTCTTTCTGATGTTGATTCCATTCTATTGAAGAGTATACTCTTCCATGGTCGATCTGAGGATGTCCGAACGCGATCCACGATTATGTGATGATTTCCCTTGAACGGGGACTCCATCTTCCAGCTTCGGGGTCCTGTTCAATCTCACTTAGCCTTTTCTTCCGGTACTCCACACTGGATGCTCTTCTTCTCTTCTTAGATGAAGATGACTCATCTGAATTGCCTCCATAAGCATCAGAGTCGGAGCTTGAAGAGGGTTCAGCGAGTGCATATTTACACGAGGTCACATGAAGCGCTTCCTTTACTTGATTACTCACCCACATTGCTTGGAATGAGCAGGCACAAATATTTTTATTACCAACCTCCTTGATCTCCTCTTTAACATTCTCCTCCATCTCCTGGATGTCTTCAGATAAGGAGTGTTGCAGTCCGACTAATTGTTGCAGGGCTACCTGATTTCCTGCATCCACGAAGTCTCTAACCTCCAACATACGGGCATTCAAGTTTTGCTCATGGACATTGATCCTGTTCAGAATCAGTTCTGTGAAGTGGACATGTTGAGTATTGAAATTAAGGACTTCTTTCTTTATTGAATCTATCTCTGTTTTAGTCTCATTCTTGAATTCACTTATGATCTTCTGTATGGAATTCTCTATCCGTTCTTTCTGAGTAGCTAAAAGAGTTGAAATACAGTGGAGGAGAGGGTCATTCTGAGCTAAGGATTTTCCTGATCCGGGAATGCTGCCTTCTTTTTCCATGAGGTTGTGAGGATGAATCGACGGAGACAAAGAAAAGAATTGGAAGAGTCGATAGCTTGGACTATAGGTAGTCGTTCTATTTATAGTGCGGGAAGGTGAAGAGTCGCTCGATACCCGTGCATGTTTGTATTTATCAAAGAACTGACAGTAGTCGCGTCAGGTGTCTCTAATATATTGAATTACTAGCGTTTTATTTAAGTTAATATTTCTTCGTTATGACATGTACTATGATGTTTAAATATTTTACATAGACATGATTTCTTCGCTTATCTGTTTCAGACAATTTTCACCCCTTCCCAGAATACTTCTTATTCCAGACATGTCCATGGAGCACCCACTGTCCAAGTACCAGATTGGAAGTTGATTGGTCTTTGGACAACCCTGCAAAGAGAAATTACCTTTTCTTAGGAGCCCACACCAAGTTGGGTCCTAGAACCTTGTTAGTATGAGTTGGAACATTTAGTTGTTGAATAATTCTTGGAGCTGTGAGAGTTGCCATAGGTCTGAATACTGGTCTCCCAGAGTTGAATCTTGGAACAGTTGGATTGAACCAACAGTCAAGTGCAAAATGCCCAACCCTTCCACAACACCAGCATTCATATCTATTATATCTCCTTGGAGGTCTTCTTACTTCTTTATGTTGACTCATATTTTGCTTAATTACCTTATTTACAGGTGTTATGTAATTTGTTTTAGTGACTTTTACTGGTTCAGTTTTTTACTATCAATAGTTTTTACTCCAGGTCTTAGTTCCTTTCTATTGCATTTAGTATTTGCTTTAAATACAAATGAGTCATGATGAGTTAATACTTTTTCTTTGCATAGAGGTTTGGCATTATTGTTACTTGGTTGAATTAAATTATATTTGCTATTAGAACATTCACCCTTATAAAACGTATGCACAACTTTTTGATCATTCTTGTTTGTGATAGGCATGACTTTGTTAAACTTTAAAGTTTGTATAGGTGCCTTGTCATTACTTTTAGGGTTTTTATCTGCATTCCTATCATATCCTATGCCACATCTGTATTGTGCAGAGAATGTGCCTATTATAGGAAGAATAGTTTGTGGTTTTGAGAACTTTGCTACAAGTTTCCTTTATGCTAGGAGTTTTGCTTCAAGTTCTTTTATTAACTTGTCCTTGGTGCTCAAAGTTTGTATGTGAATAATAGACATGACTTTTAGTATACTAAGTTCTTTACTTGTCTGATTTAGCCTCTCAGCTGTCTCAGAGTTTTGAGAATCAGTTTGCTTTAATTCAGATATTTCTTTTTGTAACCTTTTATTATGCCTTTTGCTTTTCTTAAGTGCTTTGAGAATTAATTGATATTTTTCAATAATTTCATCTATATGAAGTTTGGATTGTGAGTCATTTTCATCAGAAGAGAATGAATCTATTTCAGTTTCAGAATTAGAATCAGAAAGAGGAGTTTTATCAAGTACCTTTATATCAGTAGTTGTCTCCTGATTTTCTTGATCACTAAATGTCATGAGTCCTGCATTTTCTTCTTCATCCTCTTCACTATCAGACCTTGATAGTGGGGCTTTTATCATAGGTCTATCATTTAGACTGTCTTCATTTTCATTGGCAGCCATCAGAGCTATGAGTGCCTCCTCACTATCTGAGTCTGATGACTGAGATTCACTATCACTAAGAGTGACCTTGCCCTTTTTGGCTATTAGACTCTTCTCATGTCTTTTGTCAGATTTCTTGTTGTTCTTTCTCTTTGAAGGACAATCAGCAATCATGTGTCCTGATTTCCTGCAACCAAAACACACAATTTCTTCTGAATTAATTTTATTGTGTTTAGAATTGTACATGTCCTTCTTGGCGTCTTGTTTGAATCCCTCTGACAAATTTGAATGCTTCTTAGATCTGGATAACTGAGAGGGTCTAATTTTCCAGTGTTGTTTTCTCCTCAACATTCTTGTTAGCTGTTTGGTAAAGAGTGCCAATTCACCATCTGATATTTCAGAATCAGAATTACTGGTTTCTGTTTCTTCTAATTCAGATAGAATCCTGGGGGATAATGTCATTCTTTCTTTGCTTTTCTTGGAGCTTTCTGCTTTCAAAGCAATATGATTTTCCCTGTTGTGTCCTTCCTCAGCTTTTCTGGTATTCAGATGAAGTTCATGGGACAATAGTTTCCCATATAAATTTTGTGGCTAGATGTTTCCCAGATTTCCCATTTCTCTGATTGCACAGATCTTGATATCCCATTCTTTGTTCAGTGATCTTAAGAATTTATCATTCAGCTCATAATCTGAGAAAGTTCTTCCATAAGTCTTTAGGCCATTTACAATCTTGAAGAATTTTTCATAGCAGATTGCTATTGAATCTTTCTTGTCTTGTCTGAAGGCTTCATATTGCTGATTTAGAAGTGACTTCCTGTCATCTCTGACTTCTTCAGTCCCTTCCATATAGACAATAAAAGATTCCCACATTTCTTTGGCAGTTTTATAATGGACTAAATTTTGGAAGGTTGAATCTTCAATAACACTAACAATGATGTTCTGAGCTCTCTTATCCATGGAGGCCAGAATCACTTCATCTTTGGTCATCTCTGAATAGGTTTTAGGAGTCTTTATATTTCTATCTGTAAATGAAACTTTCATAGGAACAAAAGGTCCCTCTAGAACTGTTATGTAAATCCTAGGATCAGATGCTTCCATGAAAAGTCTGACTCTTTCTTTCCAAATACCAAAGTTTTCTTTTCTGCGGATTGGAAGCTTCATAGATGTGAATTCTTTGCTTCCTTCTGTATTAGCCATCACGACTTCAGAAATCTACCCTTAGAAGATCTTGTTCAGGCTGTTAAACCTTTTCTTGAAAACAACCCTCTGATACCACTTGAAAGACTTTAATTAAGGGTAGCTAATCACCTAGAGGGGGGGGGGGGGGGGTGAATAGGTTATTTAAAAAACTATTGCGATTCTTGATTATAACCGAGATAAAACTGATCAGAGCTTTCAAGAAATAAAAACACACACAGATTTTTATAGTGGTTCCCCGTATCTTGGGTAATCCACTTTCCCCTTCTCCCCTTCTAGCAGTGTGCTAGATAGAGGTTATAGCTCTTCCAGATCTCAGACCACAAATAGGTCTTACAGCTCAGATCACAACAGATCTTACAGTCTCAGATCTCACAGATCTTACTAACTCAGATCACACAGATCTTACTAACTCAGATCACACAGATCTTACTAACTCAGATCACAGAGATCCTACCTCGGCCTTTATAACTAGGCCTACAACTCAGATTCACCCCTGAATCCTACAACTCAGATCACACCTGATCTTACAACTCAGATCCTTGACAGATCCTACACTCAGATCTGACAACTCAGATCCTACAGGAATTTATAAAGAGAATAACAAATACTTAGACTCAGATTTGAGATTGTTGAGCCTTCTTGATCTGCCTAAATGATCAGACAGAAATCTTTAATAGAACAGCAGCAGCAAATGATCTTCTTGATTCGACAGGCTGAGATGACTGTTCTTCTTCTTGGGAAGACAGATTCTTCCTTCTTGATCTTCTTCTTTCAGAAAGAGGTATCAGCACAAGATTGCTGAATGAGATCTTCAATTTAGATTGGTTCTGAAAGAGAAGACAACTTCTCCAGATTCTATCTCAAACTTTCTTTCAAAATGATGGAGACGATAATGTCTTTTGAGAAGATAGGAAAACTTTTCTAACTTCACTTTTCTTCACTTCATAACTTGGATTAACTACACAACCCATAAGTCATGCCTTCTATTTATAGCCCGCCATCTGCAATGTCTGTTACGCTTCTTCACGTCAGCATGACGTCACATCTTCAACGGTCTTCAATGAAAACAAAAGCTCAGCTAGCTGTGGAAGATATTCCTCAGTTCAGAGTATTTGTAGAAGAGGCGTTGAGCACTTAACATCTCTGTCGACGCTTTTCCAGTTAGGCGTCGAGCGGTATTTAGACGCTCGACGCATACTCCTTAGACTGAAGCTCTCGACTCCTCCTTCTCAGGCGTTGAGCAAACATCACTTAGTCGACGCTTTTTATCTGAAGAAGTGGAGCAACGTCAGGGGCTCGACGCTTCTTAACTAAGCCTTCATATCTCGACACTTCTGGTTGGCGCTGAGCTGACTGAAGTTAAGTCGACACTTCTCTTTCCAAGGCGTCGAGCGACACAACTTGGCTCAACGCTTCCAAAATTGATCTCAGAACTTCAGCGGCGACCTTGTCTATTTGAGTAGTAGACATGAGTCAACGCTTCTGGGTCACAGGCGTCGAGCGATGTATGATGTCTCGACGCTTGTGAACTTGAATGAATTCCATGAATTTTTTGCCTGACCTGATCTCCTGCACATTGATTCTAGAGAGTATATCAAATACATTCTGAGATATATCTTTGACTTAGGAATGGACTTCTCCAAATCTAAGAAATTATGGGCAATGATCCCAATAAAGACGTTATGCCAACCGAGCTTCCGAACAGGCTACCGCCTCGGAGGGAGGTGGACCATGAGATTGAGCTGGAACAAGGGGAGAAACCACCTGCGATGGCGGCATATCGCATGGCCCCGCCCGAATTGGAGGAACTCCGCAAGCAGCTGAAGGAGCTACTTGATACGGGAAAGATCCATCCATCGAAGGCACCATACGGCGCACCGGTGCTCTTTCAGAAGAAGAAAGATGGATCTTTGCGGATGTGTGTAGACTATCGGGCACTCAACAAGGTAATGGTCAAGAATATGTATCTTATTCCTTTGATCGCTGACTTGTTCGATGGGATGGGGAAAGCCAAGGTCTACACCAAGATGGACTTGCAGAAGGGCTATTACCAAGTCCGAATTGCTGAAGGAGATGAGCCAAAGACGACGTGCATCACTCGTTATGGGTCTTACGAATGGTTGGTCATGCCATTTGGCTTGACTAATGCACCAGCCACATTTTGCACTTTGATGAACATGATATTCCATCCCTACCTGGATCAGTTCGTGGTGGTTTATCTGGATGACATCGTGATCTACAGCAACTCAATGGAGGAACATGTGAAACACCTTCGCACTATCTTCCATGTCTTGCGGGAGAACGAGTTATATGTGAAGAAGTCAAAATGTACGTTTGGCACGGAGGAGGTCTCATTCCTTGGACATGTCATTGGACATGGCCAGTTGAAGATGGATGAAGCCAAGATCCAAGCGATCATAGATTGGGAGCCACCTACTAAGGTAACGGAGCTAAGATCCTTTCTTGGACTTGCACATTACTATCGGCGGTTTATCCAGGGCTATTCAAGGAGAATAGCCCCATTGACGGACTCGCTAAAGAAGGATAGATCGTGGGCTTGGGATGAGGGATGCAAACAAGCCTTTGAAGATCTAAAACAAGCGGTGAGCACCGAGCCGGTGTTATCATTGTCGGACTTTGGAAAGGAGTTCGAGGTCCAGACGGATGCTTCCGACTTTGCCATTGGTGGAGTCTTTGATACGCCCAAAGTGTATATACGCAAGTATACGTGCCGGATCAAGTAATATAATAGTGAGATAAGATCGTTCCCTCGGAGAAGTGAAAACTCTAATGCTTATGAGTATTAGCTAACTCTTTTCCTTAAATCCAAGTTAAGTAATTCGATTGGTTTGATGAAACTAAATCACAGAAAATTTAAAAACTAATTTTAAAACTAAAAATACTTAAGTTATCTTTTATCAAATTTAAGAGAAAAGAATCTTGTATATTGCTTTCCTAGGTCTGTTGTGATATTTGCTAAATATACCGATGCATTATATTTATTTTACTATCTTGCTCGATTAGAAACTAGGAATCATAATCTCTCGATCCTTGAATTCCCATAACCTAGACTTCTCTAGTTATCTCTAACTTAGAAAAATGCAAGGTAAATTAAACTGATCAAATCGCTCTTGCTAATAAAGTGATGGAATCTCTTCCTCTCTCTTTTATTATATCAAAATTATGATGCAAACACACCGCTCCTCTCTCGAATCTCGCGGTGTTGTATAGAAGTAAAAGAGTTAAATTAGATATCTATGCGACTCATCTCTCGAATCTCACCGCATAAAATTAAGTATTTATCTTAATTAAATCGTGATTCCTCTCTCGAATCTCACCACGAATTATTGAAGATAAACATTATTCAAATCTTTCGAAATAAGTCATAATATTGATAAAGATAGCAACCCAAGAAATCATACGGAGAAATTATAAATTAAACATCACAACAAAACCCAGTCCTAACAACATGCAAGATAAGAAGGTTTAGTTCATGATCCTTGAAATGAAAAACCAAATTGGAAAGATCTTACAAGACATTGTTCAGAATCTAGATATTAGCGCAGGAATTCGTCCTCTTTAGATGCCAAATCCGTTCAAATCTGTCTTCTCTTTCTTCTCTCAAAAACCTCTTACTTTTTCTTTCTTTCTCTAGTTTTAAAAGAGTAACCCGTCTCTCCTCTTACTAAACTGCCCAAAAAAGCCTATATTTCTCTCTGCACGCTACAGTACAGTCCTGAAAAGGTGCGTCCTTTCACCAATAAACTGCTGGCCCCACTTTACGTAATTCGAAAATCTGTATGTTTGGTTCAGCAACTTTAATTTAAACCGCCGTGTTATGACCAGATCATGACCAAGCTGCTGCAATCTGCCCAGCAATGTAATTCCAACCTACGGTTGTACGTTCTTTCATGAATTTCTCACATTCCTACACAAATATATTTCACGTTTGACGATAAAACTGTCCACAATTACAGATATGATATTTATTAGTCAATTCATCGTTATCTTTCGTATATTTTCTCAATATTCACTAAAGTAAAGGGGTTAATAACTTCTTGTTTTAGAAGTTATCACACCCCCACACTTAGGTCTTTGCTAGTCCCTAGCAAACATTAATCAGTTCTGGCAAATAAATATGAAAACCTCTATTAGGACAAGGCAAAAATCATCTTCTTTACGTACACCAGCTTAGGCTTACTTCAGGATATCAAAATAACTAAGGCAGATCACTTAAAAGATATTTCAACCATTCACAATTCCGTTAGTTAGATAACAAGTGGAGCTCTCTCAATATTTCTAGTGATATGTGTGTGCTTCCTTAAAATTGTTCACTCTCAAACAACTTAACTCATTAAACATGCTCATATTTGGAAAGGGTAAGAAATTGCCGAGTCTTTGTTTTATACCTCCACAAGAGTTTAGTAGTTCAATTTGATAAGAAATCATAAGGGCTTACATTATGAATGACTTTGGCTTGGTGAAGACTTTATGAATGAATTTTGATAGAGGGCGGAATTTCCCTAGTTAAAATTCTTAATGACTCTCCATACTTTGAGGTCTATTTCTTAACCATCATCAATTTTTTAGTCTATAGTTGGGATCATTCCAAGTAGGTGTACACACACTTAGGCCGCATACCACTATGTCATTATATTTTTTTTTATGATTTTCTTTTACTTTATGATCATAGTTGGGATCATTCTAAGTAGGTGTACACACACTTAGGCCACATATCACTATGACATTGGACATTTGTTTTTTTTCCTTATTTTTATAAACCCCCAAAGTTGGAAAGTTACTAAGAAATAACTAGTAAAATTATAGGGTATGATCAAATAGTATCAAAATGATAAAATTCAAGCTCAAAGAATGATGGATAATCAAAACAAATGTAGGCTTTGCGGTGTGAACTGATCCAAAGGTGGCCCTATTCATTGTTATCAAGTAACTACATACACTCTATGTTTTAGCTTACAACATTGACTTAGTTCTTGCTCATCCTTCCACAATTATGTTAACAGGTTAATAAATTATTTTATAGAGAGCAAATTCTTTAGAGAATCTAGTGCATAATTGAAATACTTAAGAGAGTTATAACCGCATCTTACTAACTTTAAAATCATTACTTGAAACCACTAAATTAATTAATCTGCCAATTAGTTTAAGACGAAATGACTTTAGTAAGCCGTCTGGTGGTAACAAAAATGAAGAACTTATCGAAAGGTGCCCTGAATAGAAATTTTATAAGTGAAAATAAACGGAGGATAACTGACGTCACCCCCACACTTAATCAGCTGCTAGACCCTAGCTGAGACCTCATTGAGAACGTAGTGAAACAAAAAGTCATTGAAACTTTCAGATAAAACAGGAATCCAGAGAAGAAAATAAATGAAAATAAAACACTCCCCTGGAAATTTTTGGCAGATATGATGCTCCATTACATGGGGTGCACTTAGAGGTCATGACATTCTGATAAACACCGACCAAAACAATTATATTGGAATAAAATGAAGATAAGGCTCATTCAGATAAAGCAATTGACAGGGTTATTAGTATAAAACATCTAAGAAGTCATAAAACAATTGTCAGATATCGATCGAATTAAGAAAAAACAGTTCAAATCATCAAACAATTATAAAACCATCCAGATAAATCAACTGCCTGGAAGGTGGTCTAACTAGTGGAACATAATCCCATTTTATTACTTGGCACCCCATATAGATCACGAAATCAGAATTTAAAGAAGACAGTTAATCAGCATAAAAGTAGCATAAACTCTGTCAAGATTGAATAACATCATATCAGCATATTATAATAGCAGTCATTAAAAGAGTCATAAATTAAGCATGTTAGGATAAGCATAGCAGCATATTAGAAATAGCAGGCATAGTAGCAGTCTTCAAAATAACACAAAAAATAAAAAGCTCATAATTGTCTGATTAAAACAAGAAATGAAATGAACTAAACGTCATCCATGTCCTCATCCATGCCGCCGATGTCACTAAGGTCGATCCGTGCGCCGTCCGAATAGAGCAAGTAGCCTTGTTGATCAAATTTGGACTTGTATTTGTAAGTCGTCTTCACTGTATCTAAACCAGCATCCTCCATAAGTCTCGCTTGATTCCTCAGGATATCATCACATTTTTCATTAATTAGTAGATTCATGAATCGCTGATAACTTTTCATGTATTCTTGGTCCTCTGTTACACTTATTAAATTGTCTATGATCTCCGATAAGTCAACCTTATCTGGCGCGGTGGAGGAGGAAGGAATGTTTGCTGCAGACTTCGGAAGGGGGTCAGTATTACCAGCAGGGGGTGGTGTGCTTTCATGAGTGCCCGAACTGTCCCTAATGTTGTTGGTGATGACAACCTTTGTAATATGGTGTCCGACTTTTGTAATCAAGGTTTCATTATCCCCGTACATACCGCTAGCACGGCAGAGTTCAGTAATAAGAGTGGGGAACCACAGCTGCAACCTATCCATAGAAAGGAGCCTCTTTTGTAGCTGATTTGAAATTATCTTCCCAACATCGAAACGAATTCCTTTTAATATACAGTAGATTAATAAAGCACGTTCCATCGAGACTCTTGTGGTGTTTTGGTTGGGATTATACTAGTGTTTATGAACATAAGCCACACCTTGGCTTCCCTTTTTAAACAATTAACCTTCAGATTTAAGCCCTCCGCTGAAAACCAGGCGGTGTCTGCGTTAATGCAAATAGCCTCCGCAATAACAGACGGCGTAGTTGAAGCTTGTACACGCTGGAATTCTTCTTCGTTTGGAACTTCTATGTCAAATAAACGATTGATTTCAGTTCCTGAAAAATCGACCTGGTGCCCCCTTACATAAATTTTTCTGTGCTCAAGAGTTAAAGCATTGGCATAAAATTCATATATCCATGGTAGAACAGCCTCCTTCCGGGGGTGGCAAAATGACTCCCAACCGAAATTGGTCATGCGGGTAACATACTCAGAACTCCAAGACCTTTTCTCGATTTCAAACCCTCGCTCAAAAATGAATGGTTTGTCCTGCAATCCCTCATATCGTAATTTTGCTTCATCATTTATAAATCGCGTGTCTTTGTTGGGATCGGGTTTGTTCTTCCCCTTACGCTTAGAAGACATTTTCTGACAAGGAAAATTTAAGCTATCATGAACCCTAGAAATATTGGAAGAGTTTATTACCTCTCGGGAAGAAAAAGAGTTGGGAAGTGCTACCGAATCGAAGCCGAAGTCGAAGCTTTAATGCTGCGGTTGTGCTAAAAGGTGGTCGCCGCCTCCTTGCGAAGAGGATGCGAACTCAGGCACCGCCTCCTTGACGAGCAGTCGCCACCTCCTTGTGAAGGCGAATCGAAGCTTAGTTGCGTCGGAATCACCCGCGGCGCTCCCCGTAGAGAGGGTGCTAGGGTTTCGCGGAATCTGAACCAGGGCTCGGGAGGAGAGAATGAACCTTGAGCCGGTATTTTTTTTTCATTTGTTTATAAACGCTGAAGATGGACCGGTGGTTTACTCCGGAGCGACAAAATGAAGAGGTTGAACCGGTCGAGTGTTCCCAGCGGTTCTACAAAATTGAGTCTCAGCGGTTCAAATATTTTTTTGCTTTGTTTTCTTAGTCAATGACAGAGATTAAAATGTCAGGACCTTGGTTATAACCTGGTCATGACAATTTAACGCACCTTCTTGACGCATTTTAACATTTCACATTTATAATTTACTACTTAGTTTACTTATTTTAGTTGGGTTGCCTCCCAATAAGCGATTGATTTAACGTCTCGGCTGGACTAAGCCATTCTTAGACAGATAAATTTATCATCATCGCTTCCCGAGGCTCATTGTTATGGAAGTAAGTTTTTAATCTTTGACCATTTACTTTAAAAATAGAACCGTCTTTGTCGTTACAAATTGAAACTACCCCAAAAGAATGGACTTCTTTAACTCGAAACGGACCGGACCACTTAGATTTCAATTTACCCGGAAATAATTTAAGGCGTGAATTATAAAGTAATACTAACTGATCCGGAATAAATGCTTTCTTCTCTAGTCTAGCGTCATGCCATCTTTTTGTTCTTTCTTTATATAATTTTGCATTGTCATAGGCATGAAATCGCATCTCATCGAGTTCATTGAGATTAAGCAACCTATTCTTACCGGCTTCATTATACTCAAAATTTAATTTTCTCGTAGCCCAATAGGCTCTATGTTCTAACTCGACAGGAAGGTGGCAAGATTTTCCATAGATCATCTTATACGAGGTCAGTCCTATGGGCGTCTTAAATGCTGTTCTGTAAGCCCACAACGCATCATTCAATTTTTGTGACCAATCTTTCCTAGTGGTACTTACCGTTTTCTCTAAAATGGATTTAATTTCCCTGTTGGAAACCTCAGCCAAACCATTAGTTTGGGGATGATATGCTAAAGCGATCTTATGCGTCACTCCGTACTTCCTTAGTAATGTTTTAAATTGTGAATTACAAAAGTGGCTTCCGCCATCACTAATAATTGCTCTAGGTGTACTGAATCTTGAAAAGATATTAGTTTGTAAAAATTTTAATACGACCTTGGCAACGTTCTTATTCGTAGTTATAGCTTCGACCCACTTTGACACGTAGTCGACTGCTAATAGAATATATAAGTTGCCATCCGAATTAATAAATGGTCCCATAAAATCAATCCCCCAAACATCAAAAATTTCAACCTCTAAAATGGTATTCATTGGCATGCTCGCCTTGCGACTCAGGTTTCTCGTTCTTTGACATTTATCACAACTCTTCACGAATAAGTGGACATCCTTAAATAAAGTGGGCCAATAAAAACCTGACTCCAGAACTTTTGTCGCAGTCCGTTCTCCCTTAAAATGTCCTCCATAAGGTGATGAATGACACTTTTCTATGATACTAAGAACCTCTACTTCAACAACACACCTCCGGATAATTTGATCCGAACAGATTTTATATAGGTATGGATCATCCCACAGGTAATATTTCACCTGCTGAAGGAACCTTTTCCTTTGTTGATAATCCATATCTGGATGTAATATATTATTAACTATGTAATTCACATAGTCAGCATACCATGGTATACTTCCCACAGTGACAGCTAATATCTGTTCGTCTGGGAAATTTTCTCTTATCCCTACTTGTTGATTCTTCTTATCACTTTGTTCTAATCTAGATAAATGATCGGCTATTTGATTCTCCGCCCCTTTTCGGTCCTTGATTTCAATGTCAAATTCCTGAAGTAAGAGCACTTATCTAATCAATCTAGGTTTAGCGTCCTTTTTCTCCAAAAGATACCGGATTGCCGAATGATCCGTATAAACTATCACTTTAGAATTTATTAAATAAGAACGAAACTTATCAAATGCAAACATTATAGCTAAGAGTTCCTTCTCGGTTGTGGTGTAGTTTATTTGTGCATCAATAAGTGTTTTGCTAGCATAATATATAGTATGAAAAATTTTATCCCGGATTTGTCCTAGAACAACTCCTACGGCATAATCACTAGCATCACACATAAGAACAAAAGATGACGACCAATCCGGTGTTGTGACAATAGGTGAAGAAACTAACTTGTGTTTTAATGTGTCAAAAGCGTGCAAACAGTGGTCATCAAATATAAATGGGGTATCTTTTTCTAACAAATTACATAAAAGTTTTGATATTTTAGAGAAATCTTTAATAAACCTCCTATAGAACCCCGCATGGCCTAAAAAACTATGAATGCCCTTGACATTCTTAGGAGGAGGAAGCTTTTCAATAACTTCTATCTTAGCCCGATCTACCTCCAAACCTTTGCTTGATACTTTATGGCCTAAGACAATTCCCTCTCTCACCATGAAATGACACTTCTCCCAATTTAGCACTAAATTTGTCTCAACACATCTTGTTAATACTTTCCTAAGAACTTCCAAACAACAATTAAATGACTTCCCAAACACAGAAAAATCATCCATAAACACCTCTATTCCTTCATCCATTAAATCAGTTAAAATAGATATCATGCACCTTTGAAAAGTGGCGGGTGCATTACATAATCAAAAATGGCATTTTGCGAAATGAAAACGTACCATAAGGACATGTAAATGTGGTCTTTTCTTGATCGTCCGGAGCAACCATAATCTGATTATAGCCGGAATACCCGTCTAAGAAACAAAAATAATCATTACCTGCCAACTTGTTAAGTACTTGATCAATAAAAGGTAGTGGAAAGTGATCCTTCCGAGTTGATTTATTTAGTTTCCTATAATCCATACATATTCTCCAACCGGTAACCGTCCTAGTTGGTATCAACTCATTGTTATCATTTTTCACCACCGTAATTCCTCCCTTCTTCGGTACATATTGTACCGGACTTACCCATTTGCTATCTGAAATAGGATAAATAATTCCTGCATCTAACCATTTTATTATTTCTTTCATAACTACTTCCTTCATGGGTAGACTAAGCCTACGTTGATGTTCAATTGACCATTTAGCCTCATCTTCTAATATTATCTTATGCATACAAATTGAGGGGCTAATGCCATTAATGTCTGCTATAGTCCAACTCATGACCTTCTTAAATTCTTTCAAAACAAGAAGTAGTTTTTCTTCATCTTCAAATTTTAATGATGCATTAATTATTACCGGAAGAGTGCTTTCTTCTCCAAGAAAAGCATATTTAAGATGTTCCGGAAGAGGTTTCAAATCTAAAGTTTGAGGTTCAATAATTGAGGGTTTCATAATTTTTGGTTCACTTGACCTAGTTATAGATTCAAAACTCCTAAAGATAGGCAATTTATAATGGGATTCTAAGACCTTCACACATTCATCTAATTCTAAATCATCATCCCACTCTTCATTTGTCAAAATTGTGAGAAGTCTTTGTTCTAGGTCATCTTCATTACCCTTAATTAATTGATTTTTAATCTCCACTTCTTCAATAGAGTAACAATCTTCTTTTTCATTTGGAAATTTTATAGCTTTTAGGATATTGAATGTTACTTGCTCTTCATTAACTCTCATTGTTAACTCCCATTTTTGTACGTCAATTAAAGTTCTACCGGTTGCTAAAAATGGCCTCCCTAAGATTATGAGTACATCCTTATCTTCTTCCATGTCCAACACTACAAAGTCGGCCGGAAAAAATAAATTTCTCCACCTTAACCAATACATCTTCAACTATTCCCATAAGGAATGCTAAAGTCCTATCGGCTAATTGGAGAGTAAGAGTTGTTGGAGCTATCTCTCCTAGACCTAACTTTGTATAAATAGATAAGGGCATTAAATTGATGCTTGCACCTAAATCACATAATGCTCTCCCGACAAATTTTACTCCTATGGAACACGGTATGGTAAAACTACCGGGGTCCTTAAGTTTTTGAGACAATTTCTTTTGTAAAATTGCACTACACTCTTCCGTTAATGCAACTATTTCTTTATCTAGAAATTTTCTTTTCTTCGATAAAATATCTTTCATAAACTTGACATAAATAGGCATTTACTCTAATGCCTCGGCAAATTGAATATTAATTGTAAGTTTCTTAAAAATTTCCATAAATTTTTGAAATTGTTTGTCAAGTTTTGTTTTATTTAATCTAGATGGAAAAGGTGGAGGAGGGTAAATAATTTCTTTTTTTTACTATTTTGTGGATCTACTTCCACTTCCTCCAGCTCCTTAACTTCTATAGATTCTTCTCTCCTAATCGTATTTTCTCTTGCCTCTTCCTCCCTTAACTTCTCTAGCAATTCATCTCCACTTGAGATCTCTACCTCACTTCTTAATGCAATAGCTTTACAATGATTATTTGGCTCTTCTCTTGTTGGATTAAGTGTAGTGTCAGATGGTAGCGATCCTATTGTTCTTTGATTTAAAGCATTGGCCAATTGGCCAATTGTGGATTCTAAAGATCAGAGTGAAGACTCAATACCACCCATCCTAGAGTCATTCTTTTGAAACACCCCTACAATATACTCATCAGTCAATTTCCTATTATTGGTTTGTTGATTATGCATATGGGTTGGTATAAAATTAAGGTTTTGATTGAAACCTGTTGGTTGCATTGGATTTTGTGAATTTTTCCAAGATAAATTGGGATGATTTCGGCATTCTGGATTATAATGATTGCCGAAATTTGAAGGTCCTTGCCTTTGTTGGCCTCCAAGATAATGTACTTCTTCAGTTACTTGGTTTAATTGTTCCACTGTCATTGGCACACTTGTTGAAGGGGTAGATAGAGAATCTAACCTCTTATTTATTAAATTAAATTGAGTGGCCATTTGAGCTGCTAACGAAGTGATTTGATCTACTTGATGAATACCGACTGGATGGTTATTACCTTGCCTTTCGAATTCCTGGTAATTGTTAGAAGTAAGATCTTCTAAAATTTCAAAAGCATCTTCCAGATATTTTTTTAATAAAGACCCTCCCGCGGCTCCGTCAACTAGGATCATCGTAGTGGTTTGTAACCCGTTATAAAAAATTGTGACTTGTTGGTGTTGGGCCATCCCGTGATGTGGACACTTCCTAAGCATTTCTTTAAACCTTTCTCACGCTTCATAAAATGTTTCGCCATGATTTTGGACAAAAGTGGTAATGTCTCTAACCAACTTAGCTGTTTTAGAAGGTGGGAAATATTTATTCAGAAATTTCTCTTCCATTTGATCCCACGTAGTGATGGAACCAGGAGGTAGAGAGTTAAGCCAATCTTTAGTCCGACCCTCCAAAGAAAATGGGAATAACCTCAATTGAATAGCTTCATCCGAAGCCTCGTTTACCTTGTACATATCACAGATTTCTAAGAATGTTCTTAAATGAGCGTTTGCATTTTCATGATTAAAACCCCAAACTTGTTATGTTGTACTAGTTGCATTGTGGTAGAGTCTATTTTAAAATTATTAGCAGCGATTGTGGGTCGCGCTATACTAAATTGCAAACCTCCTCTTAACGGTGTGTTATAGTCGCGACAAGTCATTCGCGGTGCAGCGTTTTGAACATTATGATCATTGTGTTCGACTTGACCATTAGGTTCCACCTGACCCCCATGATCATTTGCATTGCCTTGCTGATTATTATCCATCTCTTGATGAATAATAGTGCTTGCTCTAACAGTTTGCCTATTCCGTTTACAAGTACGTTCGATTTCTAGATTCAAAGGTAATATTTTAATGTTACGAAATCCGGACATACACTAGACAAAAGTTCATAGTGAAATAAAATAAAGACTTGGTCTCTAATTACTAAGAGCTCACTAATATCGTAAGAAATAAACCGTTAGATAGCTGCTTCCCCGGCAGCGGCGCCAAAAACTTGATATGCCCAAAGTGTATATACGCAAGTATACGTGCCAGATCAAGTAATATAATAGTGAGATAAGATCGTTCCCTCGGAGAAGTGAAAACTCTAACGCTTATGAGTATTAGCTAACTCTTTTCCTTAAATCCAAGTTAAGTAATTCGATTGGTTTGATGAAACTAAATCACAGAAAATTTAAAAACTAATTTTAAAACTAAAAATACTTAAGTTATCTTTTATCAAATTTAAGAGAAAAGAATCTTGTATATTGCTTTCCTAGGTCTGTTGTGATATTTGCTAAATATACCGATGCATTATATTTGTTTTACTATCTTGCTCGATTAAAAACTAGGAATCATAATCTCTCGATCCTTGAATATTCCCATAACCTAGACTTCTCTAGTTATCTCTAACTTAGAAAAATGCAAGGTAAATTAAACTGATCAAATCGCTCTTGATAATAAAGTGATGGAATTTCTTCCTCTCTCTTTTATTATATCAAAATTATGATGCAAACACACCGCACCTCTCTCGAATCTCGCGGTGTAGTATAGAAGTAAAAGAGTTAAATTAGATATCTATGCAACTCATCTCTCGAATCTCACCGCATAAAATTAAGTATTTATCTTAATTAAATCGTGATTACTCTCTCGAATCTCACCACGAATTATTGAAGATAAACATTATTCAAATCTTTCAAAATAAGTCATAATATTGATAAAGATAGCAACCCAAGAAATCATACGGAGAAATTATAAATTAAACATCACAACAAAACCCAGTGCTAACAACATACAAGATAAGAAGGTTTAGTTCATGATCCTTGAAATGAAAAACCAAATTGGAAAGATCTTACAAGACATTGTTCGGAATCTAGATATTAGCGCAGGAATTCGTCCTCTTTAGATGCCAAATCCGTTCAAATCTGTCTTCTCTTTCTTCTCTCAAAAACCTCTTACTTTTTCTTTCTCTCTAGTTTTAAAAGAGTAACCCGTCTCTCCTCTTACTAAACTGCCCAAAAAAGCCTATATTTCTCTCTGCACGCTACAGTATAGTCCTGAAAAGGTGCGTCCTTTCACCAATAAACTGCTGGCCCCACTTTACGTAATTCGAAAATCTGTATGTTTGGTTCAGCAACTTTAATTTAAACCGCCATGTTATGACCAGGTCATGACCAAGCTGCTGCAATCTGCCCAGCAATGTAATTCCACCCTACGGTTGTCCGTTCTTTCATGGATTTCTCACATTCCTGCACAAATATATTGCACGTTTGACGATAAAACTGTCCACAATTACAGATATGATATTTATTAGTCAATTCATCGTTATCTTTCGTATATTTTCTCAATATTCACTAAAATAAAAGAGTTAATAACTTCTTTTTTTAGAAGTTATCAGTCTTGATGTAGGATGGACATCCTATTGCATATGAAAGTCGAAAGTTGAACGAGACGGAGTGGCGATACACCATCCAGGAGAAGGAAATGACTGCTATCATACATTGCTTACGGGTGTGGAGACACTACTTGCTCGGGGCGAAGTTCGTGGTCAAGACGGACAATGTGACCACAAGTTACTTCCAGACGCAAAAGAAGTTGTCTTCAAAGCAAGCAAGGTGGCAAGATTTTCTAGCAGAGTTCGACTATTCGATGGAGTACAAGCCCGGGAAGGCGAACGTTGTTGCGGATGCCTTGAGCCGCAAGGCGGAACTTGCTGCTATATCCACGGTGAAAGGGGAGTTGCTAAGCAGGATCAAGGAAGGGTTGCAACAAGATCCATTGGCAATCGAGCTAATGAAGGCGGCAAGGGAAGGAACAACCAAACACTTTTGGGCAGAGGATGAACTCCTTTACACCAAGGGGAAGAGACTATACATCCCAAAGTGGGACAACCTACGGAGGGAATTGATCAAAGAGTGTCATGACACTCGATGGGCAGGTCATCTTGGCCAAAAGAGAACCATGACACTAGTGGAGATCTTGTACTACTGGCCAAAGATGAAGGAAATCGTGGACTTGTATGTGAAGACATGTCTTGTGTGCCAACAAGACAAAGTGGAGAACCGGCAACCAGCGGGATTGCTAGAGCCTCTTCCAGTTCCAGATCATCCATGACACACCGTGACGTTGGACTTCATCAGCGCTCTTCCCAAATCAGAGGGATTTGGATCGATTATGGTGGTCGTGGACAGATTCTCCAAATATGGGACATTCATCCCATGTACGAAGGACTGCACAGCGGAGGAAGAGGCTCAAGCATTCTTCAAGCAAGTGGTAAAGCATTGGGGGCTTCCACAAAACATTGTGAGCGATCGAGATCCTCGCTTCATGGGGAAACTTTGGACGGAGTTGTTCAGGATGATGGGATCACAGCTAAACTTCTCCACAAGTTTCCACCCGCAGTCCGGTGGGCAGACCGAGAGGGTAAATGGCTTATTGGAGTGCTACTTGCGGCACTTTGTGAGTGCTAACCAGCGGGACTGGGAAAAGATCTTGGATGTTGCTCAGTTTTCCTACAACTTGCAGAGGAGCGAGTCTATGGGAAGGAGTCCGTTCGAGCTGGCGACCGGGTGTCAACCGCTCACACCACATGCACTAGCTATCAACCCTGGAGAAGGAAAGAGCCCAGGAGCACTTCAGTTGGCAAAGTCTTGGGAGGAACAAAATGACTTGGCCAAAGTCTGCCTAGAGAAAGCAAGGAAACGCATGAAGAAAAGGGCGGACGTGAAGAGAAGGCCGCGGGAGTTTGGCCTAGGAGATAAAGTGATGGTAAAACTACTACCCCAACAGTTCAAAGTAATGCGGATCATGCATAAGGGGTTGATAAGGAGGTATGAAGGGTCGTTCGAGGTGATCGGCAAGGTAGGAAAGGTGTCATATCGCCTTGATCTACCCAACTCATTGAAGATTCATCCGGTGTTCCATGTAAGCATGTTGAAGCCTTATCATGAAGATCAGGAAGACCCGAGGCGAGGAGAATCACATAGAGCGCCTCCGATCATGACCAAATCATTCGAGAAGGAGATTGATCGGGTGCTATCTCAGAGGGTGGTACGGTGACGCGGAGTCCCGCCAAGTACGCAGTACTTAGTCAGATGGAAGGGATTGCCAGAGTCCGATGTTACTTGGGAGACATTAGAAGACTTGTGGCAGTTCAAGGACTTCATTCAGCAGTACGAAGCGACGAGGACGACGCCAGGATAGGTGGGGGAGAATGTTACGATCTCCTCATTTTTGGGGTTAATACATGAGAAGATTCTATAGAAATCTGGAGTCTTGTACATAGGAAGGCAGTAGAACAATCTAGAGAGTCCATGACTCTTGTATATACCGGAATTGTATAGAATACTCTAGAATAGTAGGGATCTAGAATATTCTTTGGATTGGAGGGAAACCTCTTTGGGGCCTATAAAAGGGGAAGGCCCCCTCATTTGTATCCATCTAACTTTGGAATAAGCTTTTGAGTTCTCTTGCTTACTTCTTCTCTTGTGCACTTGTGCTCTTGTGTTCCTGTTCTCGTTCCCATTTCCACCACAGTTTTCTTAGAGTGAGGCTGACTTAGCTAGCCGCGAGGGGTGGCAAGAGGAGCTAAGGCCGTGCGCGACATAGTCAAGGGGACTAGTCCGTGACAGGCGGCACGACATGTGGAGCGGCGTACGGGGGCACGTTTTGTGTAGCAGCACGTGGGGGTAGAATCTTGTGAGCGGAGTCGATGGGCGCATTGTGTTGAATGACATGCATAGGCATGTTTTGGAGAATTACGGGGCAGTGAGGAGAGTGGCGCTCTAAGTTCCGTACGGGAGAGCAGAGGCGCGTGGGGGCACGTACTGGAGAGCGGAGCGCGGGGGAATGCATTCGAGAGTGGGGGAACGTATTAGAGAGCGGGGTGTGGGTCGCAGTATGTTGTGCGGCACGCAGGCTTTGCTTGCCAGACATGGGTCGTAGAAATTGTTGACTCACGTCATCCCTCATCTTTCCGACCCCTTCAAATGAACGAGTACGTGACAATGTATTATTTTTAATTAATTGACCGACGAATAGGAACACTCCATACGAGTCCATCGGATCACTAACTTTAGTGTTAGACAACTTCCCCCTCCCCCACCGGAAATTGGGTAGCTCGATAAGGTTCGCCCGAGTTGGTGCGACCGCCTCGCCAACAAAAAGAAGTTCTTGAAAATTGGCGAAAATTTCACGAAAGCTTCTTTTCATTACCATAAGTTCATTTATGGTGATGATTTCTCGATCGAAAGTCCATAACTCTAGCAAAATATATGTTTGAGCGAAATGACCACCATGTCAAAGCTTCACTAAAACCTTAACTTGGACGGTCCATCTTGTAAGATTTTCAAGAGTGGTCTAACGTCTTTTTTGGATCGAAAATTCGTTGAATGACAACCCAAAGTTTTGGAGCGTTTGTGAGGAAGAAGAGGGACGTAAAGGGAGAGAGGGGCCACCCAAGACCTTGAGGGGTCAGGGGCGAACCTCCTTCCTCTGCTCCACCCACCCACCATCGACTGACACACCATTCGACGATAGGAATGGCGGCGGTGCGGCCGCTACCAACCATCCCTTCCTCGTAGTAGGGGGCTTTCCTAACCATAAGTAAAGAGGATGGCTGAACTGGTCTGGACTGGTTCTGCCAGACCAGTTCAGCTCGCCTCGCGCACACTGTATTTGCTGAGACATTTGAAGGGTCAAACAGATTTAGACTCGTGCTAAAATATGTGTGTTGGACCTGTGTCATAGAGCCGATCACAGTGGTGTCTTCTTGGGTCCAATTTGTTTTTGTGTGGAACCCGACAATTTTTAAAATTTTAGAGTTTTAATCATTAGTATTGAAATATAGTAGCAATTGAGAAACATGTGTAGAACTGGCTAATGGTGACATGAAGAGTCTTCTCTCCTTAAGCACTATTAGAGGAAGAGATGTCTAAGAACAGAAGGAGAGTTTCTCATCACATCACATTTTATACAAAATCTCAAACTATATTAGATGATATTGAATCAAAACTTCTTAGACTTAACCATGGGTCTGTTTGGCGCGAAGGTTGGAGGAGCGGCGGTTGGAGGACTTCATCTGCAACCGCGGGCACCTACCCGCCGCCCGCGGATTTCCGCGGGTTTTAGCGGGAGCGCTGCAAACCGCGCTCGTCAGCCGTTGTCCCAAACAGGAAATTATCGCAGTTGCGGATCAGAAATCGCTCTCTGATCCGCAACCGCTGTCCCAAACAGACCTCATATCATTTGGTTACGAGTTTAGCACTTTGATAGCATGTAATGCACAATCAATCACAAAATTGGCCCTAGGTCACGATTGCTCTAGATCGAGCAGCTTTACATGTTAATTATGTACAACCCCGTATTCGCCGAGTGGGTCCCCCAGACTCAAGGAGGCCAGAAGGAGAGGCGAGTGAGGTAAACAAGCATTCGCGTATGCCCAGAGGAGCACTCGCCCGGAAAGCCAAGATAGTATTCTCCCACGAGGAAGATCTGAGGCGAGAGCAGACGGGCGGAGGAAGGTCGGAACCCCATTCGCGCAGGGGATCCGGAAGTGGCGAGCGGTACCTCCCCGGACCACTCGCCCAGGCCTGGCAAGTGGTGCCCTCATGGACCACTCGCCCAGTAGAACCTAGAGATAAAATTACCTGGATAACCTTTGTGGGCTGCCAATAACCCTCCAGAATAGCGGAGTTAGGTTGTTAGCAGACCAATATGGGGTGTGATTAGTAAAACCAGAAGGCAGATTCATGATATTTGCAGACCAGCCTAGAGAATCTATAAATAGACCCTTAAAGGCACCTTGGAGGAGACAGATTCTTTTGAGCTCTCTCCTCCAGGCTAGTTTCAGAGTTGGCTGCTAGTGCTCTCCAAGGTGCCCGACTGAGCATTGGACTGGGAGGGGAAGCTCTCTAAGATCTTCCGGGTGTGTGGCGGGAGTACCTCCTCGCTACAGCCTTGGGTCTGTTCCAGATTTTCCATCTACAGTCAAGAGAGTTTAGTGAAGGAGAAGTAAGCACGGGCTACACCCCCCTGTGAGTCCGAACTCAGAGATCGGTTGACGGTTTCAACAGAGTAGCTTGTTTAATTCTTCCAAAATCACATTTTTACACCTAATCCTCCCACCATGCAAATAATACATAATCAAAGTTCAAATCATGACGCATTGAGGAACTAAGATGATAAGAACTCCGTGAAACTATAATGTATACCCGGAATGAAATTGAGATCGATGGAAGATGTAGGATTCTTTTATCAGAATACCGTCCGATCCATCATTGAGTCTTTTTAGATGAGAAATAACCTCTCACCCATCCACGAGCTTATTTAGCTGGGAAATAAAGTAAGGGAGACCGAGAAAAAGGAAAGAAGAGATCCCGATATGACATATCTTATGGTTAGAGCAAGAAAAGGTTTTGAAGGTGCCATATATTGGACCCAGAGTTGTCTGTAGCCGGAGAAGATTTTACTTAGCTGAGAATGACATCGTATTAAATGTTATTTTAGGTATTTTTAAGACTGCGAACAGACAACGTAGGACAACTAATAACATCACCGATATATTATCTCCTACGACAAAATATTAAATGTAACAAAATTAGCGGGTGATATTTATGAGATAAGTGTTGTAAAATCAGGTGCAAATCGCAGGGCATCACGTGCTATAAAATTGCAGGGAAACAAGAACACAAAATAAATGGCCAAATTTGCGCCCGGCAAATTCCGCCGGCGCACGAACACAATTATATATTAAATCAAACAATATATAAATGATATTACAAGAAAATAATCAGGAGAAGAAAAGACCGTCCGGTGAAATACCGCAGATGCGCCGGACGCGCACGATCCGCGAAAGAGTAGAAGATCTGGACTGCAATCCGCCTAGCGGACGCACAAGGTTCGCCGAACCTTCAACGTCGAACTCCGACGTTCAACCGCAACCACCACCGGAGACCAACGCCGCCACCGGAGACAAATGCCACCACCGAGATCAAACGCCGTCAAGGCTAACTGCACACACGCAAGCTTTCAACGTCAACGGCGATCTCCACCAAGCCCGACGACAACTCCCTCTCCAACGCCGGCGGCTCACCTCCAAGACCGGCGACACCACCCTCTCCAACGGCGAAACACCGCGAGGCCGGCGGCCTCTTCGTTGCACGAGAGAGAGAGAAATAACGGAAGAAAGAGAGAGAGGAGGTGGTGGACGGGACTTCCAAAACCTACAGGCCGGCACTCTCCAAAGCATGCGGCTACCACATACTTCTCACGGTGGTCGGGGGTTTATATAATCTAAACCAAACATTATTTCTCTCTCTATATATAATATTATTATATATATCTTTACCATATATAAACAAATATCAAACTCATGAATTTTAAAGCCGTTGAAATGATTACGGCCTTTGAATCTGACATGATCAGCTATCGGGTCAAACCGCTCTTTCTCTCTCCACTTTTTCATAGATCTCCTAAACCTACTAGGGGGCGACCTAAAATTATGAAGGTGTAGAGTGTCATATGACCTGTTTTTTAATCTCACAAAATTTGTCAATAGTGAGAATTGAACCTAGGTCTCCACTATGTCAACCAAAGATGGCAACCACCACGCCATATGGTTTTTGTTGAACAAAATTAAATTAAGTTTTATATATACTGATATAAATATAGATTGCCCCCGCAGAAAGTCGTCGCCCCTGCCGAATGTCACCCCCCTCCGAATATCGCCGCCCCTGCCGAATGTCACCCCCCTCCGAATATCGCCGCCCCTGCCGAATGTCACCCCCGCCGAATGTCGCCGCCCCTGCCGAATGTCGCCACCCCTGCCAAATGTCGCCGCTCGCACAGGAGCCCCTGTGCCCTGTCACTCGTGTGTATATATAATATATATATATATATTGATAATCTGACGGAGGCTCCGAACCAATAATTTCAACAATAAGTGGATTAAGAGATGGACAATGGGAGATTTAAAGGGGTGAGAAAGAGAGTGAGAGGAAGAGATTGAGTACTTTTGATGCTATTTTTCTAATCCATCGTTATATAAAAAAAAATATGATGCTATGTTTAAAATTTTTATTTTACATTAAAACACACATAACAACTAATAACAACCAATGTTATTTCATTATATATATCAAAACAAGAAAATGAATATTTTTGTTTACTTAGTTTATGCTCCATTTATTGCAGAGTTTTTTGCTTAGTTTTGAGAAAAATGTCACTATCTACTATCATAGAATGTATGTTCATATGACAATAGTTATGACCGCCATCAAGAAAAGAATATGGGTTGTGAACATAAAATAGATAAAATTTCTTAGATGAGGTTGACGTTCACAAACGACGATTCATAATCACTGTGTTCATGATAGCCACCGCGTGTCAAACATAATTTTATGCTTCGTTTGGCACGGCTTATTTGCTCCGATGAGTTGGGTCAACAATGCCATTTATCATAGATTGTATGTTTAGCAAAGACAAAGATTATGACCGCTACCAAAAAACATAAACTTATTTTGAGCATAAAATGCATAAAATTTTTTAGGTGAGATCAGACGTTCACGAACGACAACGACAGTTCATGACCACCGCATTCACGGCCGCTACAACCGCCCCAAAAAAAGTCTTTATCTGTTTTTAAATAATTAACCATTAGGGCCGAGCACATCACATCTGTTTTTAAATAAGGTAATTGTTATCCGCACTACAGTTTTGGCTATCCGCACTTTTTTGTATGAGTTATTACACGCCTTTTAAACATACGTCATGTACAAGCATTTTTAGGAAAAATGATAAACACGAAAGTTGTAGATCTCATCGAGATCTATAACTTTCGTGTTGAACAATTTTCCTAAAAATGCACGCACAAGACGTATTGCCGCCCTGATTGAAATATGTGCGTAACTATAGCGAATTTTTTGTTGTACATGCATTTTTAGGAAAAGTGTTCAACACAAAAGTTGTAGATCTCGACGAGATCTACAACTTTCGTGTTGAACATTTTTCCTAAAAATGCATGTACAAGACGTATTTCCAAAAGGCGCGTAATAACTCATTCAAAAAAAGTGCGGATAGCCAAAACTGTAGTGCGGATAACAATCACCTTAAATAATTAATTTTAAAAAATAATATTCCATTTGAGCTCTCTGAGTCAACAGGTCAACGAGAAGAAGCAGAACGCCTCCTGGAAAGCGATCGGATATTGCGGGCCCGATCCACTACTCGTTGACCAACGTCAAAATGTCGGCGAAAGCCGCGACGCCGCGCTCGACTCGGCATTCCTCCACATGAACAACTCGCCGGACATTCTCGCCGAAAAACTCCATCACTCCGGCTTCCCCTCGCCCACATCCAGCCCCACCACCAGACTCACCCTCCACTGCGACGCCGTTATCATCGGCTCAGGCTCCGGCGGAAGCGTTGTAGCAGGCGTCCTCGCCGCCGCCGGCCACAAAGTCCTCCTCATCGAGAAAGGACATTTCTACTCCCCTTCGGAACTCTCCCTCCTCGAGGGCCCCTCTTCTTCCGCCATGTACGAAGGAAATGGCTTGATCGCCACAGACGAAGGCACTGTTCTCGTTCTCGCCGGCGCCACCGTCGGCGGCGGCTCAACAATAAACTGGTCTGCCGCTATTCCCACCCCGGAAACCGTCCGGAAAGAGTGGAGCCGCGAGCGCCGGCTCGAGCTGTTTGGAAGCGCGGCGTACCACCGAGCCATGGACGTGGTTTGCCGGCGGATGAAGGTGCAGTCGCAGGTGGAGGAAGAGGGGTTTAACAGCGCAGTTTTACGGCGGGGGTGTTCCGCCGCCGGATATGACGCGGCATACGTGCCGTGTAACGCGCCGCCGGATCATTACTGCGGGTGGTGCCATCTGGGGTGCCGGAGTGAGAAGAAGCAGAGCACGTTGGTTACGTGGCTGGCTGATATGGCAAGATCAGGTAATGGGCTCATCCTACCGGACTGCCGGGCCGTTGAAGTGCTCAAAGTTCCCGGAAAAACTCGCCCGATTGCCGTCGGCATCATCGCGGAGTTCGCCGGCGTCCTTCAGTTCACGATCAAGTCGAAGGTCAGTTTGGCAAAATTAGCTCTGTTAATTAAATTATACGGATTAATTGAGGATAAATTAAATTAAATTAAATTAAATTAAATTTGTGGATGTTTTTAGGTAACAGTAGTGGCCTGCGGCGCGCTGAACACACCGCGTCTTCTCAAGAAAAGTGGATTGCGGAACAAGCACATCGGAAAAAACCTGCATCTTCACCCAACGGTAATGGCGTGGGGCTACTTTCCGGAAACCGGCGGATGGCCGGAGAAGAGCAAAAGAAGCTACGAAGGCGGAATACTGACATCCATGTCGCGTGCGGCTGGGAGCGACGTGATTCTCCAGACGCCGGCGCTTCACCCGGGGATGTACGCGGCTTTGGTCCCATGGGTTTCCGCGGCGGATTTCCGGCGACGGATGCTGCGGTTCGCGAGGACGGCTCATGTCTTCGCTCTGGTGAGAGACAGAGGAAGCGGCGCAGTTGATTACCCTGGGATGGTGAAGCATCGGCTTGCGGGGGAGGACGAGAAGCGGCTGAAGGCAGGGCTGGAGGCGGCGGTCAGGGTTATGGCGGCGGCGGGGGCGGAGGAGGTGGGGACGCAGTGGTTGGGAGGGGATGCGGGGAAGGGGAAGAAGGGTGTTGATAGGGTTGTGGAAGGGGTGAGACGGAGGAAGATTGGGGATCTGACGACGCCAATGTGCTCGGCGCATCAGATGGGAAGTTGCAGAATGGGGGCGACGGCGGAGGATGGGGCGGTGGCGCCGGAAGGCGAGGTTTGGGAGATGGAGGGGCTATTTGTGGCCGACACCAGTGTTTTTCCAACGGCGATCGGAGTGAATCCGATGGTGACGGTTCAGGCGGTGGCTTATTCAATCGCGCAGGGCATCGACGAGGTGCTGCGGAGGAAGAAGAAGTAAGGGGAAGTTAATTTCTCCTGTGCTATGTTGAAATTTGGCGGGAACATATAATTTTTTAACTATTTGGAAGCGCGGTGGAAAATATGTATAAATTTTATTTAGTCAATAAAAACAGCCTTAATTTAAAGTAGCATAAACAAGAAACTCTCAAATTGCACCACCTAAGTACCGCTAGTATGGCTATGCAAGATTGTACATATATATGCTATATAATAAAATTGATGTTGGTCTACTTTTGGCACAAGTTCTCGCTGCCCGAAATTACTTTTTTGCCCTTCACAACGCGCTGGCGGTATAGACGGGTGTTGCTTCCTGATCGCCACCGACTGCCAATCCCCAGGTTCTCTGTTGAATTTTGAAAGTGAAATAAGCTTTTACTTATATATATATTATTGCTTTGATAAGAATTCAAAGCGCTTTGATAAGAATTCAGAGCGCTTTGATAAGAATTCAATGCATGTTGCTCTGACTTGGTTTGATGGCAAGTCGTCGTATTCCAGCCTGATTCCATCCGAGTTCTTCTCAACGCTTCTCCCATCTCGACGCAACCCCACTTCAACGCCACGTCGACTTCTTCTCCAGCATATATATATATATGTTTATTTATTTGGTTTAAAAAATAAACCCTAATCATTCTGTAGCTTCCTCTTCTTCTCCCGTGAAACTTTCAGCCGCCAAGCTTGCCTGTGAAGGATTTCTAGAGAGAGAAAGTCTTCTCTCCTCATTTCGGCGCCGCGTGATCATCGTTTCTAGAGATCGCCGACTCTACGGCGTAGCCCTCGACAAGGAGATCATCGTGGTGTATTTCTCGAAGTGGCGTTTCGCTCCTACGAGGCCGTACATGCAGTTGAAGATTGGCGGATTTTCGTATTTTCAGATTCTCTGTTTTTAATTCTTGTGGACTATATTTGGAATCATACAACCGTGTTTGTCTCGGTGTATGTCCGGTATTTGATCTGTGTGTTGTTGCAAACTTATTTTCTTGATTTCAAGTATATCCTGCATTATTTTCTGGTGGATTTTTCTTCTGGTGGTTGTGCGCATCCTGGGCACAGATTTTTTCACATGGTATCAGAGCTACGTTGGTTTTAGCGGTGTTTGCTAAGTTCCTTCGGAGAAGAAAATCGGTATACCGGAATGGAAGGTGCAGGCGGATATGCGAGAGGTCTTGGTATTGAGTTGCTGACGCAGACAAATTACAAGAAGTGGACGTCTTGTATGGAGAGTTATCTGGTAGGAGAAGATCTATGGGCGGTTGTTGGCGGTGATGAACAGGAGGAAGTTATTGCGGCCGGGGACAACGGTCCAGCGGTGAGGGCATGGAAGAAGACAAATGCGAAGGCCGAGTTTACGCTCAAACAGGCAATATCTCCGAACTTGTTTGATCATATCATCGGGTGCAAGTCGGCTTCGGAAATCTGGAAGTCGTTGGATGGTTTGTTCAACAAGAAAAATGTCGCAAGGTTGCAATTCCTGGAGAATGAGTTGGCGAAGGCCAATCAGGGGGAGTTGTCGATTTCAGTATTTTTCTTGAAGATGAAGAACCTTTGCGCGGAGATATCAGCGTTGGATCCGGATGAGCCGATCTCGGAGGCTAAGTTGAAGAGACATATTATTCGCGGTCTGCGGAAGGAGTATTTGCCTTTCATTACTTCGGTGCAGGGGTGGGCTACTCAGCCATCCTTGTTGGAGTTGGAAAATTTGTTGGTTTCGCAGGAAAGCTTAGCAAGGCAGATGTCGGGTTGCTCCATTTCGGGGGGAGAAAGTGAGGTCCTATTCTCAGGAAAGAAGAATTGGGACAGGCGGAAGAAGAAGAACATGGGGGAGGGACCTTCTACCTCATCACAGGGAGATGGAGGCAAGTTTCCTCCAAGGTATGATGGAGGGCAGAAGGGGCTCAAATGCTTTAGGTGCAATAAACCGGGTCATTTTAAAAGAGATTGCAAGGTGAATCTCAAGCCGGGTCATGTAGCGGAGAAAGGAGAGGGATCCAAGGATGAAGAGGAATGAGGGAATTGCTTCTTGGCAGAAATGACGGCGACGTCGGTGGATGCCTTGGCCTCCATAAATTTTCAGGATGATTGGATTGTTGATTCTGGGTGCGGTCATCACCTCACTGGCGATGAATCGAAGTTCTCCTCCCTTCAGTCCTATAAAGGGATGATGCTATTGTGACGACGGATGATTCAGTGCATGCGGTGGAGAAGGAGGAGACTGTTACCTTGGGCAGTGATGGAAGGGCACTCAAGTTGAAGAGTGTTTATCATGTGTCAGGGATGAAGAAGAACTTATTCTCAGTGACTAATGCGGTTGATGCAGGCTACCATGTTTTGTTCGGGCCGAAGGAGGTAAAGTTCTTGAAAAACTTCTCTTCGATGAAGGCGGATATCACTCACACTGGGTGGCGTGTGAAGGATTTATTTGTGTTATCTACAAACTCCTATGTGAAATAGATGAAGACAAATGACGGTGCGGTTATTTGGCATGAAAGTTTGGGTCATGTGGGGATGGACAAGTTGAAGGCTATGGTGGCAAGAGGCCTAGTGAAAGATTTGCCTAGCTTATCTTCTTTTGGTGACGGTCATGTTTGTGAAGGGTGTCAGTTTGGGAAGGCACATCGTCTCCCATTTGACAGGTCTCTTTCAAGATGCAAGGCGCCGTTGGAGTGTATTCATGGTGACTTGATGAGACCGTGCGCCACGCCCACTTACTCAGAAAATCCGTACATGCTTGTACTTGTGGATGACTTCTCACGGTACACGTGGGTGTATTTCGTGAAGGAGAAGTCGGAGGTCTTCGTGAAATTTATGGAGTTCAAGGAGAGAGTAGAAGGGGTGCTGAATTTGCGGATCAAAAAGCTGAGAACGGACAACGGAAGGGAGTTTACCTCTAACGAGTTCTCTACTTTTTGCAGGAAGCATGGTATTAGGCGAGAGTTATCTTGTGCTCATACTCCACAACAAAATGGAGTGGCGGAAAGGAAGATTCGACACTTGGCAGAAACGTGCAAGTGTTGGTTGCATGCGAAGGGCATACCCAAAGCCTTATGGGCGGAGGGAATGGCTTGCGCGACGTATGTTATCAACAGGTTGCCGCAAAGTCCGATTGAGTTGAAGTCTCCACACGAGATGATGTTTGGAGAGAAGCCGAGTGTCAAGCATTTGCGGGTGTTTAGAGCTACTTGCTTTGTGCACGTTCCGGATGCTCTCAGAACCAAGTTGGATGCGAAGGCACGAAAGTGCATATTCATTGGCTATGACGAGCGGAATAAGGGTTGGAAGTGCATGGACCCGCAGACACGTCGGTTCATTGTCTCTCGTGATGTGGTATTTGATGAGTTGATTTCTTATCAAGGGGATTCTATTGTTGCTTTGGAAGAAAGTACAGGAGGAAGAAGAGAAAGAGGTGAAGGAAGAGTTGTTGATGACTCTTTGGTGGAGTTTCCTTTGTCTCCAAGTGCTCCAAATTCATCAGGCTCTAGTTCAGGTGCTTCGGGTTCTAGAAGCGGGGGGAGCGATGCTCCAAGTTATTCTGGCGGGGGAGCTGATGGTGATGACGTTGTTGGAGCGGTGGAGAGTGGTTCTGCTTTGCGGAGGTCGAAGAGGACTATTGTGCCACCAGCTCGCTACAGGGAAGGTAATCTTGTTAGCATGTGTCCGTGCTTCTTTGCAGGTCCTCTTGACGAGCGGGAGCCGTCATGTTTTGAGGAAGCCACTGGAGTGGAGGAGTGGGAGAAAGTCATGGATGAGGAGATGGAAGCCCTCAAGAAGAATGAAACTTGGGACCTTGTGCCCAAAGTTGATGGCGTTACTCCGGTCACTTGCAAGTGGGTGTACAAGGTAAAGAAGAAGGTGGATGGCAGCATAGAGCGATACAAGGCTCGCCTTGTTGCTCGGGGATTTTCACAGCAGTACGGAGAGGATTACGAGAAAACATTCAGCCCGGTGGCGAAGATGACTTCGGTGCGGGTGGTGATTGCATTGGCAGCAAGCCAAGGTTGGAAGTTGTGGCAACTCGACGTGAAGAACACGTTTCTTTATGGCGAGATTGACAAGGATATTTTTATGGTGCAACCACCCGGGTATGTTTCCAAGTCTCATCCGGAGCATGTTTGTAAATTGAAGAAGACCCTTTATGGTTTGAAGCAGGCGCCTCGAGCTTGGTTTGGGAAGATAGCGGAGTACTTCTTGTTTTGCGGGTACTATGCATCAGATTCCGACTCGAGTCTGTTCGTGAAGAAGAAGGGTGGACTTCATGTTCTTGTACTGTTGTATGTAGATGATATGATCGTTACAGGAAATGACGACGGAGAGGTGGCAATGCTTAGAGCGGAGCTATCAATCCGGTTCGAGATGAAGGATTTGGGGGAGCTACACCATTTCCTTGGTATTGAAGTGGAGAGGAAGAAGAGCAGGGTGCTGATTTCTCAGAAGGCCTATGCGGAGCGGATCGTGGAGAGATTTGGCATGGCGGATGGGAAGCGCTGCTCTACTTCACTTGAAGTTGGAGTGAAACTTCGTCGGGATGAAGGAAGGATCTTGCCAGATCCTAAGCCTTTCCGGGCTCTGGTGGGAAGTTTAATTTATTTGACAATTACACGGCCAGATATCTCATTTGCGGTTGGCCGAGTGAGCCGTTAGATGCAAGAGCCTAGGAAGCCTCATCTGGAGGCGGCGAAGGGGATTCTGAAATATGTCAAGTCAACCTCGGACATGGGGTTGCTGTTTGGAAGAGACACCGGCTTCAATATACATGGTTTCACGGATGCCTACTATGTCGGAGATGTTGACGATCGGAAGTCGACGTCGGGGTACGTCTTTATGTGCCGTTCAGTGGCGATATCGTGGTGTAGTAAGAAGCAAGACTCAGTGTCCATCTCCACCACTGAAGCGGAGTACAAGGCGTCGTCCTTGGCGGCTCATGAATGCATTTGGTTGCGAAGGTTGGTGGAGGATGTTTATGAAAAGGTGTGCAGTCCTACTTTGCTCCGCGGCGACAACGAAAGTGCGCCGAAGCTTGTTACAAATCCGGTTTGTCATGCGCGGACAAAACATATTGAGATCGAGCACCACTTTATTCGGGAGAGAGTACTTGGTGGATCTCTTGTTGTGGAGTATGTTCGGAGTCAAGACAACGTCGCCGATATTTTCACGAAGCCTCTGTCTAAGGGGCCGTTTGAGCGCCTTCGCGGGTTGCTCGGACTGGTATCTCGATTTCACTTCCAGGGGTAGTGTTGAATTTTGGAAGTGAAATCAGCTTTTACTTATATATTTATTATTGCTTTGATAAGAATTCAGAGCGCTTTGATAAGAATTCAGAGTGTTTTGATAAGAATTCAGAGTGCTTTGATAAGAATTCAATGCATGTTGCTCTGACTTGGTTTGATGGCAAGTCGACGTATTCCAGCCTGATTCCATCAGAGTTCTTCTCAACGCTTCTCCCATCTCGACGCAACCCCACTTCAACGCCACGTCGACTTCTTCTCCCGCATATATATATATATATATATATATATATATATATATATATTATATATATATGTTTATTTATTTGGTTTAAAAAAACAAACCCTAATCATTCTGTAGCTTCCTCTTCTTCTCCTGTGAAACTTTCAGCCGGCAAGCTTGCCTGTGAAGGATTTCTAGAGAGAGAAAGTCTTCTCTCCTCATTTCGGCGCCGCGTGACCATCGTTTCTAGAGATCGCCGACTCTACGGCGCAGCCCTCGACAAGGAGATCATCGTGGTGTATTTCTCGAAGTGGCGTTTCGCTCCTACGAGGCCGTACATGCAGTTGAAGATTGACGGAGGTTAATCTGTTTTCGTATTTTCAGATTCTCTGTTTTTAATTCTTGTGGACTATATTTGGAATCATACAACCGTGTTTGTCTCGGTGTATGTCCGGTATTTGATCTGTGTGTTGCTGCAAACTTATTTTCTTGATTTCAAGTATATCCTGCATTATTTTCTGGTGGATTTTTCTTCTGGTGGTTGTGCGCATCCTGGGCACAGATTTTTTCACATTCTCGTACGCAACTATTCCCGGTCGGCGATCCGCGATCGCTCCTTGACGGCCGCTACTCCTGGTCTGCAATCGGCGACCATGATTAGCAATCATAATTTCAACAGTAAGACTTTTGCCTATGAGAAAGTCGGTATTTAGGGTCCCCCATGCCAAAGTACTCTTTTTTTTTTTCTGTTCCATCCTAATGTTTTGAGCATTGCATGAGTTTTGAGCTTGCGGACTACACTCTGGGAATCCGGAGATATATACTGTGACATGAAATTTAAAAGTCAATGAGAAAACCAGATCCGTCAATGATGACATGATTAATGCGGACCGTCCGATTACTTACATTTTTTTACTAGAGCTCCTACACTTACTATGATATGGTGTCCTAGACTTATAATAAGTTGAGTGTACCCGACAACATGAAATTACGATTTTACCCCTAAATTTATTTAAAAATGGGAGTCATATGACTCGTTTTTTAATCTCACAAAAAATGTCAATGATGCGAATTGAACTCAGGTTCCCACTATATCAAGCAAATCTGACAATCATCACACCATACGATTTTTGTTAAATTACATTGAACTATGTTTTATATATACATATATAAATATGAACTGCCCCCGCCTAATTTCGCCGCCCGCACGGGGACCCCGTGCCCTGCCACTCGTGTGTGTGTGTGTGTGCGTGTCTTTATTATATAAGTGAATATAACATTCTTCATTCTCTTACCTTGCTTTCATTTTCCACCGCTGGATCTTTCACATGTTTTACGACTTTATCCGAGACATCTTTAATATAAAAAAATAAAAATAAACTTTTCGGGAGAGAGAGAGAGAGTGAGTGAGAGAGAGAGAATGAGAGGAGAGAGGGGGAGAGAGTGCGGTGTAGAGGGAAAAATAATAATCTTTTAAGTATATACGTTTTTTTTACAAAATAAATATTGTAATATTGATTTATTTTTTACGGTCATTTCGAGTACTCATATGTATATGTTGCGGGCGCAGCCCGCATACGCATCGAGCACGTACGAAGCCCGTGCTGAGGCGGGCGAAGCCCGCCTGGATGCGGCTGAAGGCCGCCCGACAGCATCGCGTCGGGGGTGGGCAAAGCCCGTCGTCGCCTGCCGGGTACTGTCGCGCTTGGCACAGGGGGGCCCCCGTGCACTGTTACTGGTAGGTATATATACGAGTGACAGGCACGGGCCTCCTGCCCGATCCAAGGCGTCATTTGTCGTGGGGGAGACATTTGTCGTGGGGGCGACATTTGTCGTGGGGGCGACATTTGTCGTGGGGGGCAATATTTGTCGTGGAGAGCGACATTTGTCGTGGGGGACACATTTGTCGTGGGGACGACATTTGTCGTGGGTGGCGATATTTATCGTGGTGAGCGACATTTGTCTTGGTGGCGACATTTGTCTTGGTGGCGACATTTGTCGTGGGGGGCGACATTTGTCGTGGGAGGCGTCATTTGTCGTGGGTGGCAACATTTGTCGTGAGGGTTGACATTTGTCGTGCGGGCGACTTTTGTCGTGGGCGGCGACGTTGGTGTGGTACGACGACGACTGTACCACCGTCTGTGACAACACCCACGGCGACTTTTGTCATGTTTCAGTAACATCAACATCTTCAGAAATTACCACTTTTTCTACAACAATCTCTTCAACACCTTTCCTAGATAAAAAAATTGTTCCGAAATTTGATTCAGTAATTTGAACCTCTGTTTGGTTGAGGTATTTTTTTTATCATACCTGATACCCTTGGAGATCGGGATGGAACGAGACCCTTCCAAAGAATACACAATACTCAAATAATGTGTTAACCTGTGAAGATGAAAGACATTGTCACAAGCTCCTAATAGTAAACATTCAGTTTTGATTTGGGAAAATTAAAGAGGCAATGTACTGATGAACTACAAAGGAATTACATTCAGTTTTGTTTATGGAATCCTGTTAGGCTTTGCTTTAGATTTGAATATTTTGATTCTCTAATCAGGAATCAATTCCACTAGACTATAAAATGTGCTCGTACCAAATGGATAGTTGCCATTATAAAAAAAAACTCATATATCTGATGGCCAATTGACTTCAGTTTGAACTATTGGTTTTAGAGCCGGTTGATCTCTTTCTCCAGAAAACTCGAAAAGCCTGCATTTTTTTTGCATCATTTTTTAGAGAATACAAACCACCATATACTCATGTTGGGCTGGATTCTCATCCATTTTCATACCACTTCAAATAATATTGCGTAAAAGTAATAATGGGGAAAAATAAATTACATATAATTTTCCATGGGTAGTGCATTCCCAGAAAGCATCCTTTGAAAATCCCAAATCGATTCAAAAAGTTTCTCAATGTAAATTAACAACCATTTTGAATTAATTTTGCGTAATGAGCACGAAAGTTCATTGAATTTGAGATTTGAGAAACTGAAGTTTGAATCAGCTATTTAGACTAAAATATCATTATAAAATTTGAAAATCAATCTTCGTTGGGAAACCTCCTCCAATCACCAAAGAAAGAAGAGAGCATGAGTCTAATCAAAAGAGAAGACTACCTCCTCCGATCACCAAAGAAAGATGAGAGCATGAGTCTTATCAAAAGAGAATACTGAGAGTATAGTAATGAAAACTCAAGCTGTCGTGGCTTAGCTCTAAAATGAATTTTATACAAAAAAAGTAAATTCTTCAAGGCATTTTTTTAAGTAGGAGAAGAACGTAAGAGGAAGGTATGGATTTTACCGGAATTTGTGGAGGAGGAAGCTTGGTCGGGCAGTCCCTAGCTGCCGAGACACTGGGCGGTGAGAACTTGTCCGGTGACTACCTGGAGAAGTATGTTTTTATAAAACAGGACATGCTAAATAAAATATAAGTCACTGATCTAACATGTAAGTTGAATTCCTTCGTTCTAACATGTAAGTTGAAATTCTTCGTTCCAATTGGTCCAAGAGATGAAGGATATGTATAATAAAAATGTATACACATCACCAATTTGCCACAAAATCACATATATGACATACCTAAAGAAGTTAAATCATACAATGTAGTAAGAAGTTTAGCATATAATCGGCATATATGACCGATGATATGCAAGAGAACAATGTCAACCATCCAAGATGGTTTGGGCTCAAGTATTGTTTGCTTCTAATCTAAGCTAATGGTCATACAATCTTTTGTATTCGCAACGTTCGGAGGGTGGCAAACTTCGATCCTACGTACATGAGCACTAAATTAGTGTAAAGACAAAGCATATAATTCTACCATACATGTTGTGAGCATGTCAAAGAAATTTATGAAAAACTTCATGGCATTGTTGTTGCAAAAAAGAACTATATATCACACGTGTGAGAAATTTGCTGACCCTAAAACCAAAAAGAAATATATATCCAGAATTTGATGTTTGAATGAAAAAAGCTTATTTACCTTTAGGAAAATGTGGCAGTCGGACAAATCAAGCAATGAATTGAAGTGGTTTACCTTCAGATGCAAGCTGAGGTCTTCCCAGGAGATGAGTCGGCCAGCCTTTGAGAATTGCCAAGCCTGGACTTCTTTTCAGAGCAGTGAATTAAGGGGTTGAAACGACGAAACTTGGATCGGCAAGTCTCGAGCTTTCTCAGTCCAGATCTGTAGGGATCCTCTCCTCCAAACGAAACAGAAATGAGAAAAACAGTCGCTGGCGAAGTAGATTCAGGGATTAAGTTGTCGGGTTGATGCAGGACGAATCTATAGAAGGCGGAAAATCCGCGACATAACCCTACATGCTATGCAAAGCCCGACGGCGTGAATCCAAATTAGATAATAAATTTAAAATCAACATCTCACGCAGATAAATTCACAGCAAGATACAATAATTAATTGGGGCGAACAAGCTTTGCTTTCCCTCCGCGTGGAGGGCCAAAGATAGAGCGCGCGGCGAATCGGTCCTTCCTGCAGTTAGAGATTTATCTGAGAGCAAAATACTATAATGAACAGAAAGTCTCAACATACATGTAATAATCCAAAACCATAACAATGTCTACAACTGAATATCAATACAGAAACACAACACGAAATCTGAAAGTAAACTAGGACTGCAGCGATTTAAAATAAATCTGAAGTTTGGAGGTGAAATGGGGGTTTCCGGGTGGTGGGAGACTAGATCGGGCAAGGGGGAGGTGGATCCACGGAAGGGAGGGGGTTGGCTGCGGGTACGGGTGATTTAGGGGCTGGATCGGGGTCCGGGACTGGATCTGGACAGATCTGTCCAGATCTGGACAGATCTGGCCGGCGGAGACAGGGAAAGGGGGGCTAGGACAGGGGCGGCTGAGGGCTGCTGTTGGGAGGCAGTTGGCGAGTGTTTGTGGGCTGGTGGCGTGGGACTACAGGGAGCAAGGAGGGCGGCGGAAGTGGGCTGAGGGGTGGCGGTTGGAGCTTGGAAGGAGGGCTGGCGGAAGGGGCTGGTGCAGAGGCTGGCGGCTGGGATCCTGCAGGGGCTGGTGGCAGAGGTTTGGCAGGGAGGTGGGCGGCTAGGGTTTGAAGGGTGGCTGCGGGAGGAGGAAGGAGAGGCTAACAAAAGGAAGAAGATACTTACCCAAGGAGTCGTCACCAAGGGGGCTCCACGGAGTTGGCACCGCGGAGGAGATCATCGGAAACAAGGAAGAAGACTCTCCAAATTTCAGCAATCAAATTCCTGCAGCCTTAAAGATCCTATTTATAAGAAAACAATATTAGGGCAACCGAAATCGACGGCTAAGATTGGCTGGCGGTTCCGATGTCATAACAACATGAAATACAACTCAAAATACATAATGTTATATATGAAATCGACTAGCAACACGAATCCGGACGCATCCACGAAGTCGGATCGTCGATCCGGGCACGTCATATATGGTAAGTTGCCAAATCAGCCCAGAATGGGCCCAAAGCTCGTCCTCGCCTATGCTCCGCATCACGGGTGCTCTGTCTTCCGAAGACGGCAAACCTAGAAAATTGATTTTGGCCTTGAACTTTCCAAAAAAATGAACAAACCTGACGGAGTGTGTGAGTAAGCTTGTTCCTCTCCGGAAGCCTGGAGGAATGCATAGCTGCCTGAAAATCGAGCAGAGAAGTCAATATCGCTCAAATCGGAGAAGCCTCAGTAGGTCTCCTCTCTTTGGGAAGATGATCGCCGCACGAAGAGGTGGGAAGACATTCTCCAAGCACCGTCTGAATGCATCTGTATAGATGGTTTCTTAGGGGACGATGAGGGTTGTAGTGGACTGGAGTGCGCATAGTCGACCTTCCTTTGATGTCGGGCAGAGAGATCCGTCGGAGGTTGATGGAGATCGCGCAGCAGCTCCTCTCCAGACATCGGAGAATGCGGGGTAGTAGCGTGGTGGTCGGGGGGAGCTTAACACCCACCGTCGAGGGAGGTTTGCGCGGAGACGGAGAGTATCAGCGTCAAATAGGGATGGAGCGCGATTTGGGAGCGGGCCTTGCATATTTTTGAAGCCGTTCATATTTTTGAATCTTAATGTAGTTTTTAAAGTGAATCTTAATTTATGAGTTGTTTACTGAATAAAATCCAACATTCCTGAATTGCTAATAATGAATAAAATCATTGGAGTTGTTTACTCCATTCCTAAAATTTGATATGCAGGTGATGATCCAGATGCTCTTATTAGTGTCTTCATCCAAATAAATATAAATAATTACTGACAAAATTGTTAGAGCTACCCCAGGTTCAATTAAAAACCGATTAACCCTTATCATAGAATAATTATTACCGACGGCCACCATCATACTTTTGCCTCTCTCATTTTGAACTGTAGAGCGCTTCTTGCTGGTTTTGTGCATGCTTCAGTTCATCACATCTTGAGAGAACAAAACCAATGCGCCGGTAGACTTGCTACCCTTGGCTGGGACTGTCCCGTTGGGATCACCCCCTTTGTTGGTCCTTCACAAAATTTGTTATCCTTCACAAAACCGTTCGATCGAATCTTAACTCACTCTTTTAATCCCCTCCGGGAATCCTCAAACTTTCTTCTTTTTCCTCACGATCTATATTGAGGGTTCTTTGGTGCATGCTAATTAGCTGCAGCTCAGTTGGTGATGAGAGTTTGCGTGAAAACTCTTTATCAAGGGCGAGGGATCGAATCCCGGCGTCAACAACTTGTTGCGGTCTGTCGTGGGCCCATAGACGAGTTGGGGTGTGCTGGGCTGCGGTCCTGATTAAAGCCCATTTGGTGGATTCCAGGTGGGCCGGCCAGTGTCAGGTGGGCCTGACCTCCTGGGCCGGCAGACAGGTGGATTCCTGTCCTGCATCATAAAAGTGCACTTTTATGATGCAGACATGAATCCACCTGCTTGCCGGCCCAGGAGGTCAGGCCACCCTGACACTGGCCGGCCCACCTGGAATCCACCAGGCAGGTTTAACCAGGGCTGCAGCCCATACACCCCAACCCCTCTCCCGAAGGCGGGTTGTTGACAACCAGCGGCATCCGTGGGTGATGAGGACTTCCCTCGTCAAGGAGATCAGGGGTTCGAAACCCTCCGTGAGGAGGATTATTTCGGATGCCGCTGGTTGTCAACAATCCGCCTTCGGGAGAGGGGTTGTGGTGTATTGGCTGCAGCCCTGGTTAAAGCCTGCCTGGTGGATTCCAGGTGGGCCGGCCAGTATCAGGGTGGCCTGACCTCCTGGGTCGGCAGACAGGTGGATTCCTGTCCTGCACAATTTACACATAACGCCGTATAATTGATTTCTGACAACAAGAGTCCCAAACCTAAAAAATTCCCTACAAATAGAGCTTGATTTTTATAGTCTTCACTCTTCAGGTAGAATTATCGAGATCATTTATGACTTAAAAAGATAAAGAAAAAAAAAAACCCATCATATTACATAATGCCGAGACTTATTACTTTAAGGTGATTGTTATCCGCACTACAGTTTTGGCTATCAGCATTCTTTTTGTACGAGTTATTACGCGTCTTTTGGAAATACATCTTGTATATGCATTTTTAGGAAAAGTGTTCAACATGAAAGTTGTAGATCTCATCGAGATCTACAACTTTTGTGTTGAACACTTTTCCTAAAAATGCATGTACAAGACGTATTTCCAAAAATTCACTATATTTACGCACATGTTTCAAATAGGGCGGCAATACGTCTTCTGCGTGTATTTTTAGGAAAAATGTTCAACACAAAAATTATAGATCTTTCATGTTGAACACTTTTTCTAAAAATACATGTACAAAACATATTTCTAAAAGGCGCGTAATAACTCATACAAAAAGAGTGCGGCTAGTCAAAACTGCATCTGATAACAATCGACTGCTTTAATTCTAATTTTATCATTTTCGTTGTCGTTGTGGTTGCAATAATCCCCAAGCTTCGGGCCGGAAGGAGCCCGCGGGAGTGGAATCGGCCATGGATGACTGGGATGCAGGAGGCAGCGGCGACGGCGGCTTTCGCACGGGAAAGAGGCAATCGGAAAAGGGCGAGGTGGATTACAAGACCAAGGCGGGCACGGCGTGGAGCCACTCTTATCTCAACCAGAAGCCATGGCATCCGCTCTCGTACCCCAACCAGCGTCGCAAGTGGATCGCCGAGCAGACTCACGCCAACCACGAGCGGCGCGCAGAGGAAGTTGCGCGGGAGGTCTTCTCGTCTCCTTCATCTCGCTTGTATTTTGTTTCTTTTGTTTTGATCTTTACTTATTATTAGGGTTATCTTTTCTCCAGTTCTCCCAGGAGCAGGAGTTCTTTCGACAGTCCGCTCTATTCTCGAAGAAGGAGAAGGAGAAGGTACTTCCCCTCAATTTTATTGATTAATCCCCTTTACTGAGGTATATAAAACTGGATTTATGTTTGAAATTTCTTCAATAATGGGAATGTAAAACAAACACTATCAGGGTTCATCTGGCTGCTTGAACTTCGAAATTGTGAAGATTAGATTTCATCATATGCTTGATTGTAGTAAAATCATATCTTGGTTTTAAGCTATAGAAACACTTCCAAAAACCCTAATAACTGATGATTTCATTTTCACATGAAAATGAATGAAAGTGGGAACAAAATTTTCTTAAACAACTATTTCCTCTGTACAAGTATCCATACGGGTCCTTGTCTACTTTGTTCAATAAACATTTTGGCATAGGAAATAAAACCCTAACTGCATCAAACTTCATGCTCCTAGTGGAAATATCTTTGTAAAATTAATTAGAAAATTTTAAGATTCTTCTTCTCCATTTATTCTACTTTATGTACACCACAAGGTGAACAATAAAGCATGTTTAATGTTTAGACTTAGATCCACGCGCGTTCCAACGCCCAGGCGCATGTTTTAGATCTTCGTGGGTTCCAGCACTCGCGACTATTGCAATTTTCGTGTGTCCACACGAGCTTGATCCCGTCATTCCTCCGCTTGATTTGGACCGCTAGATACCGCCGGTTTCGTCTCTGGAACGATCGGCTGCTCAATTTCGCTGCTCCGATTATCGGCCCTGCCCCGTTTGATTTCAGCTCGACACCTCCATGAGCTTCTAGCGTCATCTCTAACAACTTCCAGCACCGCTCCCAACATCATGTAGCGGCTTCTAGTGTCGGTTGCTGAGAACATCAACAACTCTACTTCAGCGCAACCCGATAAGTGTAAGATAAGAAAAATGTTCGAGCACTTATTTACACGGCTTATGCTCTTATAATTTGTTTAGAAACAATTTTTTCATGCTAAGGTACAAAAAATCTATGAATCAATGTATTTGAAATTTTCTATTACATCAAATATAACAAATGGTACTTATGACCATTCAAGTTTACGTGTGAGAAATAAAAGTAGCACTTGGATCTTTGAGGTTATGTATCAAGATGTTAATGTGCTTAAAATGAAACCACTGCAATGTGGTATAAATCTTGTTAATGAATTGTAAGTTTGTGAGTGAGATTCATATTTTTGTTATTTCTAAGAATGGTAAAGTAGATACGGGCATGGAGAGAAACTTATCGAAAATTTGACCTCTTGACCCCCTAATCTTTAGCACATAGTCCTTTCTAGCATCGCTTACTTCAAAAACTCATGCAATTCCATGTTTTCCCTATTTATCTAGTATAAGTCTCCTATTATGCAGTGCATTGCATCAAATTTTAACTGTTTCTATGTGCCATGTTGATTGGATTTGTTAATTTGAAATGATGGGACAAATTTATTCATTTAGTTATTTATCTGATAAAATATTTTAGATTTTGAGGTTCTCTGGAGATATTATTAAACACCGACCCACTATTAATTCTTCGAGTGGTTTTATTTTTCCAAATATTGTTGAATAGTCGTGGCATTCTCTAAAACCTCATTGGAAGAGTTGTTTAGTTGGGGACTTGTTTCCCTTCTTAATCCCGTTCTTCATTTTAATTCCACAGATGGAAATAGTGAAGGCTGTGAGTTTCATGTATGTTCGTCCACCTGGATATAATGCTGAAAGTGCAAAAGCTGCTGAAATTGCAGATGAGAAGAACAGATCAGATGGAAATAATGTTACTCAAGATCTTACTACTGGAACAACTAGCTGTTCAAAGTATTGAGCCTCTTAATAGTAGTAGTATGTAATTTTTAACTAGTAATTTTTTCTTATAATCATTTTAACGTAGTATGCTATGTTTTTTTGCAGAAATGATCTAAAACCTGAACAGGAAAAGCTTGTTGAGGACAAAAAGTCTAGACCAAAAGATGTTTTTGGTCGTCCATTACCGACAGAAAATGAATTTGAAGTGTTGAAAAATGCTCCAAGGTATAGATTTGTTTCAATTAATCTTTTATCATAGAGAAATAATCCCAAGTGGTGCTTCGTACAAGTATATAATAGCTTACAATGTGACTTGCCTTTATACACCTTCTGCTACTTTGAATTTAATTGATGGCTACAGAGAAAATTTGAGAAATTCGGATTGTTTTAGAAAATATCCAACTATGAAGACAGTTTTCCAACATAGAAAACTATACCAATATCATTACAGTCTTCTTTTATGAGCTTTTGCTTCCTTTTACAAAGCATCCTTGATTAAGGATTAATTTTATCTGATTTGTATTTCCTTGATTGGGTATTAATTTCCCATAATCAACTTCTACGGAAAAAATTGTCTCATTTTTCTTTAGTTTGCTCACCCAGGTGGCCACTGGCCTAACTTAGTGTTTGTTTACGTTCGCTGTAATTTATCGCTGTAATTTATAGTCAATTGTAAAACTATTGCAGGAAAAAATAATATTGTTGGAAGATTTCTTTCTTTCCGGAGTATTCAGTTGCTTATTTGCTTTGTCAGTGTGATTATTTTAGTAAATTTTTAATCATAATAAATGCTATTTAAAAGTAATCATCAGAAACTTGCTGATACTATAACAATTATTGAACTGTATTTATATTGTACGTTTGTTTTGCAATTTAAGTACAGATTTTAAATTACGAGGGAATAGGAGTAATAATTACAAGTCATGCTATTTATTATTATAGTGGTAAGTTGTAGTATTTTTCTATGAAGGCTGTGCGTATTCTAGACTTATGCTCTCCATAAAATAGGAAGTTCTTTCTTCACAACTACCACATACACTGGTTTAAAAAAACTGCTTCTCACTATAATTTTCTTTGAAAAATAGTGGCGGAAAAAGTTATAGCTTGACCACGACAGTGATTTGAAAATGAAATTGTGATTGGATTATCCCAAAAGCACCCTTAATTGACATCCACCGAGCTACCATAATTCTATTACTCAGGGCTTATGACATGACTACCACAATGGGCATGAGTCCTCAGGCACTGTCTGGTCGATGATGACAATACTCCAGTCGTCACATATGTAAAACAAATTTTTTTCTTCATACTGTCTGGTGGCAGTGCTTTCAGCCGCCACACGATTCCTTCTCATGCAAAACAAATATTTTATATTTAATTTTTCTTTGTGCAAGACCAATGCTCTGGATGCTGAATGAAGGAAGCATGGTTATGTGCACATAAATCAAAATGGATTCTTGAGTCTGCCCTCTCTGATGTCTTTGGCTTTGATTTGAGGGCATGATTCCGCAGCAAACGTGACGGTATAGGGGGCCACTATTTCAGTGGTAATCTGTGAGCAGCCACTTTGTGCATCTATTGTCAAAGGTTCAGTCTTTCTCCTCTGAGAGAAGCCACTTTGGGCATAGGGCCAAAGGTTAGGTCTGTTTCCAATCTTCCCCCGCCCATACCCCCAATGATTGGGGACTATATGGGTTCTGTTGTTGTTGTTGTTGTTGTTGTATTATTTTATTATAGATTGATAATAATAGATATGCTGGACAATCCTGATCATTTTGATGATGTCACGATACAATAATCTCTTATTTCTCATAATAGATAATACATATTTCATATATTTATTTTTCTTCATTTTTTTAATTGTAACTTCATTTTAGTATAGATAGATAATATATATGGACTGTCCTGATTATTTTCATGGTGTCACTCTACGGATCCCCCATTTTCTCATAGTATATGATACAGATGAAACAAGTAATTCTAATGTCATAGGATATTGATATGAATCAACTATCCTCATTAAGCATGAGCAGTAGCTATGGGCATCCCACATCCTAACTCAAACCCTTTAAATATGAATCCTAAATGGTATTGCTATATCAAAATCAAGCTTCTTGCACGGGATACTTTACCAGATAAATCCTACATTCTCTAATTATTGACTGATTCAATATATTTATTGTTCTTCTAAAAAAATATTATTCCTTCTATATGGGATAATATCATTGAATTTTTTTTAGTATATATGGCAAGTTTTACCGTACTGCAATTAGACCAGCGATGCTCTGCGGTTCTGAGTGTTGGGCAGTGAATTATGTACACGAGCAAAAAATGGGAGTTGCGGAGATGAGAATGCTCAGGTGGATGTGTGGACACATGAGTCTGGATAAAGTTAGGAATGAATGTATCAGGGATAAGACAAGAGTGTCACCAATTGTAGAGAAGATGCGATAAGCTCAATTAAGATGGTTCAGACATGTACAAAGGAGTAGGCGTTGTGAGAGTTTAGCCACTAGGCTTGTTAAACGAGGGAGGGGTAGACCAAAAAGACTTGGAATGAAACTATAAGGAAAGACATGATGTACTTAGTCATTAGTGAGATTATGACTAAAGACAAGGCGCAATGGCGACAAAGGATCCATGTAGCTGACCCCACTATGGTGGGATAAAAGCTTGAGTGTTGTTGTATGGATAAAAATATTATTCATTCTAACTGAGTATATTTTTGTTCTTGGTCTCATTGATGGGGATCACAATTTAGGAGCCGATCATCGTTCCCGAGATCCTTACTGGTCTATTCACGGAGGAGTGAGATTTAGAATCGTCATCTAGACGATAAGAATTTGTAATTGCACTTAGAGCAAATTTAGGATATTATTAAGCGTTTTAATTATTTTATTTTAGTGTTTTAGGTGAACATTATGATTGGATGATCATGACCACTCATAATGTTTTCCCTAAGTGATTTCATATATAACTCATAATGTTTTCCCTAAGTGATTTCATATATAACTCATAATGTTTTCCCTAAGTGATTTCATATATAACTCATAATGTTTTCCCTAAGTGATTTCATATATATATAAATATAGGCATAAAGTTCATTTGGAGGGATCGATGGATTTGGAGAAATTTATTGGAGCCGCTTTGTCATTTCACAGTGCCGACATCGACCCTAGGTGTCGAATCCTACAATTGCTCTTTCCTCACTGCAGGCCACATCCCTTGAATTAAGGGTGGCCACCGATACCGCCACCCCTCCCTGTGAAAGCCCCTTCACCCTGACCCCTTGCATCTGAAAGCCCATGCACCTCACCCCCTAACAACAATCAACCGCATTATTTTTACTGGATACCCCCACCCGTGAAAGCCCCAACGGCCCCACAACAACCATCACCCTCCTACTGTTTCTTGAGCCATTGCCTTCTTTCTCGCTGCAGTCTCCCGAGCCTAACATCCTTCAATGACCTGTCAATCGCCCCCTTCTGTAAAGCTGTAGTTCCCTTGATCCCCATCCATCCACCCCAACCACACCTCCTCAATAACCATAGCTACTCCTCCGATGCCTCCCCATCCATCTCCACCCCACCAATGGGTTCTCAACAACAATTAACCCCCTCCCACCCCCTCACGTGCCACAAATTTACTTCCATTGTCTACTACGATCAGATCTCCACCACCCCACCACAACTTCCTCCGGAGTCCCTTATGCGTATGTGAGTTCCATTCTTTTGGAGTATTTTATTTTCTTCCTTGTACTGATAGACCCTATATGTTTAGTGATACTTGCTCATAATTCATTTGTCTCTTGAATCCTTATGATTTGCAGGGTCTAAATCACGACACATTTAATTTAGAAGCCCTTGCCACGCATGAATTTCAATTTCAAGTTTTTTCATTGAAGTATTTTGTCATTAAATGTGGATATCGTGTGAGGTTAATAATTCACACTAGTAATTGCAATCTAGTGTCAGAAATTGTCCATGTGCGTGTTGTATTAATTCTTAGTCATTAATCGTGCCCCATCCGTCACTTCGCCATCAGGTTTCCGGCACCTCACTTCGCCATCAGGTTTCCGGCACCTCACTTCGCCATCAGGTTTACGGCACCTCACTACTACACTTTCAATCTTATCCTGCATCACTCATCCACACCCTTTCATTTGACCTGTAAGATTCTTCCATTTACAAGCAAACTATTTAGCATATAACGTGTAGAAGACATGCATCTCTTATAGCTGGGAAGGAACTCAGATTTTTTCTTCTTCCAAAATGTCACGTTTTTTTCTTCTTTCATGCAACAGTTCCAACAGTTATTTAATCAAAGAAGGTAGGAGAACCTACGGTCTTATTGAAGGGTTGAAACTTACATAGTTACATTGCTCCTAATAAGCATGTATAATGTTCCTGCATGCATGTGTTTGGATGGTTTGGGGGCATGAATATGTCAGACGAATGAATGTCTTACACACCTTCATGAGGGACAGTTAAAAGTTCGAAGAATACATGATTTTTGACGTTGTCTTAATGAAGCATAACATAAATCCTTAGAGGTGGAAAAGGGAACAGCTGTTTCTCATTAAGCCTATAACCACCAAGTCCACATGGGTCTATTAAGTAAACCATTGTTTGTCCACTTGTTCAGTCTTCATTTTATTTTTAACAAAAATGATACTGTAGACAAACTACAAAGGTTCTCTCCGACATGTGTAGAGAAAATATCATATTCCCTTTGACGTACTGGCCAGATTATGACACATTTGCATCAATATGATGAACTTGCAAATCCTGATGATGAAAAATAGAGAACATAGCGAAGAATTGGAAGATAATGATGCCTACTTAATAATGGTTTAAACGTAAACACAAGAAAACAAATTCCTATCCTTTATGGTCAGTCATATATTGTTTTATTATCATATATTATAATGATGAATTTGATTTTGAAATAAAATCTCCATCTGAATCCAAATTTGAAGACTTAAATCAACCTGTAAAAAGTTGTTCTAAATCCTATATAGATTCACGATCTTCATAACTTATGCATTACACAACCTATAGCTGCATTCTCTAGGCATGCATTTCATGATTTTGCTACATTTTGTACTGAACATTTTCATGACTCCTAAACTGGTTTTCAAACAAGTCTCCTTCTATTTGTCTTTACCAAAAAGAGCCATAAAGCTTTATTATTGCAGTAATCAACAATGATCTAGTGTGCTTTACATGCATTCCTTTTAAGCTTTAGTTCATTGATGTAACTTTCTTAGCAACTTGAGGCACCTTTAAGCCTCAAGTACTTTTCGTTTCCTTAGATGGAGTTTATGCACATCATGGTGTGCTTTTGTTTTTAATTTCTATCAGCAGCATTTGGAAATGCCACATTTTTTTTGGCAAGATGGAGTTATTCATATACCTTCAAGATATAGAGGAGATCCTTATCACTGTGCAACCAGAAATGATGCAGTACAAAAGAGCCTAATTATATTAATTTTTATATCATGGTCAATTTTAATATATATTTTCATTTTAGAATTATTTGGCTGTAATAAAGATAAGAACTATTTATCCTTAAGGTTTAGCTTCTGTGTATATGATCTTACGTGTGAACATTTGATGAATGATTGATTAGGTATGATTGATTAGGTACAAATATAGTTAAATATGACCAGTTTTCATATCCTTTTTGCCCATTATTTTTTTCTTGCTAAAATATACTTTATAACCCTTTTTAAGTTAATTTGAATTTAATAGGGATAATGATTGTTTATTTCTAAAATAGCTGTAAGATATTAGACCGAGAGTGCCTTTGTTTCAGGAATGTTGTAGGCGTGAATCTATAGACAACCAAAAAATGGTGGTGTTAAAAATGGTACTTTTAGGCTTAGTGTTACTATAATTGATGTGGCAATATGCTCGGCTTTACTTGATCAAAAGACATTGAATAGGTCAGATAGATTTTGTAAATGCTATACCTTATGATACTTGTAATCACTCTAATAGATATAAAACATTTTACAAAATTTAGAGAATTTTCATCTAACCTTATTTCAGTGAGTTTTTTCAGCTCCATTGAGTCTTCTCGCTTTCTATACAGGTTAGAGACAGGTATGCCGGGAAGGGTGAAGCCATTTGGAGTTGAGATTCGGAATGTAAGATGTGTGAGATGTGGGACATTCGGACACCAAAGTGGCGATCGTGAGTGCCCTTTGAAAGATGCAATCATGCCCAATGACGAAAGTAGGTTGAAAAGGGATGATCCATTAACTGCTATAATGGCACAGACATGTTCTGTTGAGGTGAGCATTTTTAAGTCCCTGTGCTACACATGCATACCTCTAAAATTTTGTATATTTATATATTTCTCATCCAAATTTTAGTATTTATTCATGTTGTAATGTGGGTCACGCTACTCTCCGCAAGAGTTTACGGGCCGGCCCACATCAGGACTGCAGTTCGTACACCCCAACCTACTCTCCGTTCTCCGCAAGAGTGGTAGGTTGTTGAGGCATAAGAGAAGGTGAGTCCTCTCTTATAAAGGAGGTCGGCGGTTCAAGGCCTGACCTCAACAACCTACCACTCTTGCGGAGAGTGGAGAGTAGGTTGGGGTGTACGGACTGCAATCATGATGTGGGCAGACCCGTAAACTCTTGCGAAGAGTGGCGCAACCTACATTCCAACTATTCATAAACCATTATATACATCAAATCTACCTCTCTTATAAGCTGTTATTAATCTCAAGAGTTAAATATGTAAACGGAGAGGATTTGAAGGTGTTAAATATGTTAAAAAAAACTTATTTTTGCTGCATATTTAACACACGTCATCATTAACTTACTGGTTAGCATTTAATGAGGAGAATTAATGCTAGATTACAAGGTTTGATGTATTTAAAGGAATTTACTGGTGATATTTGGTGTGAAATATGCGCGTAGACATGATTTCAGTAGTATGTATTTAAATCTCATTAATATTTTATCAAGATCACTTCTCCAATGATTCCGAATAGCCAATTAAAAATTTCAAAATTTTATTAATCCTTGATAGTAAGTCTCCAATCACTACTGCCCCGTAAAATGTGTGCATGCACATGTGTTTTTATATCTATTGTTCTTCAATCCTTTTATATAATTTATTGCTGCATGAAGGATTGAATAATTTTCCGTGAGTTGGTGTAAGAAATCATAAATAAATTTATACTGCATGTAAGATTCAGAGAAATACTAATCTTAGTGACTGTAGGAACTTCATAAAATAGAATTTCTCAGAAGTAGGGCTGGGTGATAATCTTTCTGTTGAAGAAATATTTATGTAAAAGCCCAATATAAAGGCCCACTTCCTTGGCCCATTAAGTGATCCCTCTCGTGTGGATTAATCCTACACCGTGGTTTGGAGTTAAGTTGTCACTCCTCCTACCTTATATATATCTATACTATATATAAAGAAATCCCCTTAATGGTGTAATGAGACACCACCAATCAGATTTGTGACGTTTTTTACGATTTTTCCTTAATTTTTATTTTATTTGAAAAAATGATCAACATGAAAGTTGTAGATCTCATCGAGACGAATAACTTTCATGTTGATCAGTTTTTAATTTGAAGCCGTTTAGGCTCCCGATTCGGCGTGACCTTTTTCGAGGCTTAAATTGGGGCCCTAAACAGCTTCAAATCAAAGAGTGATCAACATGAAAGTTATTCTTCTCGATGAGATCTACAACTTTCATGTTATCACTTTTTCAAATAAGATACAAATTGATCTCAAAATCATAAAAAACAAGACTCATATTATAAAAGCCTAGATGCGGCCGAAGGCCGCCTGACAGCAACGCGCCAGGGGCGGGCGAAGCCCGCCTCCGCGAGCCGGGTGCTGTCGCGCGGGGCACGGGGGGCCCCGTGCACTGTCACTCGTATATATATATATATGTGCATGGACTTGTATTCATTTACTTAATGAGAAGAAATAGTATAATTATGCTTCAGTTTCCATTTTTCTACGCTTTCAATATTTTACTTTGGGTATTTTCTGTTTGAAGGATTAAAGAGAGTGCAAATTTAGTTAGTACCATCAATGATCCAACCCCGACTCAGGAGTGTCTCAAATTCATTCAATCTGATCTCGAGCAGATCGAGTTTTAACTTAGGCTTCTACATCTAGCTGCTATCAATTTTAATATTTTACATCAACTTTGATTGCAGGTTTTTATTTGTTTCCAAATTCCTTCAGTTACCTGTTTGAACCAGATTAGTTTACATGTAATATGAGTCATTGCCCTAGATTCCGATTCATTATTCATTCTTGCTGCAATATTTTTCTTCTTGTTATTCCAGTATACTAAATTACCTTCCAAGAAAACACAATATCATGCAGTAGACTTCCTATCAAACAGAAACCAACCCAATTGGTATTTGAATACCCCTTCTATCTTTTCATGACCCTTATCTTTGTATCTCAAAATACTGATAACAATGCCCATGTTAAAAATTTTAGGCTGCGTTTTTTTAGTGTTTTTTCTCCGTTGAGTTTTAAAAACAATGCAAACACTATTTTTTGAATGTTTAAACAACTTCTATTTGGAAAAATCAATCCCCCAAAATGTCGCATTATACTTCATTCCAACTGTATGGTAAGAGCTCCACTCAAGAACATTGTTTTATCTTCATCTTCAACTACTCCATCTCACACCCCCACCACCCACTCAAACAAGCTAATTAGTGTTGCCATAAGCTGACTCACTGCACTAGCATGAAATGCAATGTCAATGTGCGTGATTACCAAGTGGTTCAATTTCCCACCAGACTTATATATTGTGTTGTATTCTCAAAGAAGCCCCCCTTCATCCATCATAAACTTAGTGCTAACTGCTAAGGTTCATAATTTTTTCAACATGCTTATTTTCGAGTTTTTTTTTAGTTCGCCCGAACTTTGATATCATCGGAAACATCATCCATACCTATATGCATTGCACTTAAATTTTTTTTTTGTTTGGCTGTTTTTACCATACAGCCATGAGCCAAGCTTATCTGTGTTTTTTTGGTTTGTAGCCTGTGAAATGGGAATTGAAGCAGAAGCCTGGCATGAGCCCTCCTCATGGTGGCTTTCAACCTGATGACCCAAACCAGCAGATTGTCGCAGACGAAATATTTGATGAATATGGAGGTAAATTTGACCTAAATTATACATCTATAACGACAGTATATCTGCACCTTTTTTACATGAATTTGTTTTCCTTTTGTAATTTTACCTTAGGATTCCTTTCTGGCGGTGAAATCCCAACCTTGCTTACGAACTTCTCCACCGGCAAAACAAAGAAGCATCCCAAGAATAAAAGCAAACATAAGCACAAGTCATCAACTTCTCGTGCTGAATCTAAGGTTGAATACGAAAACCAGCCTTCGTCCTCAGATTCGGACCACACGAGGGAGATCAAGAGGTCGAAGAATAAGTATGATCGACTGTCGGACCATGAAATTGACCGGAAAAAGAAGCCTAGGAGCAGGTATGATAGACACTCACCCAAAGTTGAAGGTGGGAGTAGGAAGAGATCGATGCACAAACATGAAAATTCCTCGGATTTGGATATAAATCAGGAGAAAACGAGATCGAGGAAGAAACGCGGCCGTCTCTCTTCGGACTCTGAAGATGATATGGAAAGGCGATCGAGCGTCAAACATGGCAGAGTGTCCTCCGACTTTGAGATCGATATGCAGAGGAAGAGAAAGCCGAACGGAAAATATCACAACTCATATGACCGATCCCCGCACTCCGAAAACAAGAGAGAAAATACGAGGTCGACCGTTCGTAAAAAAAGAAAATGAAGCGGCGTGGAGTTTTTCTGAGAATTCTGCTTCAAACTCCGGATTACACTGAAGAAGATGAGAGCTATTGGCCTGATCAGACTATATTCCTCACTACTGATGACATTTTCAGGTTAACTAGGTTCTTATCTCTTGCAGTATACATATATAAAAGCCATTTTCAGGTTAACTAGGTTCTTATCTCTTGCAGTATATATATATAAAAGCCGCATCAACACACTAAAGATTTATTACCAGATTCTGGCTTGTAATGTTTATTACTAGGTTCTTATATCTCCTAGAACTAAACAATTTTTGCACTTCATGACCAAAACATCTTCAAAGCAGAGCGCGATGTCAATGGAGTCAGGATTGCCGCTCGTGCTATTGCAAGAGAGTCGACAACTTGTTTCCTTCTTCGGCGACAAAGTTAACTAATGTTATGAAGAAAAATGATCAATATATGAAGCTCTATGTGACAGTGCTAGCTAAATATATGACTATATGAGTGCTATTGAAGTTCTCAGTTTCCCAACAGTTGAAGCACATCAACAACAGTCCCTTCAACAGAGCAAGTCTTTGATTTCATGTGAAGTTTGAGAAAGCTTCGTTGAAAACTTAGATGATTAACATTCATGATGAGCTTTTATTTGAGGTGGTGACTTATGCATCTCTCACTCTTATAAGAAGCCGGCCTACATAGCATGAATTTGACAACCCACCTAATATGCGAGGCAAGCATGCAACATTCGTTTGCCTAATATGCGAGGGAAGCTTACGACATTTGTTCCACTAATATGTGAGGGAAGAATGCAACATCCGTTCCCCTAATATGTGAGGGAAGCATACAACATTCATTCCCCTCATCATCAACAAATATTTGTACTAAAAAGGTTGTGAAGAACTCACGGTTGTGCTGATTATTTATGAAACACAATCAAAACATATTTAGAGATGGCACAATCCTTTTCAAAGGATACCATGTATCATTACTTTTTGCCAAATTGTAAATGAGTTCACCTAATTACATTTCAAAAGAACGTGGACATCGAATTTTCAACGGAATACAATTATATATTCGCTTGAATTTAGTAGTATCATTAAACTATAGCCATAATCAAATTGAAGCGGTAAAAAAAAAAAGGAAAAGCCATATGATTCAAAGTATATGCATAGCCTAAAGTCTTTGCAATTTTGCTTGGCTAGATAGTTTGCGTATAACCATTTGATTTGAAGTCATCATTCAACATATACAAAATCACCAAAACATATTGTAAACTACACCATCAAATAAGGCAAGAATGCCAATGTACATTATGAATGTCATTCATGGCCGTCGATGCCAAATTAATCACCCCAAAAGGCACGTGAAGCAACTAATTATGTCATTTAAGTAAACGGGAAGCACACTTAATTTAGTAAAAACACGAGCAAATGTAGGGTTAGGAATGTAGGCGGCTACACCGAAGTTCATTGAAAAACTCCTTTAACAAATTGGATTGAAAAAATAATGAACTTTGATTGCGATCACAATTCAAGCGTGATAATCAATGTAAACAACACCACAAGAGGCATGCGATGAGAAGCGACATAAATATCGAGTGCCGAACATATTTCAAAAAGTATGATGGTGGAATCATTAAAAAAGGAAAAGAAAAAAAATTTGCATGCTTGAGTTAGAAATTCATAAACAATATTAATCTGCAATCAAACATTTGAAATCCTGAAACAAATTTACATAATTCATCACCTAATGCATGTCACAAAGTTGGTGTACCAAATCAAATTTGGGGTTCCCAGATCTAAACATTTTGATGTAGCTCTGAACATGAATGATATACAATTAAGATTAGAAGGCAACATAAGAGTCAAACTTAGGCTCTGTTTGAGGGGACTTATTTTCACCGGTCAAGCGGTCACGACCGCATGAACCGGACCGCTTGACCGGTGAAAATAAGTCCCCCAAACGGAGCCTTAATATATAACTTGAATCTCAGAAGAGGGTCAATTTCTGCTCTATAAACAATCAGGATATTTTGATATGACAATTAAAATTAAAATATTAATGTTCGTCATATTCATAAATGAAAAATCATAAATTTCACATCAACCTGACTCAAAGTACAACATCATATAAGTTTCTCATGAAAATATCACGTTACACAGCTGCATGTTTTTAGCATTCCACGGTAATATGTAAACTCAGGTGCTGAAAGACTAAATAACTAATAAGACACGTTGACATACGACGGTCCCATCGAGAGAATAATAGATGAATCATAAATGCAACAATTCGAATCTGACGAAATTTGCTTGCTATAATATTTTTTGTTTTTTGTTTTTTTATAAATCTCAATATAAGATAGGTCACGGTAGTTAGAGCTTAACAAGGAAACACGTAAAGTTGTATAAATGCAAGAGAGCTTGCAATCAAATAACTCAATCAAATGGGAACTTACAAAGTTTCAAACTCGGTAACACATTACAGATAGACAAACCTTTTAGTAGGAGAATTCAACACTAAATAATTTACCTCAAACTAATAAAAGCTTACACAAATAAGTAGGGGGCTGGGAGAAGATGCGGAGGACTCTGGGAGGCTGGAAGTGTGACACGGGGGTTGGATTTGAGCATCAAGAGGTAGTTCAAATTGCTGGACAGCAGAGAGTGATGCTGGATTTGATCTCCCTGGTGGCTTGAGGAAGGTGGTTGCTGCTGCTTTATGAATGCGGGTGGATAGAGGAAGCGGATGGAGGTCTGCTGGGGGCTGGAGGGCTCTGGATTGCACAAGAATGCAAGGACTGTGCTGGGAGAATAAAGTGGCAGGCGGCTTTGGTTCCAGGCAGCAGCAGGGAAGAGCCCGGTGGGGAGTTTTTGTGGTCAAGGTGAAGAGAAAAGATACGAGAAATGAGGGGGAAGGTTGGGCGAGCTTTGTTGTGTGTGCGTGCGTGCGTGTGTGCGTGCGCGCGGGGGGAGTGGTCAAAGAAGGGAATGGAGGCTGGAAATGGCTGCCTGGAAGCTGTTCCCAGCAGCAGCAAGCTGTTTGGAACCTTCCTGAACAGAGGCCGAATGAGGGGAGAGATTTGTGGGAGGTAGTGGCGGCTGTAAGGAGGGGGTGGGGATCGGTTGGAGAGGTGGCGAGTGGCTCCAAGTAAGTGTTGTGGAATTAGTGGGGAAGTGGAGAAATGGGAGTGGAGTGAATTTAGGAGTAATGGTCCTATTTTTAGGGAGTGGGGGTAATGTGATAGTGGGGAGGTGGTATGGCGGTTAAGGTGGTGGTGTGAGGGTGGTGGTTGGATGGAGATGGCCGGAGGTGGTGGTTGGATGCGGTTTCCAACGATCACCGGAGAACATAAATTGAAGGGAAATTAAGTGGTTGGTGGAGGCTTGACTTAGGTGTCCGGAGGTGTTTTCCGGCGATCGCTGGTAAAGTGAAAATGAAAGGATTTAAAGTGGTTGTGGGGGGAGTGGAGTTTTGATTTTTGAGGAAGGTGGCGGTGGTGGCTTGAGAGAACTCGCCGAAGGCGGTTTTCGGCGATCGTCGAAAAATTGAAATTGAATGAAAATAAGTGGTGGTGGAGTTTGGGAGAGGGTGGGGTGGCCGGCTCTTAGATGATGGAGGGAGAGGGTTGGGTAATATGGCCAGCTAGTGGTGGTGGGGACAAGGTGTCTGGCTAGATCGATAAGGGGAAGAGGGTGTCCAGATAGATGGAGAGGGAAGGGGAGGGATAACTTCCAAGCTCCGCACTCCGGCTCCGGGTTATCACAAGGAGAATTTTTACTCAAACTTCCAATGCCTCGCATAAAATTGACTGCTCCGATCGTCGTGTAGATCGATGTGTGTCGCGATCCCCATCACACATGCTAAACATTCATCACTAGCTATAAATAAATAAAGGAGAAATAAAGAGAACTATTGAGAAACAAAGTAAAGTAAAAAAGGAAAAAAATAATCCAATATGATGTACAAGAAGCTAAGGTAATAATAACCTCTGGTTAACATAAAAACACAAAAAACATTCAAAATTACAAAGTCCTGAGAACTGTCAAAGATTTCAGTCATACGATAAAAGTTGATTTTGCAACATAATAACATCGACGCAGCAGATTTTGCTACACGCTAACCAAACACAAATGTAAGAGCATATACAATTTACAACAAAGATAGCAACATATAGTTTTAAATGTGGGAGTAGAAAATGTAGGAGAAATCGAATCAATGATGTTGAGGACACTATAGAGATCTGTCTAGGGAGGTTCAATGAGTACATTTGTTCAAGAGGGATGATGGAACTTGGCGCTAGTTGACTATTTTTAGGTAAAAAAAGCACAGGACTTTCCTTTTGTATTCAAATGATGCAAATTTGAAATAAGATGTCAAAGAACATGTAATTGTTGGATTGTGTGCTTCACTAATATATATCCTTTTAAGTTTCTAAAAAAAGGAAACAATAACTATATAGAATTCCATATCAATAGAACATTAAGTGACAATATTTGTGCGCTTTCGATTAAGCATATTAAGTCACCATTGTCTTCTGAAATAAAAGATCATTGATGCCAAAGAATGAACTATACTCCCGAATAAAACAAATTGACATAGAACTGAAAAGTTGAGGCGAAAAGGTGGGGAATTCAGGTCAAATTGAATACAAAATCAAGTCAAAATGGAATCAAAACTCATTTGAACCTTCTGTACTCATGCTTCTTCACTGCAACCTTTAACCACCCTCCCCTGAAAACTTTTGCCATTAGCAATGCAGTTTGTTGCAGTATTCACTGGAGGGCTCCGCTTTAGGTAATAATCTTCCTCTTCTCAGAACTAAATGGCCATTGGTATTCCAACCTTGATCATAATAAAAAATGATCATCTACTGGGATCTCCGCTCTAAGTTTACATAATTAAAGGGACCACTCTATCTTTCAAAATTACCAAAACCTCCCCCTCTAAGTTTACACTGTTAACAAGTCCAAAAAAAAACCGTGGATGGGAGTTCCAGGTGATTTTTTTGCAGATGTATGTTAACAGTGCAAACTTAGAGGGGAGGTTCTGATAATTTTAAAAGATAGAGGAGAGATCCCTATAATTATGCAAAGTTAATAAGATTTTTTTGTACAAGTATGTTAACAATGCAAACTTGAGGGGAGGTTTTGGTACTTTTGAAAGATAGAGGGGAGATCCCTGTAATTATGCAAAGCTGAGGAGCTTTTCTTTGTAATTATTCCTAATAAAAAAAATTAATCTTTAATGCTACTAAATGACTAAGGACAAAAAAGATTAAATGTGATGTTAATTGCATAACCAGAGTTACCCAGAGGATGCCATTATAATAACAGTTTATATTGACTTTCCACGTCGAGAATGAAAATAATGTATCATTAAAGCATTAACACATCTGCTAGTCCTAGTTTTCGAGGATAGTGTTGAGCATTCAAAACCTTATGCTATGTAATAACTCTTGCACAACTTGTATAAACAAATCTAACAAATAAATTTGATACTAGAGAAGACTACAAAATTTTTAAAACTAAGGATAGAAAACATTTTTCAGCTTACCAATAGTGATTCAAATTTGATTGCTGATTCATAAACACCATTTTGCAACATGCACTGCAAAAAAGAAGAGGAATTTTGGATATCTAGTTCATTTCATAAACATTTTACAATGGAGAAAAATGGTATCTTCCATCACTAGATATAAATTACAACTACACAACATATCATGGGCTAAGAATTTAAGATGAAATGGTTGAGAATTTGAAACGATGAAAATTACCTGTGTTTTTGTTAAGATCCATACAGATGTAACTTAAACCTTCTCTTAATTAACATTTCTCTATATATTATTTATTAACATTGCTAAGCAATTCCTTCAGTAATTGTAAAATAAGATCCATACAGATGTAACCTAACCCTTCTCTTAACTTACATTTCTCTATATCTTATTTCTTAACATTGAAAAGCAATTCCTTCAGTAATTGTAGAAAAAGAAACCTATCTAATAAACTTCCTCTGAAATTTCGATGAGGAATAAGGTACAAACTCAAAAACCGAAGCAAGAAAACAAACAAAATTGACGTACCTCTTTTACATCTAAACATGGTCTTTGAACTTGTGAAAATTTGGAAATAAAATTTATTATTATATCAATCTACCTTATCACATTGAGGCTCCCTTTTAAAGAGTAGAGAAGGAAAAATAATCTCCATTAGGAGATGTGAGATTAAATATAAAAAAGATGAAGAATCTACAATGAACCCTTGTTTTGGGATTGTAACACTCTCTCAAGTTGAAGCATATATATATATCAATCATTCCCAGATTGATACACATTAGAACAAGATGATGAAATAGATTCAGTGAATGTATCAATGAGCTCTTTGTCTGATTTTACAAACGGAGTGTATATGCGTCTGTAGCTTGCTTCCTCTTTGATGAAGTGACAATTCACTTATATACACTTTGTTCTTTCATGAAACACCAGATTTTTAGATATGTAGAGTGTAGCTTTATTATCACCGAATATCGGTAGAAAATAGTTGTAATTTTCACCAAAACCTTTCATAAGTGTTCTCAACAGGTTAATTCACAAGCAGTCTGAGCCATGCTTCTGTCTTTAGCATACACACTTGACTTTTCTTACTTCTCCAAGTGACAACATTTCACCTACATATGTGCAATATCCTGAAGTGAATTTCCGGTCTCTTTTAATATTTGCATAGCTTGCGCCCGAATAAGCTTCTATACGTAAATGATCATTTCTTCTAAATAGAAGACCTTTGCCGGGAGATTCTTTAATATATTCCAATATTTTTAATGCATCTTCAAAATGACAATCTCTCTGCATAAATTGACTAACTTTTCCAACAACGAAAGAAATGTCAGGTCTGATCACAGTTAGAAGATTTGCTCACAAACTAGACGCCTGTAACAAGTAATATCCCTAAGAGGATATATCACCAATGTTTGTCAGAGCAGATAGGCATTTGATTTCGGTTAGGCTTTGTGCCAAGAAGACTCGTTTCTTCAAGTAGATCTAGGGCATACTTCAGTTGGAAAAGGACCACACCGTTGTTGCGTCTCACAATCTCAATCCCCAAAAAATATTCGGGACTATCTCGGAACATTTTCCAATCCCGATCGACAGGAACGGAGAAGAGAACACATCTAGGGTTAGTACAGACAACAGGAGAGGTCTCAAATAAGTCAATACCATAAGTACGGATAAACCCCTTTGCGACCAAACAAGCATTATATTGATCCACAATGTCGTCAGGTAGAAACTAGATGACAAAAACCCAACAACACCGAACAATATCACCACCATGAGCGATGGGAACAAGGGTCCAAATACCCCATGATGTTATAGTAGAGATCTCCTCACACATAGCTACTTTCCAACAAGGTATACAAATAACTTGAAATGTTGAAAGGGTAATATTGGATGATAATGCCAAGGCGAACTTGTTGCAAGAAGGATTGAGGATGGTATAAGAGACCATATTAACAATAGGATGTTGAGTACACATTTGTACTCCTTTTCATGGAGCAATGTGCACATCCTAGTCTGGGTCCTATGATGTGATTGAAACTTCTGAAGAGAAGAGAGCTAGCCTGGAAGCTGTCATGGACTCATGAGGGTGGAGTGGAAGGGGCAATAAGAGTGGAAAGACTAGGAAAGGTAAGACAGAAGGTTGAGGTATTTGCTCAAGAAGGGGTGCATGGGATGAGACATTAACAGGAGCATTTGTACTCCTTTTCATGGAGCAATGTGCACATCCTAGTCTGGGTCCTATGATGTGATTGAAACTTCTGAAGAGAAGAGAGCTAGCCTGGAAGCTATCATGGACTCATGAGGGTGGAGTGGAAGGGGCAATAAGAGTGGAAAGACTAGGAAAGGTAAGACAGAAGGTTGAGGTATTTGCTCAAGAAGGGGTGCATGGGATGAGACATTAACAGGAGCATGTATAATAGGGGTGCCAACCGCTAGTCGAGAGGAGGTGGGAGATATGGGAGATGGGTTGTGAAGAGAAAGGCATCTGCCATCCTTGGACAAGTATGTGGTACTCTATAAGAAAATGACATCTGCAGAGACGTATTGATGTTTGGAAATTTGATCAATGCAGCGATAACCCTTTTGAGTAAAAAAATATCCCACGAAAATATATTTGTGCGCAATTAAAGAGCTTGTCGTGATAAGATGTTGGAGTGTGAACGAAGCCAGTACAACCAAAAATACGAGTGAGGGAAAAAATTGTACTGTCTGGATGAAGAATGGAAAAAAGTCTTATCCTGAAGAGTAGAAGATGATATACGATTAATGAGAAAAGAAGAAATGAGAACGACATGACCACAATATAATCTGGGAACATTCATCTAACACATTAGAGTGCAGGCAACATCAAGAAGAATTTTTTTTCGCTCGGCCACCCAATTTTGTTGTGATGTATGCACACAATTGGTCTGATGAATGATGTCATGGGAACTGCAAAAGGCGGAGAACTGATGGCTCATATAATCATTGACATTATCTATATGTAGAATTTTCAAAGCAACAGTAAATTGAGTGCGAACATTATAGATTTTTGGAAAAACAAAAAAAAATTAAATCATTCTTGTAGAAGGTACACCACTGTACATCTAGAATAATTATCAATATAAAAGGAACAAAATCCATGCTTCCTCTGCCAACAGACTTAGAGAGACTTGGGCCTTAAACATTAAAATGAACCGAGGATCAAATGTCCTTCAAAACTCTTACAAAGTTTGACATAAAAACTAATTCAGTGATGTTTTCCATATTGACAAGCTTCATAATCAAAGGTTAGACTTCACACAAAAGATGGCAAAAACTTTTGAAGAAGACAGGGGAGGATGACCAAGATGCTGATGTCATAGATGTAGAGAGACTGCTATGCTAGATTCCGAGAAAGTGGGGAGATCGTCAGGATAGTAGAGCCCCAGTTCAATCTAGTAGCATCGTCTTCTGCGATTGAAGATCCTGAAAATTACAATGAATTGGAAAGAAAGAGATAGAACATTGTAAATATTTTGTTAAGTGCATTGACAGATAAGAGATTACAAGGAAAGTTTGGGCCATATAAAGTGTGATCCAATTTAAGACGGATGGTAGTTGTAACAAATTCAATTCTACAAATTGGAGCAGGGGAGTCATCTGCCATGAACACTGGTGGTAACCGGGTATGCCTCTTAAGGTGACTTGAGGAAAGAGAGTTCCCACCCATGTAATTATTTGTACAAAATCGATGAGCCACTTAACCGAAGCAACAACACATGCCCTACCTGAAGAAGTGACAACATAGGCAGATTTTTTTGAAGCATTAATTAAATAATTAGAGCTTCAATATCCGCAGCGGAGAACCATATTCGAAACTCTGGTAACGGAGTGAGGGTGGGCTGAGAAGAAATCTTAAACTTAGTAGTACTAACATGAGACAATGGTCGGAGATGAGAATTCTTTGCAAAGTAACGGTCGACAGGGTGTCCAAGTTTATCGCATTAAGAGCAAAGAGGGCGACTCCCTCAACGACAGCCAGTGCGGCCTCCAGGGCCATAGTTTGCTCCACGATAAGCATCATGAGCATAATCTAGGTCGATTCAGGAGGTTGGTCACAATAGAGACACAAGCTGCAGTAGCTTCCAATGCGATAATGTCGAGTTCTCTTAATATCTGTCGATGAATCATCTGGTAGGATTCAGGAAGACTCAAAAAATAACCAACAACAAGGAGCTACGAAAGATGTTTCTGCTGGGTTGCAAGGTCAGTAAAGAAAGGACGATGTTGTAGAAGATCAACGACGAGAAATTGAACTTCCTGGTGAGCAACATTGGGAGAGAAGCCCGATCAAGAAAAAAGATCCGAGTAGAGGATGTAGATGCGAGACATTTTGGCACTTTTGGATTAAAGAGCAACAAAATGATCCCAAACTGCCTTTATGCCCCCATCATGTCGAATGATAAATAAGCATGCATTAGAAAGAATGTTTGTAAGCCATGTGTGGACAAGAGCATCACATCCTAGTCAGCATAGTGGGAGACGTGGGCTCGGGACGAGTGTAAGTTAGATGATACCATTTTGCGTTGAGATCGCATAAGGAAGATGAATAAGACAATCCAATCAGCACAATTGGGAAAGTTGGATGTCGTTCCGAGATTACCGGAGGCATTGGAAGGAGTGTGGGTGGAGGAGCAACTTTAGGTGGAGTTAGAGTATATGGGGTTGTTGCCATAATACCATGCGAGCGAAGGGAGAACTCGACAAAAGTCGACGAGTCACGCGGGAAGAACACGCGCGCGTGAAAGAAATCATCGAGACAAAATAATGCGATGTAATCGAGTCAGGAAAGGTCACGGTTCCTTAAGCTGGAGCGCAAAAGCCAAGAGGTCACTTAGCACAGGAACAACAGTGGGAGAAACTCACGGGAGAAGCTTGCGATATGAGGTCGCAGAGCTGGAGATCGCAGTGGGAATCATGGCTCCTTGCGGTGGGACTCGTTGGAGTTGGAGCTTGCGGTGGGACTTGCTGGAGCTAGAGCTCGCAAGACTCACAAAAGGTGGAGCTCGCGAGACTCACAAAAGTTGGAGCTCGCGAGACTCACAAAAGTTGGAGCTCGCGAGACTCACAAAAGTTGAAGCTCGCGAGACTCACAAAAGTTGGAGTTCGCGTGGCTGCCAGGACTAGCAAAATTGTTGTAACAGTTTAATTATTTAAAGACTTTGTTTTTTAATTTTAGATATTACCTAGATTTGAAGTTTCAATTTTTAGCGATCAATTTGAAAAGAACAGTCACAAAATCTCTGTTTCTACCAAACAACTTATTGTTACTACGTTATGAACAGCTCTGCAAACAGAGTTTCATCCAAATATTTCTATGCTGTAAACTCCATTTCTAACAGACATTTTATTTTTCAAACTTCATTTTTGACAGCTCCTTTTATCACGACAACAACTCTCCCAAACAGAACCGAAGAATCTATAGTGAGCCCAAATTTTGGGCTTTTATAATTAGGATTTAACATAACAGAAGCAAACCGGAATTTAAATAAATCTGTTGATTTTTGACAATTGAACTAAATGTTCTCACACTTTGATAGTTCAGGGTCCATTTTGGTCGTTTTCTAAAATGAAAACAATAATGAGGTATGCCTACCGATGAGAATTATCTATCGTAAAGTATTTCTTTATATAGTATAATATATATATATACTAGGTTGGTCATGTCCTAGAAATCATGATGCACAACCAGGATACTGGAACATGTGGACTGCCAGAGAATTTAAAAAATATGTAGAATATGAATCCAGATTAGACATAGCATTTAAAGCAACAAAATGTCCTAATAATAAAAAATTGTAACTGTCAATTTTAAGTATATCGGATTTTTTTAAATCAAACACAACAACACTCAAGCCTTTATCCCATCATAGTGGGGTCGGCTTTTTTTTCAAATCAAATATAATAAAAAAATAGTTCTCTACATTAGTGTCCCAATTAGTGTAATATATCTTTAACACTTGTTCATAGTTGCCCAGAAGACGAGTCCAAAAAATGCCTACTCTTTTAAGAAATTACAAACTAAGATACGCTGAATAATGTGACTGACACAGCACCCTAGTTTCCGACATGACACAACAGCCTCTAAATGTGCGGGTTACATAACCCAAAACGCCACCAGTCATGAGCACAACCAACACTGATGAAAGTATATAGTTTAGGCAAAAAAATACATGGTTATGATCTTAAACTCAGTGAAGTATCAGTAGATTCTTACTCCAGTGCACATATTCGATGTTTCAAAAATCTAATATGTGCCAACACACAGGCTGGAGCGTAATAGTGGAGAAAATATATAGAAACGGTGGATACAATCTTCCACAATCGAAAACCAAAATAATTAAAAACTTGAACAAATATAGACACAAACATTCAACCATAGAGTTTATAAAGTTCTCGAAATTAAGAAAGAAAAGGCGCCGGATTGACCTGCAAGAATCAAGTTTAGTTCCTACAAAAGCGATGGATTAAGGAAAAACTTTGAATCCACAGTTTTCTTATAATTTATCATATTAACTTAAGAACAACATTAACAAATGAGATATGTTTAGCTCGATTAAGGATAAACATTGAATTCATAGTTTTCGTGTAATATATTGTATTAACGAAGTAATGGGTTGCGGCCTGGAATCTGAGATTGAAATAAGGAAGTTATGTTATCAGGTAAATGTTTTCAGTTTTTTTTTCTTTCCATCACATAATCAGTCAATGCTTTCTAGGTAAGTTATTTCCATAACATCAAGCAATATTTGATTGCAACCAGTTTAGTGATTCAGACCAAAAGTAGTTGAGAGAGGAAATAAGATATTATTTCACAAATCTACAAAATATCTATTACAATGCTCCTCTATATATGCACAAAGGAGGAGATCTTAAAACAAGGTTAGAGGTGTGGGACTAAATACGAGGAAGTGGGCCTTAACCAAGAAGCTATTTGACTTCATAAAATACTATATAATTCAACTCTCCCCCTCAAAATGAGAGTATATTTCAATCATTCCCATCTTTGAGATGTTATCAGTGAAGGTGACACAACTCAAATATTTGATGAAGATGTCTGTCAGCTGATCTTGTGATTGAAAGAAAGGAGTGCAAATGTTGCCTTTCTTCATGTGATCTTTGATAAATTGTCTATCGATCTCAACACGCTTAGTTCGATCATGCTGAATAGGATTATGAGCAATGTTGATAGCAACTTATTGTCGCAGTAGTCATATAGGTTTCCCATCTTGTATCCCTAAATCATGCATTAGAGATTTGAGCCAGAGCCCTTCGCATACCCCTTGTGGCATTGCTCTGTATTCCACTTCTGCACTAGACTTTGCTACTACATTTCGTTTCTTACTTTGCTAGGTCACGAGGTTTCCTCCAACAAAGGAGCAATATCCAGTGGTTGACTTTCGGTCATCTTGGCTTCCAGCCCAATCAGCGTCTGTATAGACTTCAACATTCAAATACCCGTTCCGAGAGGATAGGAGTCCTCGACCAGGAGATTTCTTCAAGTGTCGTAGCACTCTCATAGCGGCTTCCTGATGCCTTAATCTGGGAGAATGCATGTATCTGCTAAGGATCCCAACATGTGAGATATCAGGGTGAGTGTGTGTGAGGTAGAATAACCTTCCCACCAGTCTTTGATAACTAGAGTTCACCTTCTCACCATCCTTGTATTCATCAATTTTACAATTTTCTTCAATAGGGGTATCAGTCGGAGCACAACCAAGCATCTTTGTTTCCTCTAGTAGATCTAGGACATATTTTCTTTGAGAAATGAAGATTCCACGAGCAGATCGTGCAACTTCAATTCCTAAAAAATATTTTAATATTCCTAGGTCATTGACATCGAACTCCTTGCATAGGCGTGTTTTCAACCTCGTGATTTCTTCCAAATCATTTCCTGTTATGATGATATCATCGACATAGACCATGAGAACCGCCACCTTCTCAGCATTCCTCTTAACAAAGAGGAATGGATCGAAGCTGGGATTGGGAGCGGGATCGACGACGATCCCAGAGCCCTCCGTCAAGGGGATCAGAGGACGCACTCATCGACGGGAACGGGAGTTGTCCTCTTCTCGGAAACTGGCAAGACTATATTTCTCTCCCTGGGAATTTCTGTCCACAAAAAAAACGAGAGAAGATGGAGCCGCAATAAATTTGTAGGCTCTGAAACCAAGTTGAGAGAGGAAATAAGATATTTCACAAATTTAAAAAATCTCTATTACAATGCGCCTCTATATATGCACAAAAGAGGAGATCCTAAAACAAGGTTAGAGGTGTGAGACTAAATACAAGGAGAAAGTGAGCCTTAACAATGAGCTATTTTACTTCATAAAATACTCTATAATTGGATGTTATAACTTGAAATGAACAAGTGTTATGTAACTAATAAGTTGACGATGATGAAAATGAGACTATTAAGATGGTTATGATAAAACTAGGATGTATACAACTAAAATAAATGTATTACAAAAGGATAGCAAGTAAAGTGAACTAAAAATATAAATAAATTTAAAATGACTTAGCATGGACACATCAAACAAAAAAGCAGTTGCACCACCAAAGCAAGCAGATAAAATAATAATAAAGATAATTAATTTACTTCATAAACATGACACTTTAAGACTTGGAGCTTCAATTGGTTTGTATCCAAAGGAAACTAAGGCTATGTTTGGGACAATTGCGGTGTTTAAGCTATGGTGGTGTGAAAATGATAGTGGTTTACCTGTGTATGGAACAACAATATTTTTGACCTAAACTCCATTTTTTAGGGTCTGGGCATTCATTATTGCTAACACCTGACCACATCTGGACGCATGTTGTGGCATTTTGACCAAAAAATGTTATTTTGGGAATTAATGTTCATGACCATTACTACTAAAATGATTCATGTGTTTTCACTATGGCATTCACAACTGCAACCGTTCGCACAAATAGAGCACATGTCCAATCTTAAATTCAGGACATAAAGTCTTGTGTAAATGAACTTAGAAGATCACGTCTTCCAATTCTTTTCCAATGCCCAGTTGGAACTGTTGAGGGCCGATTGTTCAATCGGTAGTCCAATAATAATAAAACTCTAACTTAACCAACGAGTGTTAAAATGGGGAAATGCTTAGGATGTCTAAATTAAGAATGATTTGCTGGGTGGAATTTGGTGATTATGAATGAGAAGACAAGGAACCATTTGCCACTAAGATAAAATTAATGGGGAGAAATACAGACATTGGAGAAGGTTGGAAGCTATTGAATGTTTGGGGGTTACCAGTAGATAAAAAGTGAAAGATAAAATTGCCAAGGTGAGTAAAATTAGTGACACGAATCCTTATCCTATTAACTTTATTATCTATAGACAATATGAAAGTGATTAGTGCTTATTATAGTCCATTAACGAATAGTTAAAATTAATATTAAAGGAAGAGAATAATTAAGAAGTCACATAAATGGTTGGATAGTAGAAATATGGCCTATGATCGGAGTCAGGGCAGGAGTTACAACTTAAAAGTGTGATTGAGAAGCAATACTTGCTTTCAAAGTATTATTACATGACCATAATTATATCTAATACAAACATGAAAATTACTTAAGGCGTTTCAAATTACAATAAGCCCCAGATACAATTCTACAAAATCACATGATAAATTAAATGACAAAAAACACTTATGATTACCAACTAAACTATGAAACCATAATAAATAAAATACTGGGATCAAATTAGAATAGGACACTTAAGAACAATAAAGATACCAAAGCTCGTACATTCGACCCGAAAGTATGTTCTACAAAAAGGAAACTTAGTGGAAGAGGTTCAAAAGAGGAGTACAAAAAGATGGAAGCCCATTAATGAGAGAAACCGCATATGGAACACAGTCTGCAATAACTATGAAGTCTTTTAAGTTATGAGTCTATACATTAAAGACAGTACCGAATAGAATTGAATGATGCGTCTGTAAGGTGAACCTAACGGATTTCTCCATCCTCTCCAAGCTCCCCGTCTTCAAGCTCCTCATAGGCACCATTTCTGCGGGATCCGTCTCGATCTTTCTTATGCCGCTTGTGCCGATTTTCACTGTCGGAATCAGTACCATATCCATGCTGCAAAAGCATGAGGACAAATTTAAAATTTTCTCCTATGTAGTTAAGAGAAAGAAAAGCTTCACAGTAATAATAAATATATTTATCACCTTTCTAGATCTCTTCTTGTCACTGCTATGCCTTCTTGACTTCTTAGACTCTTCTTTCTCATCTTTCTCAGAGCTCACATCATCTCCTGCATTGTGGTGATGCTTTCTATGCTTCCTCTCCTTGTCCTTTTCCCGCTTCTTATCCTTTGTTCCATGGTTATTGATGGTATCAACAATTTCTACTTCTAAGTCATCTTTTCTGGATCGTTCCTTTGCTTTGTCCTTTTCACGCTCTCTTTCTTTTTCCTTCCTCTCTCTCTCCTTCCTTTTTTCCTTTTCTTCTCTTTCCCTCTCTTTTTTAGCCTGCGAATAAGATAAGATAGGATCACCAGAAACATAATTGATCTGAATATTACAGATTCTTAAATGCAGAGGGATGCTATGTACAAAAAAGGAATTAAATATAGAACAGAAGACATATAGTATTGTGCTGTATCGAGCAGAGCTTACAAATAAGAGAATTCAAATATCTGTATCTTAAAGGAAAATTGAATGCAGGGAGAAAAAAATGCGAAGATAAAAAAAGGTGAAAAGCTCGTGAACATGGTGGCAGTCATTTAGCAGATCAAATTCATAGATTAGAAGGAAGGGTTTTCTAGTGGAAGTGCCTACATTAGTGGACAGTCCACACATACATGGATACAAGAAACATTGAGTTATATACCCAGTTTAATAACATAAACCACATCGGATCTTAAAATAATTGAAATATGTAAAAGAACAATGCCATTTTATTTTGTTGACAAATGTAAACAAGAGAAGGGGGTGATACTATATTTTATTTTCAACACAATTTCACCTCTAGATTCCTTGAGCCAGGTAAGCACCCCACTCCTGCACAATATCCTCTACTCTCTCCCCACCATGACCGTCTTACTAATAGAACAAACAATCCATATTATCAGCTAATGAAAATAAGAGATAAAGCTACCCCCAAACCTAGTAATGTAGATAGGGTCAAGACCTCAAGGATTTTCACCGGAATCCAGTTCAGTCCAACTTACAAGCATTAACACCTAAAAACAATAGACTACTTTAATCTGGCATACGAAGTTAAGCCAACTACTAAACAAACATGCCAACTTCTCAGTATTATGATACTCTCAACCAAAATGATGTGCCATATAAAGAATAAACTATCACGGACTCACAGAGGGCTAGAGGTAAGCATGATGTATAGAGAAAATATATAAAAAAAGAGTTTTAATAACTTGATTACCTTCTCTTCTTCTCTTTTGCGTTCCTTTTCTTTTGCTTTTTCTTGCAAAAGAGAAACATAATCCTCAAAAATCTCCCTTGCAGAATTTTCTTCCCCAATAGACCTGCGAGCAATTGAAACATATAATCAAGAGTATCAATGCAATACCAGATTTTGCAACATATTAAGTTACACGTGTTCAGAAAATGGAAATCAGAAATCCAGCAGCGCCACAAGCAAGAGAGGGAAAACAATCTCAAAAGGATAGGGAGGAAGAGTAAGACAAAAATAGCGTAGTTACAAGTTCACTAAGAAAAAAACTGAACTTTATAGATTTTATAGGGATAAAAAATGATTACCAAGGTGACAATAATCATGCATTAGGATTAAGTTAGGGGCAAGGTACCTATATTCTTGGCTGTCTTCAAAAAGTAATTTGGTTTCTTCCCACTTTGACGATGCAGTTATATCCTAAAATTACGTAAAAAACAATAAAACCACGATGTTAGCCAAATTTCATGCAGGCCAAATAACTACGCAATAGTAGATTTGCACCTTGATTGAGAAAAGCAGATCGGAAAAATTATCTGCAAGACGCTGGCGCTTTTTAGCTTCCTTCTCGTCCTTTTCTTTTTGACGCTCCAAAAGTTCATCAAAGACAAACTTTAATGAAGCAAAGATAAAATGATTAGGCAGTCGAACAAAATAAAAAATAAAAAAATCTAGTAAGAATGTATCTTTCCATCTTTTCAGTGCTATGAAGCATACCCCAATAATCTGATTAAGTTACATATAGTACATAGGAAAACTTTAATACATGGTTCAAATCTTAAAATATATATCAAACATACAAACACACATAAAAACATAAAGAGAAAGGGAAGCAATACATACGTGAAAAATTAAGTGCACGCATACATGCATAAAAACATAATCATATGCCTTGACCCATAGAATCATATAGTCTTAATGCAAATATCATAAACAAAAAAGAACTGAACATATGGGTAACATTTATCTGATAGTGAGTTTGACGCCTTTTCTTTTCTTTTGTCGACAGATAAGTGACTCTTATCAGTAGAATAGGAAAAATAATTTCATATTCATGACAAAGAACCCTTACTCATACATATACATGAGTGAGGGGAAACCCTAAAAACAGAGAAAGACTAAAATACCCTCAACCGGGATTAATACACATAAATGCGGAACGACTTGAAATAATATAAATTACAACTCTCCCCCTCAAGTCGGACGGAAGATGTCAGTTATCCCTAGCTTCTGAATGCCATATCACATCTCAAACTTTTGGTGAGCACATCGGCCAGTTGATCTTTGGAATGAACGAAAGGAATTACCACAGTCTTTTTATCCAAGTGATCTTTAATAAAATGTCGATCAACCTCAACATGCTTTGTCCTGTCAAGTTGGACTGGGTTGGACTAGGTTATGTATATTGTCACAAAATAAGGAGAAGGGAGCTGTCTAAGTGAAACCTAGATCTTGTAATACAGTACACAGCCACAGACCCTCACATAGGCCCTGAGACATAGCACGGAATTCAGCCTCGGCACTTGATCTGACCACCACATTCTGCTTCTTGCTACGTCATGTCATAAGGTTTCAACCAATGAAGGAACAATAACAAGTTGTGGACTTTTTGTCATCTTGACATCCAGCCGAATCAGCGTCGGTAAAGACCTCAATCTTCAAGTTATTGTTTTTGGAGAACAATAGATCGCGGCCAGGTGCTTTCTTCAAGTATCTTAGCACACGATACACAGCATCTTGATGTGTGATCCTGGGGGAATGCATATACCTGCTCAGAATCCCTGCCGCAAATGTAATGTCAGGCCGAGTATGAGATAAGTATATAAGTTTCCCAACCAGTCTTTGATAACGTGATACATCAACATGGTCACCATCACTATCACCATCAATCTTATGGTTCTCCTCCAAGGGAGTGTTAGCAGGAGCACACCCAAGCATTGATGTCTCCTTTAGAAGATTCAATACATACTTTCGTTGGGATATGAATATATCCTGATCAGATCTAGCCACCTCAATACCCAGAAAGTACCGTAACCTTCCTAAGTTCTTCACCTCAAATTCAACAGCTAAGAGGGTTTTAAGACTGACAATCTCCTTTGTGTCATTTCCTGTAATCACAATGTCATCCACGTACCTTCTGTTCACGTCTCCGGATAAACATGGTATGATCAGAGTGAGCTTGCTTATACCCAAACTTAAGCATAGCTGCGAGAAACCTTCCGAACCAAGCCCTAGGAGATTGCTTCAGGTCATATAAAGAATTCTTTAAGCGACAGACAAGCCCTTCAGCCCCCTTCTTCACAAAACTAGGAGGAAACTTCATGTACACCGCTTCATCGAGGTCACCGTGAAGGAACGCGTTCTTCACATCCAGTTGGTGAAGGCCCCAGTCCAGGCAAGCCGCACAGGATAATAACACCCGAATAGAGGTCATCTTTGCAACAGGGGGAATGGTCTCTTGGTAATCAACTCCCTGCGTCTGAGCGTATCCTTGAGCAACCAGACGTGCTTTGTACCGCTCCACTTTACCGTCTTGGTTTTGCTTAACAGTGAAGACCCACTGTGAGCCTATAGCATTCTTCCCAGGAGGAAGAGAGGAGAATTCCCACGTATGATTCTTATCCAGGGCAGACATCTCATCGTGCATAGCCTGTGTCCATACAGGCATCTGCAAGGCTTCCTGCAACGATTTAGGAATAACAACCAAGGAAAGGGATGAAACAAAGGCCTGATGAGCCGGGGTGAGATGTTGATAAGCCACATGGTTAGAAATAAGGTGTTGCGTACTTGTGGCTTTACCTTTCAGCAATGCAAGAGGAATATGCATATCCGCATCATCAGAATCAGAGGCCAAAGTAGACACAGGCAGCAGAGGAACTCTAGTAGCCTGTGTACCTGTACAACGGTGATATATGTGGGGAAGCGGAGAGATCAGGGTTGAGATCAAAGGTACCTAGCTAGAAGCAGTAGCTACCGGAGTAGGTAGATGTGGGAAAGTGGAGGTCATGGAAGGAAGGAGAGGAAGAGGGATAAGAGTAGTAGCAGTATCACAATCACTCTCCCCCTGACGAAGAGAATGAGTCGAAGGCAAAAACTAAGATTCCTGCTCCCGAAAAGTAACGTGCATGGTACAGAACATACGTCGGGACGGAGGGTGATAACAACGATACCCTTTGGTGGTAGAAGAGTAGCCAAGAAAGACACAACGGAGAGCCCGAGGGTCAAGTTTGTCACGACTGGGTTGGTGGATATGCACAAAACAAACACACCCAAAGATGCGAGGTGCCAAATGGGAAGTATGAACCACACAGGTAGTGGAAAGACGAGCTAGAGGAGTTGTGTAGGAAAGGACACGAGAAGGAAGGCGATTGATAAGATGAGCGGCGGTGAGAACTGCATCCCCCCAATAGGTTTTGGGAAGGTGCATGGTGGATAGAAGACACCGAGCAACCTCAAGGAGGTGTCGATTTTTACGTTCGGCCACACCATTTTGAGTAGATGTGTGGACACGTTTTCTGGTGGATAATACCATGAGTGGTGAGATAAGAACCGAAGGCACCACGATCGTCATACTCCTCGCCATTATCACTTCTAAGAACACGAATAGAAGCATCGAATTGAGTTTGCACCATTTTATGAAATATTTGAAAGCAAGAAAAAACTTCACTTTTGTTCTTCAAAAGATAAACCCATGTAGTACGAGAGAAGCAGTCAATAAAGGTGACAAACCATTGAAAACCATTTAAAGATAAAATAGGGGACGACCCCCACACATCAGAGTGTATCACATCAAAAGGGACAGTACTGGGAAAAGAGAGATGGGAAGAAGAATGCCGCACATGTTTAGACTCATCACATACATCACAATTAAAGCAAATTGCCACGATTCCTACCACTGTCAATGTTCCGCTTCGTACCCAGTTCCTGAAAAACACAAGAATCAGGAAAAAAAGTTACAGAGCAGTTCAGAGATCTAGTAATATTGTTGATGGAAAGCAAATTGCGAGGAAAAGAGGGGACATGAAGAACATAAGGAAGAGAAATAGACGGGAAACATGAGATGTTGTCTTTGCCCGCAATAGAGGATAAAGATCCATTTGCAGAAATGACCCTGTCCTTACCAGACAAGGGGGTATAAGAGAGAAACCTGAGGAAGACCCAATCATATGGTGAGTTGCGCCGGAGTTAAGCACCCATTCAGAGGAAGAGGCAGTGGCAGCATAAGCACTAGGCATCGCAATAGTAGCCAGGGAAGTAGAGCCTCATGTACCAGGATCAGACTGAGAGGAGAGCAGTCGACGGAAGGCATCCACTTCCTGAGTTGTAAGAGATCCAAGAGGGGAACGGTGGGACTCATCATAGACATCTGTAGTGTAAGCAGCATCATGAGAGCGATGCCACTATGTCTCTGGCCGCCACGACCAGGTCCACGACCACGACCAGGAGGAGCAAGATGTGAATGAAGCTTGAAACACACCTCCCGAGAATGTCCCCTTCGACCACAGTAGTCACAGGTGTGCACAGAAAAGCCAGGCGTGGGAATAAGACCACGACCAACACTCGTCAAGGCTGAACGATCAGGCGGCGCCATAACACTGAGGGACTTGCGTCGGTCTTCATCACCCAGAACCATACTGAAGGCCTCACGAAGGGAGGGAAGCGGAGAGCGGTGAAGAATATGGGTCCACAACATATCGGATTCCATGTTAAAACCCATCAAGAAAACATGAAGACGAAAACGGTCCTCATTTTTCTTTATTTGGACAGCATCAGCAGTACACGCAGGAGTGAAGTGAGCAAAGTAGTCCAACTCTTGGTGAAGAAGCTCAAACTCAGAGAAGAAAGACGAAACGGTAATCGGACCTTGCCGCAATTCCAAAATACGGCGAGTGAGCTCATACACCTGAGTGGAACTACTGATCTGTGAGTATGTTTCCCGAGCACGGGTCTAGATCTCAGATGCAGAATTCATCAACATATAGCTCTGGTAGACCTTGGGAGACATCGAATGTAGGAGCCATGAGACCACAAGAGAGTTGTCAGAATCCCAACGCTTCCAGGAGGGATCGGTCTTCAGAGGCTCCTTGATCGTGCCATCGACATACCCAAACATCAATTGGCTGTGAATGACATGTTGGGCTGCGCGAGACCATTCCAGGTAATTCGTGTCATCCAAGGGAACCGTGGTAATCTTCAAAGAACCAGAGTGGTCATGAGGACGCTGAGAGTCACTCATTGGAGGCTGGATCACACCCGAAGAAGATGCAGAGGAATCAGGGTCACCCATATCGACAAAGAGGGATGACGAGAGATCAAGCAGCACGAGGAAACCGCATCAACACATTAGCGGCAGTAGAGAAGGTCAGCATTATGAAACTTGCACGATCTGGACATGGGATCAATCAGCACGAGTTGGACAAGAGCTGACGGGATCTAGACAAGGGGCTGGCAGCAGACGGAGATCTGGACAAGGGGATGATAGCAGACGGAGAAGAGCTGACAAGGATCTGGACAAGAGGCTGGCAGCAGATGGAGAAGAGCTGACGGGATGCACTCGCCGTATCGATCAGCAGCAGACGGAGAAGAGTTGTCGGGATGCACGACCTGTACAAGAGCTGACGGGATCAGTAGCAGGCAGGCACATGGGATCTGAACGAGGGTTGACGGGAGACGGTCGAGCCTTATCGATCAAGCGGCGGCGGCGGAAGCGTCATCAATCGGCGGCAGAAAACAGCGGCTTCATCAGAAGGCGGCGGCGGCGACTTCTTCAGCAGCTGTCCCACGGGAGCCCGTCTAGGGGCCGCTCGGTATCTTATGGGATCGACAACAGCGGAGGTGGGCGGAGGCCGGCGATCGAGCGGCGGAAAGGGCGAGCGGCGGACGCAGGACAGGCGAGCGGAGGAAAAAGACGAGAGGAGCGGCGGATTTCCCTCTGATAAGTAGAATAGGAAAAATAATTTCATATTCATGACAAAGAACCCTTACTCATATATATACATGAGTGAGGGGAAACCCTAAAAACAGAGAAAGACTAAAAGACCCTCAATCGGGATAAATACACATAAATGCGGAACGACTTGAAATAATATGAATTTTAACTTTATCACCTTAACTTTTCTCCTTTGCAGAATAGCTATGCCAGTTTCTGAGTTTTACTTGGTACTTTTTTCGTGCTTTTTCCCAACAGGTCTCACAATTGTCGGGCTTTCATTCCTAGGCTTAAGCAGCGCCTCGGCTTCTCTATTGCTCATGACTTGGTATAGGAATATCTATGCGTAGTGTATTGGTCGCCGGCCTTCTGAATCCCATGCGTCCTTAATTTTCTATGCTCCACACCTAAACTGCAAGAGTCTCAAGGACACGGAGTTTATCTTTGCTTTTGAAGCAAACTCATACTTCATAAAAGTAAAAGGGCTATTGTAAAGGAAAATAAGGCTCCCAGATTGGTACAAACGGTTGGCCTTCTGCGTTGGTAGCGACACCTGAATCGTGAGCTTATGGTAGCGACACCTGAATCGTGAGCTTATGGTAGCTAGCTTCATGTCGGTAGGAATTCTGGGTTGGAAGGAGGCAAGCAAATGATATCTAATGCGTTAACTACAACACCGCACGGGTTGATACACACAACAGATAGTATCCATCATTTATGGATAAGACCGGGGTATCTAATCTCATTTGTCCCTAGCTTTTATCTCTCAATGTCAGTGTCGTCCCAACAAAGTGCTTTCACTGAAAATTTTCCGCAAACTATACAGGGTTGAGCCTTGAGATTTTTCGCCGGATTTGAAAAGGCCACCTACATACGCTTAATCCTCAATTATTCCAAATAACACTTGCATCCTTTGTCTTACTGTCGTTGTTGGCATAGATAATGATGTACATATTATTACCTAGTAGGTTTAGTAGGTTCCTAGAACTATTATAGAGAAAAACATACTCGCTAAGGAGCATGTCGGAAATATATCATAAACAATACAAAGTTAATCCTGTTCAAAAGGTAAGAAAAATGAGAACCAAATAAGGAGAGTAACCTTTAAGTTTATCTCTGATAATCCCTTCAAACTATCGCTCTCAGTGATTGAAGCCTTCAACTTATCAAATGTCCATGATGATGTCAACGTAATCTGCATAATTTCAAAACTGCCAACCATTAGAGCATATACCAGCAGAAACATAACTATTTAAAAAATGATACTCGTAAGGTTACTTTTCCGGTCTTCATTGCTTCCTTAATCAGTGCCTTGTCGTCATGAAACTGTCAATAGAACAAAAAAGAAGAAAGCGACCAGATAGTCAATTACTATGCACTCATAAAATTGCTATGACATCATAAAATAAACCTCAGGTGTGAGTAAATATACAAACATTGGAAAGCAAGATGGATTTATGTACATAGTACTAGTATAGAACTGAACAGAGCAGCAAGTATGCAACAACAACAACACTAAAGCCTTTATCCCACCATAGTGGGGTCGGCTATATGGATCCTTTGTCGCCATTGTGCCCTATTTTTAATTGTAGTCTCACTAATGCCTAAGTACATCATGTCTTTCCTTATAGTTTCATTCCAAGTGTTTTTTGGTCTACCCCTCCTCCGTTTAACATGTCTAGTGACTAAAATCTCACAACGCCTAACAGGTGCATCTAATGGTCTCCTATGTACATGTTCGAACCATCTTAAACGAGCTTCTCACATCTTCTCTACAATTGGTGCGCTTCTGTCTTATCCCTTGTTAGAAAAGCCCATGTAATGGCCCATTCTGGAGCCCATATATTTTCTTATTTCTCTCTCTTTAGTCTCACATTGTGTATAAGGTTTTCCTCTCTCTTTCTCCCTCTTATATATTTGTGTTCATACATTGTAATTCATTATTGAGAAAGTATATACAATGTTCTGTATTTCTCTACATGGTATCAGAGCCTTCGGTCCTACGGAAGCTCACCACGGTCCGCATCTGGGCGGCTAGCATTCTGCCAACCGCAGCCCTTGCTCTCTCAAACCGCATCTAGGCGGCTAGCATTCTGCTAACCGCAACCCCTTGCTTTATCAAACCGCAGACGGCAGTTTTTCTCTCAAACTGCAACTGCTAACGCCCCCTTGCGGTCTGCGCCTCCCGTGGTTCCTCCTATCCTCTCCTCCTCGTTTGATTTTATAGTTTTCTCCTCTCCTCTGTGGGTCCCACCTGCTCGATGCGCCCTTCAGCGGCCTCTTCTGCTCGCCGTGGTCTCTCCTGCTAGCCGCGGCCTCTTCAGCGCCCTTCAGCAACTTCGTGCCGAGCTCCTTGTGGTCGTGCGACCACCTCCCTGCGGCCTCTCCTTTAGCGGCCTCTCCCTGCGGCCTGCCTCTCCCTGCGGCCTGCCTTCAGCGGCCTCTCCCTGCGGTCTGCCTCTCCTTCAGCAGCCTCTCCCTGCGGCCTGCCTTCAGCGGCCTGCCTCTCCCTGTGGCCTGCCTCTCCCTGCGGTCTTCCTCCAGCATACCGTGCAGCCTCCCAGCAGCTGTGCCGACCTCCCCGCAGTCCTGTTCGCTGCCCTGCTCGCTTCTGCTTGTTGCGGTCTCCCTGCTCGTGCAGTCCTATTGTCTAGTCGCCTCTCCACTAGAATTCCATGGGATCTTCGACAAACTCCTCGGGACTGCCTACTCCCTCTCCGGCAGGCCGCATGACTCCTGCTCCGGAGGTGCGTGATGAGTTAAGGATCACCACCATCTCCCTTGCTGGAAAGAAGAATTTTGTTGAATAGGTGCATTCTGTCAGACGGGTCCTCCAATCTAAGGGACTTTTGCATCATCTCAATAAGGATCCTCCCTCTGCACCTACAGATGACTGGCTACGGGATGATGGTCGTGTTCAAACTTGGCTCAACTCCTTTGATGGCGAACCCTATCGAATAGTCATGTATCATGAGACGGCCAAGACAATGTGGGATGAGCTCCATTCTCTCTACTCCGGCAAGGACAGTCTCTAGCACCTATATGACATCATCACAGATCTACAGACTCTTGACACTGGTGGTGCTGCCGACCTGACCTCCTTTGTTGCTCAGGCAAAGACACTGTCCGAAGCCTGGATCTGGCATCAGCCCGCAACTACGGATCTCGCAGCTCAACAGGCTCTGAAAGTAGCAGTGTGTATTGCCATGATGATGGCTCGTGTCCCGCCTCATCTTCAGAGCATTCGGGCTCAGATCCTCTCCTCTGCTGCTACTCCATCACTCTCCGATGTGTGTTCCATGTTGTTAAAGGTATCACCTCCTCCTGATACTACGGGACCACCCTCATCGGTCCTTCTCCGGCAATCGTTTGCACCATTACTTCCTCTCCCTCCCGCTACTCGTGGAGGACGGTCAGGCTCTCGGGGCGGGGGTCGCGGAGGCCGCCCACGTCCAAAGTGTACGTTCTGCAGAAAGGATGGCCATCTTGAGGCGACCTGCTACCGCAAGCATGGTCGTCCTCCTCGTCCAGCTGCTTCTGTTGTTGTCGACAGTCCTGCCACTCGTACTGATCTTGAAGATGTCCACCTCCAGCTCCAGCAACTCCATGGCCTGCTCAGCCGCCCGTTTGCCTCTGTTGCCTCCGCCGCCTCCATCTCCAATGAAGGTATCGCTTGTCTCTCCGGATCCGAACACTGAGACCACTAAAGGAGATACATTTTCTCCTCTCCAAATTCATAGTGATCATACCAGATACTCTATTGAGAAATATGTTGGGTATATATCTATCTCTCCATCCCTTAAATCATATCTTGCGTCAATTTTCTCTATTTCCACCCCCCCCCCCCCCCCCCCCCATGTTATTAAAGGCTCAAGGCGCACCAAGGCGCGGAGGGTCTTGAAGCCTGAGGGGTGTCTTTAACAACATACCATCCACAATAATATTTCAGATGCTATGTTTAACCCTCACTGGAAGAAAGCTATGGAAATGAAGATGAATGCCCTTCAGCGTCAAAATATTTGAGAAATTACTCATATTCCCAATGGGCGTCATATTGTTGGATGTAAATGAATATATACTGTCAAATATCTTCAGGATGATACTCTTAATAGATATAAAGTAAGGCTTTTTGCCAAAGCTTTTACCTAAATCGATGGGATTTGCCCCTATTGCTAAACTCAAATCTGTTAGAATTTTGTTATCTATTGTTGCTTACAAATCTTGGACTATATACCAACTTGATGTGAAGAATGCATTTCTTTATGGAGAACTAATGAAGAAATTTATATGACTCCTCCCGGCATACAAGTTCCTAAAAGACATGGATGTCGTTTTAAAAAGGCTCTGTATGACCTTAAACAATCACCTCGAGCCTGGTTTGAGAAGCAAAGTGTCAAAATCATGAGCATGGGTTTTTTTTCGTTGCACTTATGATCATTGTGTCTTCATCTATAGGAAGCAGTGATACACCACTATTCTTATTGTTTATGTAGATGATATTATTATCACTAGCACTGATGATCAACACATTGCTCTGGTTAAAAGAGAGTTAGCCTCCACCTTTGAAATTAAATATTTAGGTTTTGTTCAATATTTTATTGAAATTGCTATATCTGTCGAAAAGATTATGATTTCTCAACGCAAATGTCTTGGAGAACCTCAATGACATTAGAAATTTTGGAGTGAAACCTGTGGATAGGCCTAAATATTCCTAATTATGGCATTCATAAAGATGATTCTCCCGACCTTAAAAGGAAATTGGAGTTCCAGTGCATTGTGGAAAAATTAATTTACTTGACTATCACCAACCAGACATATTGCTTGTTGTTGGGTTGGTTAGTCAATTTATGCGCAATCCTGTGGTTGCATTTTAGATCCTTAATTATTTAAAAAAGGACCCCGAAAAAAGCATTATTTATTAAAATCATGGTCATCTTAAATTTCATGCCTAGTGTGATGCAGATTGGGATGACTCCTCTGATATAAGATCTATGAGTGGATATACTATCTTCGTGGATGGACATCTTATTTCCTGGAAGTGCAAGAATCAGAACGTTTTGCTCGATCATCTGCTGAAGTAAAATATCGAGTTATTGGCTTATTGCCATTACGACATGTGAGTTAATGTGGGTTAAATCGATCTTGGGCGACATTGGGGTTTCCTGTTCAGGAGGCTATAACCTTACACTGTGATAATCAAGCAGCTATCAACATCACTAACAACCTTGTCTTTCATGAGACTAAACATATAGAGATCTATTATCATTTTGTGCGGGGAAAAATTCAGAACCAAATCTTTACTACTATGTTTGATTCAACTGGACCTCAAATGGCTGATATGTTTAACAAAGATGTTTCTGGTAAAACCCTTCACGCGTACTCTTTCAGGCTTGGAATAATGGATGCTTATGGTGTTAGCTTGAGGGGGCGTTAAAAGGCAAACTACCTTAGGTTCACCGGGAGGTGACCACAACACAAGAAGTGGCTAGAGCTTCTTTTTATTTTCATGGGGTGGCTATGCGGTGGAGGACAAGAACAAAAGAACATAAAGGTACATTTGTATTTTTGTTATTTTAATTATTCTCATCGTTACACTTTATTTGAGATTGACTTTTTTGTTATTTTATTCTTCTCGTTATTTTGTTTTGCTTTGTTCTTTATCTAGCCATTATAACTGTTGTAACTAAACTCAAGAATGTCATGAACTGGGTACGTTGAAATAAAATATTGCGCTTGGCATCAAAAGGTTAGGGCACCCTCATATCCTATACCCTCCCCACCATGCCTCCCTCTATGATTCTCTTAATCCACTAAGGAAGTCGTGTAAAGGCTCCAACCTCTCTCAACATAGGTTGGCATAAAAGATCAGGGGAAATAGTAGTTTGCAAAAATCCTCACACTCGTCCTACGTCACATCTCATCCAGGGACACGATCCTAAGCAAAAGCCTATTGTCACCCTTTAATTGTCCTCTGACATGCCCGACATGTCATTTTTGAGGGCAAAACAACATTTTTTTTCAAAAACATAGATTGTCATTTTGTAAAATATAGTCCAACATATCTGTTTTTCCCGATATATCTGCCGACATATCCGTTTTTTTTCGATATATCTGTCGACACGACTTTTGAACATATCGTCTGTTATTCTATTTAATGTTATATTAGCAGACTAACAGTATATGTTCAAATCACTTATATGTATTATATTATGTATGTTTAAATCAATTAGACTTATTGTTTCGTTATTTTTTAATATTTTATTCTTACAACCAATTTTGTATAATTGTAGTAGTGGAGATACGGATGTTACTCCTGCTCCTCCTCCTCTTATTCCTTCTATTCCTTCCATTCCTCTTCAGCTTCCCATTCTGGTACTCATAGCCCCTATCCCGGTACCGGACTCCGCTATTATGATTTCTCATTTTCCCCACGCATACCACCGTTGTTCAGGTACACAAGCCATTATAGTTCCACCTCTACCAGTGCTAACTTCAGACTCAGATTCTGATGATTTTGATCTGCATATCTCTCTTGCATTGCTGAAAAAAGGTAAAGTTGCTAGTACTCAACATCCAATTTCTAATCATGTGGCTTACCATCATCTCACCCCGCTTCATCAGGCTTTTGTTTCGTCTCGTTCCCTTGTCGTTATTCCTAAGACATGACAGGAAGCTTCGGGGATACCTGCTAGGACACGGGCTATGCAAGATGAGATGTCTGCCTTGGAAAAAAATCACACATGGGATGTTTCCTCTCTACCTCCAGGAAGGAAAGCCTTATTTCTCTCGCAATGGTATCAGAGGAAAACCTAATCCTGTGTGCCGCGTGACTCCTGTTCGTCTCCTTCGCTTCGATCGTTCGTCTCACAGTTTCACTGTTTCGATCGATCGATCGTATTGGTCTGAGCGGATCTTCGTGCACGACCCGCCAATGCGCTCGTCTGGCGGAGCCGCCGCCGTCGTCGGTTGCTGAGGAGAACGATGTCGTCGTTCTCCAGTGAAGTCGCCGCTCACCGTCAATCCTTTCTCTCTGTTCCTGCCACCGCCACCAGTCCTATATGACGCCATTTTTCAACTCATGCTGCTCTCTACCGCTGCTATCCGCCGATTTCTGACTTTTACTGTTGTGTCGACAATTCCTGCCGGCGATTTCTGTTGCCTACCGTCGTTTTCTGCTGCATGCCTCCGTTTTCTGTTGTTTCCTGATGCTTTGCGGCTACTTCCTCTAATGTATCCTGCTACTTGATCTCGTGTCTCTCTTCTTCGCCGATATGGGTGATCCCGATTCATCTACAACTTCTGCGGGTGTGATCCAGTCTCAGATGAGTGTCCCTCAGTGGCCTCATGGCCACTCCAGCTACTTGAAGAGTAGCACAGTTCCCTTGGATGACACGAATTACCTTGAATGGTCCCGCGCTGCCCAACATGTCATTCGTAGCCAACAGATATTTTGGTATATTGATGGGACGATTAAGGAGCCCCCCAAGACTGATCCCTCCTGGAAGCGTTGGGATTCTGACAACTCTCTAGTTGTCTCCTGGCTCCCCCATTCGATGTCTCCTAAGGTCTACCGGAGCTATATGTTGATGGACTCGACATTCGAGATCTGGACCCGTGCTCGCGAAACGTACTCTCAGATTGACAGTTCCACAGGTTTATGAGCTCACTCGCCGCATTTTGGAGTTGAGGCAAGGATCGATGACCGTTTCATCATTCTTCTCAGAGTTTGAGCGTCTTTATCAAGAGCTAAATTACTTTGCGCATTTCACTCCTGCGTGTACTGCTGACGTCGTTCAGTTAAAGCAAAAGGAGGATCGCTTCCGTCTCCATGCCTTCTTGATGGGCTTGAACATGGAGTTTGATATGGTGCAGACACATGTCCTCTACCGCTCTCCTATTCACTCTCTTCGGGAGGCATTCAGTATGGTTCTTGGTGATGAAGATCGTCGCAAGTCCCTCAGTATTATGGCTCCTTCTGATCGCTCCACCCTGACTAGTGTTGGTCGAGGTCTTATTCCCACTCATGGATCTTCTGTGCCCACATGTGATTATTGTGGTCGAAGGGGACACTCTCGGGAGGTATGTTTCAAACTTCATCCGCATCTGGCACCTCCTGGTTGTGGTCGTGGATCTGGCCGCGGGGGCCAAAGACACAGTGGCTACCGTTCTCATGATGTTGTTTACACTACGGATGTCTATGATGAGCCCCAGTATTCCTCCTCTGCCTCTCTTACAATTCAGGAATTGGATGTCTTTCGTCGCCTGCTTCACTCTCAGTCTGATCCTGTCACTGGAGGTTCTACTTCCCTTGCCACCATTGTTATGCCCAGTGCTCATGCAGTCACTTCCTCACCTTCTGAATGGGTGCTCGACTTCAGTGCTACGCACCACATGACTGGGTCTTCCTCAGGTTCTCTCTTATACTCCTTTGTCTGGTAAGGACAAAGTTATTACGGGCAAAGGCAATATCTCATGTTCTCCGTCTATTTATCTTTCCTCCGTTTTTCATGTTCCCTCATTTCCACGCAATTTACTCTTCATCAGCAATATTACTAAATCTGACAACTGCTCAGTAGCTTTTTCCCCCGATTCTTGTGTCTTTCAGGAACTGGGTACGAAGCGGAACATTGGCAGTGGTAGGAACCGTGGCGGCTTGTACTACCTAGACACCCAACTTCCCTCTCAGGCTCTTTCCAGTTCCACTGTTACTATTGATGATGTTCGTCACCGCTGGCATCTACATCTTGGACATCCATCCTCCGTTTATCTGCAAAAATTATTTCCCACTTTTTTATCATTTCTTCAGAACTTTGCTTGTGATATGTCTAAACATGTGCGACATACTTTCGCATCTTTGTTCCCCTAGAAGTAACTCATTTGTTGTTATTCATTATGATGTTTGGGGGTCGTCCCCCGTTTTATCTTTATCTGGTTTTCGATGGTTTGTCAATTTAATTAATTGTTTCTCTCGCACTACTTGGGTTTATCTGTTGAAAAAGGAAAATGAAGTTTTTCCTTATTTTCAAGCGTTCCATAAAATGGTCAAAACCCAATTTGATGTCTCTGTTCGTGTTCTTAGAAGTGATGGGGGGGGGGGGGGGGGGGGAGTATGACGATCGTGGTGCCTTTGGTTCTTACCTCACCACTCACGGTATCATCCACCAAAAAACGTGTCCACACCTCTACTCCAAACGGAGTGGACAAACGTAAAAATCGGCACCTTCTTGAGGTTGCTCGATGTCTCCTAGCCACTATGCATCTTCCTGAATCTTATTGGGGTGATGCGATTCTTACAGCTGCTCACATTATAAACCGCATTCCCTCTCGTGTCCTTTCCTTTAGTACTCCTCTAGCTCGTCTATCCACCTCCGATGTGGTTCATACTTCCAATTTAGTACCACGTGTATTTGGGTGTGTCTGTTTCGTACATGTTCACCAACCCCATCGCGACAAACTTGACCCTCAGGCTCAATGTTGTGTCTTCCTTGGCTATTCCTCTACGACCAAAGGATATCGCTGCTATCACGCCCCTTCCCGGTGTATGTTTTGTACCATGGATGTCACCATCCGGGAGGGGGAATCCTATTTTCTGCCTTCGACTCCTATTTTTCGTCAGGGGGAGAGTAGTGGAGATACGGATGTTACTCTTGCTTCTCTTCCTCTTCTTCCTTCTATTCCTTCCATTCCTCTTCAGCTTCCCATTCCGGTACCCATTGCCCCTATCCCGGTACTGGAGTCCTCTACTATGATTTCTCCTTTTCCCCACGTATACCACCGTCGTTCAGGTACACAAGCCACTACAGTTCCACCTCTACAAGTGCTAACTTCAGACCCAGATTCTGATGATGCTGATCTGCATATCCCACTTGCATTGCTGAAGAAAGGTAAAGCTGCTTGTAATCAGCATCCTATTTCTAATCATGCGGCTTACTATCATCTCACCCCGCTTCATCAGGCTTTTGTTTTGTCTCTCTCTTGTCGTTATTCCTAAGACATGGCAGGAAGCTTCGGGGATACCTGCTTGGACACGGGCTATGCAAGATGAGATGTCTGCCTTGGACAAAAATCACACATGGGATGTTTCCTCTCTACCTCCAGGAATGAAAGCTTTATTTCTCTCGACCACTGTTTCACACAATTTTTTATATTTCATATTACAAAAATATGTGAAAAAGTTTAACACATTTATTAGTTGATTATTTTATGATTTTAATATAAAAATATAAGGTTGGAATGACTTATAATCAATTATGGATAGCTAATTTTGAATATTCTTTATTTGCTATAAACTTAAAAATAAGATTATTGCATAGTATTAAATATATTTTACAATATATCATTTTGTACTTGTTAATAATATTTTATCTTAGTTACTCTTCAAATTTATTTGGGATATACATGAATCATTCTTCGTCTATTTGTTATATTAATTTTCTTTACTTTTAGAACATATAATTATAAGTAGTATAAATAAAAATATTTTTTTATTTATAAGATATGAAAACCCGATATTTTAAAATATCTCCGACATGTCTTCGACGTTCGACATCTAAAAACTAAATCTGACATGCCGCCGACATCCGATATTTACAGCCTCGGCGACAATAATCTCTGAACTAACCAAATAATATAATTCTATCTTGCAAGAAATGAGAATTCATAAAGCTTTATGAATTCTCATTCTTGGTATCGTTGTGGAAACATAACTCTATTTTGCAAATAATATACACTAAATGTCTTGCTGAAAGTACAACTGCTAGTTATCAAAATTGTATGATAATATGTACAAGCAAGTAATGATTAGATTGACACCACTTAACGTATAGAAGCAACCTCTGAACTACGCAGCTACAAGGTCATGCACCATGAACCACTCTCCAATTGAAAATTCGTGAGAGCCTCGAAAACATTACATAACCTTTAAATTTAAAAAACAAAACAAAAATGCCTCTTAGAAAAATGAAAAACAATTACCTGCTTGTCAAGTTCCTCTGCAACATCTTCAAATAAATCTTTTGGTGTTGAACCAGAAGTGTTTGATGATACTGCTAAGTAGGGTGCGGAATCCTTGACCTGAACACAAAAAGTAACATAAAATTTTGAACAGATAAAAGTATATCCAATGCAAATCAAAGTAAAAAAAATACCTTCATACAATAATCACGCCAGTGAGTCTTAGCAGTAAGAATACCAGCAGAAATGTCACCTTCCATCAACTTGCGAAACGCATCACGGTTTTTTCGCTCTAGCCTCCGTATTTGCTCCTGCAATTACTAATATCAGACAATTTAAAGCATCAAATGCATGAAAATTAGGGAGATGAGAGGGCCAAGGAACCCTTTGTATCTTCTTTTGCTCCTCTTCTTCCTTCTCTAAATCTTGAACATACTCCTGTGAAACAACACTGAAAGTGAAGTAACTGAAAATCTAGCAAACAAGATAGGAGAAACTCACCTGAAAAATCTCAAGACGGTCAATTTTTTCCAGTCGAGAACATCTTTCATCATCCTCCAAACGATCTTGCACTTTCCTCCATTGGGTGTTTGCCTAACATATAGTGAAAACAGGTAAAATGTTATCTTATGTTACACTTTCCCAACAACGTCAGCAAAGTTTCTTGCAAAACCTTGATAAAATCGCATGATTCCAGAAAAGATCTATATTCTACTATATTATGCTTGTGGTCCTCGGCTGCCTTTGCTCTTTCCTGTGGCATTACATGAAACGCAAAAATATCAAATTAAAGATAATAGTATATGAAAAGAATGTAATAGATAATAAAAAAGAACAGATTTAAAAATTAATTACTCTATGTTTCCACTGCTCTGAATAAGCTTAAATATTTTAGAAGGCTGGGAAAAAATCTTTTGAGATAGGACGATAGAAAAATTGAGGTTTAGTAATAGTGCATAGCAAACTAATCTTAATTCAGCGACAGAAACAATCTCAGATTTAATGCCATGGAGTATTTGAAAGCATCATTGTTAATGTTATATTGTGGCTACCACTAGTAACCACTCGGCCACGAGCTATGGTATGTAATAGACCATTTCAACGCACAACATTCAACACTGCAACACACAACGTTCAGCACTGCAACACACAACGTCCAGCACTGCAACACGACGCCGTCCAGCACTGCAACACGACGCCGTCCAGCACTGCAACACGACGCCGTCCAGCACTGCAACACGACGCCGTTCAGCACTGCAACACGACACAGTTCAGCACTGCAACACACCGTTCAGCACTGCAACACACACTGTTCAGCACTGCAACGCACTGCATTAATCTTTATTCCAGCTTGAATTGTGATAAATTCTTCGTTGCTTTAATTGATGCTTAAAGGCTCTACATATTCACATACATATTCCATTCAACAAAGTTAATATAATTTTCACAGTAAAGATCGGTCATCGGATGCTTAAAAACTTTCCAAATGCACCTCCATTTTCCATTTTTTCAGTCACACTTTCTAGTTCTTATCTAATGTTCTAAAATGTTAGTCCATTCCCCACTTTTTCAAAAACCGACCAACGCATAACCAAACAGAGCGCACTGCAGTCCACCAACAAAGGAGCAGCACCCAGAATGCAGTGAAACATTACGAGTCTAATTGTGGAATTGTTGAAGATCAAGAGACATTGGCAGTGAGGAAGAATAAGCCCAATGAGTTAATATTGTGATCATCCCAACGTTCATCTCTTCAGCTCTTTGGATCACGCACTTCAATGCCTGTAACAACCCAATGCTTCATCATTTGCAATTGTAGCAAGCTAGCCAATATTTGTCCCTTCTTCCTGGGCTGTGTCGACTAGGCTTTGTCATCTGAACTGTATGCAACGATTGCACCTCGAGTAATTAGTATGCCAACGTCTGCAGCAACATGGCGAAGCGTGATTTGATCGCAGGGGCAAAATCGACGTCTCTTTTTGTTCAGTCATTTCCTATATCATAGCAAAATCAATCTCATCTTCCGCATTACTCACTGAAAACCATATCTGTTAGATCTCTAAAAAGAATCATCCAGTTCAAATCACTACAATTAGACTCAATGAGGTCATTTTATTATAGTAATTGCAGCTTATCCAGAGGTACATTAGAGGACGTGGACAAATTATGTATATCATAGGAGATATAAGGAAGTATGATGAGGTGAATCATATCTACAGCACTTGTAATGATGTGAAATTGACTGTCACGTCATGGCGGGTAAATTCTATTGTTAAAGATTGCCAAGTACTGTATTATTACACCTCAAAGCAGCACCAAGGCAATGTCATGCAGATACACTCGGAACTTTGAAATGAATCGTAAGTCCATAAATTGACACTAAGACTTGCAAAAATTCACCTTACAAAAATTCATTGTGGCGAGGAGAATGTCAACTATAACTTTAATTCTCTTAAGACGATTTGGCAACTTTTAACGATTAGGAGTGCAAAGTGGTTCATCGTGTATTCAGTTTATTTTTCAACATTAAGGTTGAATTTGAAAGACGATTTGGCAACTTTTAACGATTAGGAGTGCAAAGTGGTTCATCGTGTATTCAGTTTATTTTTCAACATTAAGGTTGAATTTGAAGAAGTGTGGACATATCATCAAGAATATTAATCCTCATATTAATGAGGTGTTTACCGAAGTTCATCGAGATGAACAATGTAGGCAAGTGATGTTGGTGAAGAATGTAACCTCCCAAATTCAAAGAGGGAGGACAGAGACGCGGTGTTTAAATTGTCGGCCGACAAGTCTTGTTTGAACAGAAAATGACTTGCATATTAAAAATATAAAGGTTATGGCGTTTTGCAAAATGCCACCCCACATTTCGGATCAAATCCGCTATATCGTTCTTAGAATCTTTTGTGATTGAAAAGAAAGTATTTATTTTCTGGATTAATATATTCAATATTTCATATGCTTTGTTATTCATTCATTTTACATATACTTGTGAGGGCATAGATACCATAATAGTTAGAAATACTAGGTAATTGCACCCAGATCAAGAATAAAATGTTGCAGCTAGCATTTTGTCTAAATGTTTACTGGTGGTGGAAAAAAGCAGATGCATAGAAACATACATCCAAAGTTGTTATAACTTACAACATAAATATTTTTTAGGAATCCGACATTTTAAAATGTCCCCGACATGTCTCCGACATCCGACATCTAAAAACTCAATCTGACATGTCCCCGACAAGCTTTAGTCCCTTTACTTTGGCCAAGACAGTCTCCAACACCTCTTTGATATCTTTACTCAGCTCCAAGCGGTTGACCCCGGTGTGACTGGTGACCTGACCTCCTTTGTCGCCACGTCCAAAATCCTCATCGAGGCATGGCTTCGCCACCATCCCCCTCCTTGGATTTTGCTATTCAGTGCGTGCAAAAGGAGGTTGTGGGCATTGCTCTCATGATGGCGCGGCTACCTCCCCATCTTCACAGTGTACGGGTAACCATCCTATCCTCTCCCACTATTCCGTCTCTTTCAAATGTGTGCTTCATGATCCTTAAAGTCACTCTGCCTCCTGGAAGATCAACTAGTTGGAGGCCATCGAGACCAAAAAAAAGAAGTCCGGGGGGGAGAAAGTGGACCGGAGGTCCACTTCCTCACCTGGGCGAGTGGACCTAGTGGTCCACTCGCCCAAGGCAAGGGCAAGGATGCCTCCCTCTCCAGCTCTTCTGCACCACTACCCAGCTATGCGCCCTCCTCCCGGGTCTCGGGATGGTCGCAATGGTTCTCGCGGCGGCAGACATGACGATGGCAATCGCTCCTCTTGGTCGGACAATCGTTTGTGTACTTATTGTGGCCACCCACATCATATTGAGGCCACCTGCTTCAAGAAACATTGGTTTCCACTGCTTACATTCAATACGGCGCCTCATGCTTCTCCCGATGTGGATGTTCCCTCCTCTCACTCCAACGTTGACATCTTGTGTGAGAAACTTCAACAACTTCGGGGGATGATTAATCGGGTCTTCGACTCCGTCGTCTCTACTTCCAATAAAGGTATAGGTTGTTTTCCCACAGTCCGGTGTGGAAAGAGGACTCTTGGGTTACCAACAACCTCACCCCACACAAACCTTCTCGGTATTCAAATACCTCTTCTCCGAAGTTTATCACGATGGCTAATGACGATACCACCCCGATCTGCGGTTCTGGAGATGTGCTTCTCACTCCATCTTTTCTTCTCCGCTCTGTCCTTCATGTTCATGTCTCTCAGTTTAATCTTCTCTATGCCAGTCGTTAAAATCAAGACCTTGATAGCTCACTCACATTTTCTCCATCTTCTTTTGTGATGCAGGATCGGAAGATTCTGAATAACATTAGTAGAGGCGAATCTCTAATGGGTTGTACACTCTGGATCTTCCACCCTCGGTTCTCTCCTCCGTCACATCCACTGGCACCGGTATTTGTACATGCTCCTCCGCCTATTCTCAAGCGGGCTCTTCCAGTTTATTTTTCAATGTTTATCTTGTATTTACGGGAAACAACATCGATCTACTTATTCTCCTCACTGTACTCGGAGCACGGCTCTTTTTATTTAGTGCATTCAGATATGTGGGGCCCCTACAAAGTGGCTAGTATCTCTGGCTATCGTTATTTTGTTACTTTTGTTGATGATCATTCTCAAATGACATAGTTGTATATGATGGGTGGTAGCTCTGAGTTGATGTGAACCTTTCACTTTTTTCTCGATGAGACAAATCCAATTCTCGAGCTCCCCTAAAATTCTTCGAACCGATAATGCTCGCGAATACACCAATCACAGTTTTCAGGACAACTGCAATACATCGGGTATAATCCACCAAACTTCATGCCCATATACGCCACAACAAAACGGTGTGGAAAAGCGAAAAAATCGTCACCTCCTCAAGGTTGTCAGGTCCCTTATGTTCCAAATGCAGGTTCCTACCATTTATTGACATTTCGATGTGTCCACTGCATGATGCTTCATTAATCGCATGCCCTCTTCAGTTTTGAATTTTGCCACATTGTTTTCCATCCTCTTTCCCAACACATCTCCCTTTTACCCTGACACCTAATGTCTTCAGCTGTGTCTGCTTTGTTCATTATCTTGGTCCTGTCGTGGATAAGTTATCTCACCATGTGACCAAGTATATGTTTGTTGGCTATTCTCGTACCGAGAAGGGCTACATCAATTAGTCCACCTCTTCGGAAACTTGTTATCTCCGTCGATATCACCTTCCATGAAACCAACCATTCCACCAATCTGAAACTTCTATAATCTCCTCCCCAGATCTTCCATGTCCTCACGTGCCTACCTTCACTAATTCTCCTCCTCTAGTACCCACTACTTCAGCTATCCCCCGCCACTCGTCGCTACCTCCTCCTCTTCGTGTCTACACCCGCCGATGTCCTCGGTCTGCTGCGATATGGGAGTCGCCCCTACTTACTGATGCTTCACATGCCGCTTATCAGGCATCAACCTCTACCGCTCACCCTCTTTCAAATTATGTCTCTTTGCATAGCTTATCGCCGACATTTTACATGTTTGCGACCTCTGTCCTGTATATCTACCCCGTCTTCTCTAGAGGAGGCTCTCCAGCATCCAGGGTGGCGAGCCGCCATGGATGAGAAAATGGATGCCCTCTGGGCTGATCACACTTGGGACCTTGTCCCTCTTCCTTCAGGCAAGACATGTGTTGGATGCAAGTGGGCTTCACTGTGAAGCATGATCTTGATGGGGCAGTTATACGTCTGAAAGCTCGTTTTGTAGCTAGTGGTTTTACTAAGCAACACGACCTCGACTACGAAGAGACCTTCTCACTTGTCGCAAAGATGAAAAATGTTCGTGTCCTGATCTCCTTGGTGGTTCATCGGCATTGGTCGCTACATCAACTCGACATCAAAAACACTTTCTTGAATGACGACCTCGTTGAGACTGTATACATGCAGCTTTGTTCTAGTTATGAGACCACGAGGGAGTCTCTTGTATGTCACCTCAACAAATCTCTCTATGGTCTCAAACAGTCTCCTCGGGCCTAGTTTGATAAGTTCAGTTGGGTTGTTCGAGATGCTGGCTTCACTCGGAGCTCGGCTGATTTTTCTCTATTCACTCGTCACTGCCCGACATGCACAATGATTCTTTTAGTGTATGTTCATAACAGACAATGAACTCAATGGTATGACTATGATCAAGAAACACTTGACATCCACATTTCAGATTAAGGATTTGGGATCTCTACGATATTTTCTTAGCATCGAGGTGGTCCGTCAACTTGATGGTCTCATTCTGTCTCAACGGAAGTACAGTCTTGACCTACTTCATGACGTTGGTTACGCTGGATGCAAGCCCGCTGATACTCCTATGGATGCCAACCATAAGCTTCGCGCTTATGCATCTGATTCAGATCTACTCCCTAAGACAGAGTACTATCGTCGTTTTGTGGGCAAACTCATTTACCTTACAGTCACAAGACTTGATATATTCTTTGTTGTTGTGATGGTCAGTCGCTTTATGCATGCTCCACAGAATTCCCATCTCCAGGTTGTTGAGCGCATCCTCCGGAATCAGAAGACTGCTCTGGGGCAAGGGCTTGTGTATAAGCCCTCCTCTTTTTCACTTGTTGTCTACTCTGATGCTGACTATGTTGGTTCTCTTGATGATCGCTGATCCACAAGTGGGTATTGTACATACTTTGGTGGGCATCTTGTCACCTGGCGAAAGAAGAAGAAGCAAACTATGGTTGCACGTTCATCTGCAGAAGCTGAGTATCAATCAATGGTTCCTGGCGCTTCAAAACTCACATGGTTGGAGAGTCTTCTGAGTGATCTGGGTGAGAAAATCCCCTATTCGGTAACTCTCTTCTGTGACAGCTAAGTTACTATTCATATTGTCAAAAATCATGTATTCCATGAACATACCAAACACATCGAGGTTGATGTCATTTTATTCGAGAAAATGTTCCACCTTAAATATTAGACCTGAGACATGTATCTGCTGCTGGACAAGTTGTTGATATCCTCACTAAGACTTTATCATTGACCATTATATCATGAGTTTTTGTCCAAACTTGGCTCCTACGATTTGTATGATCCAGCTTGCAGGGGAGTGTTGAAGTAATCTGTATAAAGGTCAGGCAGTTATCCTTGTGTAACCGCCCAGAGTTGCTACGTTGTATACCGCTTGGTGATGTTGCTCTGTAAAAGGGTTGGGCGGTTAACTGAATTGTAAACGCTCAATGTATTTAATCCCACATCGTCATTTGTGCATTCTCTCACCACCTATATTCTATATAAAGAGGGGCGCACTCGTGCAATAAGTAGATTTCTGGAAAATTAAAATAAAAAACTATATCCAACCTCGAAAAGCAACTCCTTCCTGTTTGTGGGCCTCGCTTTTGCGCGTTGATCTTGTGCCTCTCACACGAGTCGGTTTCGTGCTCGCCTCGCGGCTTCGCTTCTTGCCTTCAACACATTCAGTGGTTGTTAGCCTCAATTTTTCATTGCCCTTGCGTACGAAACTGAAGCCTCACCTCCAAAAGTTCTCGATCTCGAGCGGCGACGGAGGTCGCATTCATGAAAAACCTAAAGCTTCAGTCCTTGATAGTGGCAATCACAAAATCTCGATTTTGATTTCCTCCTCCTGCACAATCGACGATCCTCATTCCTACCGTGACGATTTTACCTTTTTTAGTCAATTCATGAGTCTCACTGCTTACCAACAACCAGTTTTGGTTTCTTCCACTACAAATCCTAGCGCACCGCGCCAGCTGTCGGTCATCAATCCATTGTACGCTCTAGAACCTGATGTCGGTGCCAATATGGAGTCATGACCATGACTAATGATGTTTCAACACCTAACAATGACCATACTTCATCACCTTCGACCATTGGCAACCCTTGTCGATTGCTAACAACCCTCCGACTGTGATTCCCAGCGCAAGATGTTGTCTTCTTTTGCGCATTCAATTTTCGCACTTGATTGATTGTCTAGACTTCCTTCCATTTACCTGAACACGCTTCCACCTACGTCATTATGCCCACACAATGGCATTTATGCTCGCATGCTGCCATCAGATGGATGCTTCCCTCATCAACATGCTAGCAATGACGAACGAGGTTCGTCGACTCCTCACGGTGCCACCATCACATCTTCCAATTCCAACCACAATGCCACCTCCTCCCCCAACAACCCGGACAACTTCAACCACCTCTATCGCGACATCTACTACCTTCTTCCATGTTTCTGTCATATGCCTTACACATCGCATTACCACCAACTTCACCCTAAAGCAGCATATGGAACCCTCACCGGCCACATTGAGGGACCTTTGGTAGCGTTACTCATGCTATACACTTTGTGCATATCTCCATTGTGCCCCTTCTCGCAACACCACCATTCATTTCTGATATGACAAAACTATCAAAAAGCGATATTTGCACCCAAGCCTAGGTATGTTCCAAGTACGATGGTCACTGATACCAACTCCTCATCTTATCCAACATATTATGTTCCTTCCCCCACCATAGTCTTCCCTTCGGACCGAGGCCACATCGCGGTCTATATTCCGCAGCTACATCCAACACCACTCAGAACTCTGGCTTCAATGGCATCACAGACCCCCCCAACACCATTACCCCTGCTCATGTCACACCCTCATAATGTTGGTGTCTCCTCATCAAAACTTGTCATATGCCTTACACATCGCATTACCACCAAATTCACCCTGAAGCAGCATATGGAACCCTCACCGGCCACATTGAGGGACCTTTGGTAGTGCTACCCATGCTATACACTTTGTGCATATCTCCATTGTGCCCCTTCTCGCAACACCACCATTCATTTTTGATATGACAAAACTATCAAAAAGCGATATCTGCACCCAAGCATAGGTATGTTCCCAGTACGATGGTCACTGATACCAGCTCCTCATCTTATCCAACATATTATGCTCCTTCCCCCGCCATAGTCTTCCCTTCGGACTGAGGCCACGTCGCTACCACAATCAAACGTTGCGGTCTATATTCCGCAGCTACATCCAACACCACTCAAAACTCTGGCTTCAATGACATCACGGACCCCCCAACACCATTACCCCTGCTCATGTCACACCCTGATAATATTGGTGTCTCCTCATCAAAACTCCTTACGCCACCAAAGTCATTAAAGATCAAGATCTACTGTCTAGTCCATGAATGCACATCATAACCGTTCTTCCACCTAAAGGCAGAATAATGTCACACATTTACAGACTCTTGACCTTGGGGGCGGTTAATTTTTTAGGATTGGAGTATTGATGCAAATACACCTTCCGAAAAACCCTTTGCACAGTTGGGAAACCTTAGAACCATCTTGACAGACATATTGCTTATATTACTGCACTTTATATTTCCTTTTGATCGATAGCCTTCAACGAAAATTATGTAATTTAGTCATGTGCACAATCTCACCTATATAAGAGTGTAGTTTAGTGCTAAGAGTATCTTTTGGGCAAGTCATAGAAAAGGTTTCTTTGAGATAAGATCTCTTTGAGGGAACCATCCACAAAAGTAAGCGTGAATCTCTCGCAAGGTGTATCCCCGCATTTTTATTTAATGAAATTATGATTTGATAGTCTGTGCCATCAGACTCCTAAGAGGATTCTAGATTCTAGGTTAAAAGGAATGCATTAATGAAATAAATCTCATATCAAAATTGAAAAAACCTACATTGCTATAGGAAATAGTCACCAAACATGAAGTGCATCTTTTGCAAGTATGTGATGGAATTCAATTATGAACTCTGCAATGAATTGTGCATGGATGGGAGTAGTTGTACGATGAGCAACCCACTAGAAAGTGCTATTAGTACACCTCGAGAAAAGAATAAAATTAACAAATTTAGCTTAGTATAGGATCACTCAAAACTAACAACACTTCGAGAAATTTCAAGATTCACTCTTTGTTTAGGCGCCGCTATATAAAAAGACACTCTCCAATCTCATAGGATTGCCCACATCAAACAGAAAGATAAATTGATGGCAATCATGTTCCTTCATACGGTCAAATATGATCAAGACTCAGTAAAATCTCAGATTCTCAGATGTGCTTCTATAACACACTCATTGATGTGTACTCTGGTGTGACAAGTGCATCCCTGTCACATTAGATTATGTTCTTAATCGATCCGCCCCGGTCACTATTTTTATCTCTCATGTGAGGTGTGGTTGTGGCAACTACTCTGGACAGGGCCGTGAAGGCGGTCGAGGACGACCTAAATCCTCAAACTACAAAAAGATGGGTCACTCTATATGGATTCCCTACAACCAAACAGCCTTTGCCTCGTCACTCAAATCATATTGCCTCTACTATCCCTATCTCTGCAAAGGATTAATCCTGGTTTCACCACTTTTAGGACTCTCAAACACAACCCCCTTTGGAGGCTCAGACTGCCTCCGATGTGTGGGGTCAGCATTCATGACTTCGCCATTAGCATCTTCTATGCAGACTCTTGATTCAGGCGCTTCGGATCATATGTCTGGTAATGCAACTCTATTTCAACAAATACACAAACCTCATTCTGACACTCATGTCACACTTGTTAATGGCTCTTTATCCCCGATTCAAAGCATTGGTAACATTAGACCAATACCCTCACTACCTCTTCATTAAATCCTCATTGTTCCCACCTTTCCATATAACCTTAATTTGATTCAAAAACTTATTCAACAACATAATTCAATTATAAGTTTCTTTGCATCTTTTGTTTGCATACAGAATTTGAAGACCAAGAATGTGATTGGTATAGGATATGGGTCCAAAAGAGCCTACTTTCTTGTTGATGGTCATTCTCTGTGTATTGCTCTCAACCTCTCACTGCCTTTGATTAAGTCTTGCAAAGTCACGATCAATTGTGACATCATGGATTACACAGCCTTCGGTGAATGGTTCCATCTTTATAAAATCTTAGGAGTTCAGAGTGTGAGTCATGTCAACTAGGAAAACATCATCGCGAGTCATTTCCCAATAGTATTAATAAAAGTGCGTTTGCACATTTTGCTTTAGTTCATTCTGATGTTTGGGGAACCAATTGGGGCGCATCAAAGCTTGGTTTTCGATAATTTGTTACTTTCATGGATGATTATTAGAACTCAATCTAATATTATAGTTCGTATTCTTTGGTCTGATAATACTCGGGAATACTTTTCCCATCTTTCAAAATTTTATGACATCGCATGGAAGGATTCACAAATACTCATGTCCGCATACTCCTCAGCAACATGGTATACCTGAGGAAGAATCAACATTTAGTTGAAACAGCTCGTATTCTTCTTCTTCATATGTATGACCCCTCCTCTTTTTGAAAAAAAGCGTGTTTGTGACTTTTGCTAAAAGTTCATTCTGATGTTTGGGGAACCAGTTAGGTCGCATCGAAGCTTGGTTTCGATAATTTGTTAATTCCATGGATGATTATTCTTGAATGACGGAGTCATTTATACTTTAAAGATCGCAGTGAGTTATTAAATATTTTTCAAGTTTTTTGTGCCAAAATTAAAACTCAATCTAATATTATAGTTCGTATTCTTCGACGTGATAATACTCGGGACTTTTCCCATCTTTCAAAATTTTATCACATCGCATGGAAGGATTCACAAATACTCGTGTCCACATACTCCTCAACAACATGGTATTACTGAAGAAGAATCAACATTTAGTTGATACAGTCGGTACTCTTCTTCATATGTATGACCCCTCTTCTTTTTTGGAAAAAAGTCATATTAACCTCATGTTATCTCATCAACTGCATGTCCTCTCCTGTCCTACATCACAAAATTCCTTTCTTTGTTCTTTTCCCTCAAGACTCTTTGTATCACATTGTGCATTGTGCCTTTGGATGTACTGATTTTGTTCATAATCAAGCTCTTAATCAAAACAAATTTTCTCACAAATCTAACAAGTGCATCTCCATAGACGACTCTCGCCAATAGAAAGTATATCAGTAATATTCCCTACACTTTGACGTGCATTTATCTCCGTTGATGTCACTTTTTTGAGTCCAAGACGGTCTTCAATAAATCCATATCCACCAATACATCCATTCATGAAATTCTTCATGTCCCGACTCCGCTCCATCCTCCCATAGCAAATGAGGTTGTTTCTGCTTATACATGTTTACAACCTCCGTGTCTCCATATCTTTCGACAAGGTTCATGTCTTCAGTCGCGACATCACGACGATGAGCCTACTACGATGCTTATGGACGTCACAATTTTACCAATCACTTCTCCGATCAACCTACAATGGTACGCCATCGAAGATCGCTCAATCACTATATGTAAATCTTGATGCATGTTTCCTATAATTACTTATCTCCAGGTTATTGCGCATTTGTTACCTCTCTCTGGTTGTTATACCTTCAACATTTTCAACATTATCTGCAGCTCTATCTCATTATGAGTAGAGAGTAGAGACATGAGATGCTTGAGGAATTGGAGGCCTTGGACTCTAACTGGACTTGGATTTAGTTCGACCTCCTACCGGGAGGTCCACCATCGACTATTGTTGGGTTTATACAGTGAAATGCTCCTTGGATGGCGTGTTGGACAAATTATAGGAAGGTTTGGTTGCCAAAGGCTACACTCAATACTTGATATTGTTTACCTTGATGCATTCTCCCCGATTGCCAAAATTGTGTTGGCAAGTATCTTCTAGAGCCTCGTTGTTGTTCATGAATGGCCTCTTCATCAATTTGATAACAAGAATAATTTTCTACATGGGGATTTGGATGAAGAGGTGTACATGAACAAACCAGCAGGTTTTGTTGCTCAAAGGGGAGACTGATCTCATATGTGACCTCAAGACGTCATCACATGGCCTTAAGGAATCACCACGTGCTTGCATTAAGACATTTAGATGCACTCTCCTACAATTCGATACATTACGAAACAATTCTGATCACACTATATTCTATTTTACTTCCAAATTAGGTAAACAAACACTGTTGGCATTATCATCATTGGAGATGATGTACTTGGTATCTGTCATCTCAAGTCTCATCTACATCAATAATTTCAAGCCAAAGATTTGGGGAAGATGGAGTGCTTCCTAGGGATTAGAGTTGCGAGCACAAAGGGGAACATTTTTATATCTCAAAGAAAATATGTACATGAAACTTAAAAGAAGCATGTTAGGCTCAAAGTCACTTGATGCTCTCGTAGATACAACACTTAAATTGTCCCTAATCAGGGGGAGCTGTTCGGATACCCAAGTCATTATCAAATATTAGTGGGAAAATGAACAATCTCACAATTACATGAGCAGACATGTAATTCCATGTCAGTGTAGTTAATCAATTTCTCAATTTCCCTTGTGAAGAACATTAGGAAGTTGTACATCGAATCTGATGATACTTAAAGGGCGCTCATGCAAGAGAATTATTATTTCAAAATCAAGGCCATTAATGGGTTATTGGATACATTTTCAGAATAATGTGTCTTTAAGGTAATTTTATTTCATGGAAAAGGTAAAAACAATCAGTTGTCTCGAGACCGAGTACTAAAGCGGAGTATAGAGCTATGGTAGTAGCTGCACATCAGTTGGTACGACTCAAACAACTACTAATTGAGTTGAGATGTCCGATTAATGAACATATGAAGCTATTATGTGACAATCAGGTTGCGAAGCACATCGCATCAAATCATGTCTTTTATGAAATTACTAAACATATAAAGATTGACTACTACTTTATCAGACAGAAGGTGGAATCCAAAGAAATTGATACATCATTCACGAGCTCTAATAAGCAACTCGCCGTTCTCCTAACCAAACCATTAAGTGGTACAAAAATTCAGTATATATGTAACAAATTGCGTTTTGATGATATATATTCACCAACTTGAGGGGTAAGGGATACTAAAATTCAGTATATGTAACAAGTTGTGTTTTGATGATATATATTCACCAACTTGAGGGGGTGTCGAGGTTATTTTACTTATATTGAGAGGATAATTGTGTCAATCCTCTCGAATTAGGTCTTGTATAATATTGTATGTGATACCATCAACAATATGATTTCGAACTTTTCCTCCTTTACAACCCTTATCGAACGACTCGCAATCACCTCTTCTAAATCATCATATAGCCATTAATCTATAATTCAGAATCTCTCCACAGACAACTCCGGTTCCAACACATGTAAATGCGTTATTTTCAAAACAAAACAAAACTAAATTGAAGACTATATTGATGTTAACCGGGCTGATGGCATTAGTGATAAAAGATACACATTTGCTTATTGCACATTAGTTTGGAGGTAACTTTTTTTTCTTGAAATAAAAAGTAGAATGTAATGACACAATTTAAAATACAACACTACGAGTGAAGACATAATATAAATAAAGTATTGAACAACGAGGTATTCAAAATTATAACAAAGAATTTTCAAAAGTATAAAATGCATGCTTCTCTGGCGATCAAAATGCTAACAGAAAACATCACGATTATTAAACAAGAGAAAGAAAATGCAATAGTTTGCATGTGCAGAAAATTAAAACCATCAAACAAAACCTTTTTCTGAAGTTCAACAAGATAATTCTCAAACAAATCTTCACGATCTCTAGACCGGTCAACAGCACTGAACCGCTCATCATTTTCGAACATGGTTACAGCTTTGCTGTAGTACGAGCCAAGACAAAAAAATGAATTCAGTCATATAGGCTAAAGATATCCAAGTGTAAATAAAAAGTCATGTCTCAGCTAGTAGAGAATCAATGTGGTAACAGAATATACAGTAAAACCTAAAAATGGCAAAGAACATTATTTCGTACCTCCATTTTATGGTTGAAGTGAGATCCTTGCATTCCTAAAACAAGCAGAATTTAGTGTATGAACAGAAAAAAATGTCTAGCCTATCTAACAATAATATTTTGTACCTCTAACATTTTTGTAAAATCCTCGCGAGCTTTTTTCTGCCTAGTGCGCTTCTCCTCTGCATCATGTTTCTTCCTTTGACCCAAATACTTGAATAAAGCATAAAAAACAGGAGTCCGATGAGGTGCAAAAAGCAATGTAAAGTAATTTCAGGAAACAAACTCATTCCTAAGAAGGACCAAAGCAAATAAAAATTAGTTTAAAAAATCTGAACAACTTGGTAGACAAGCACACCTCATTGAAAGCTTGTTTCCTCTCCCCAAGTGTTTTAAGAGCACCGTATCTTTTGTCAGTTATGATGACCCTCATAGCCTACAATTCATTTCCAATATTAGCCAACCACACAAAGTTCGACACAAAATTAAAAGAAATACTGATACAAAAATACCTGCTCCCACGACCAATCAGATTCAACATTAGCAGATTCAAGCAGTGATTTGAAGGCATTTTTAGCTTCCTGCAACAATGTTATAGTATTTAGTGAATTAATATTAATCTTATTATGAGAAAAGTGAATAAGGTATTAAACCGAAGACTCATGCCTGCTTATTTGCATAAATAAAAGGCTCCTCGTCAACTGATTTTTCTTCCAAAGCACTAATATTTACTTTTCCACCAGTAGGCATCCCCTTTTTTGCTTCCTGTCAGAGATTACTCGTATTATGATTAAAACACATACTTTTAATGGATAAAAATTAATTCTTACACCTACAATTCCCTATAAGAAGGATCACATAAATTCCCATCTAATTATGCATCAGCCATTCGTAAGGCTTGCTTCAGGAGTATAGTTTACATTTTTAAAGCAAATTGATGAAAACAGATTTAAAAGTACAGACATCTAAAAAAATGAAATAATATCATCACAAATAATGATCCCCTTAAACCTGTTAGGGTAGAAAATTGAGATGAGCGAGACACTAGAATACAATGTCCAAACAATGACTTTTGATAACACAATTTCTAGGGTGTACAGAGACTCCATCTAATTCAATTTAAAAAATTTAGCTACCTCATCTGATTTTAATTAGCAATAATGTATAATGAAAATAAATTTATTCTATCCCAAACTACTCTTCTACTTGCATTGTTTCCAACATGTGTCTTCTCTCAGCTCCCCCCTCCCAAAGAAGCATAGCAATATGATAATGATTTTGGAATCTTCCAAAAAACAAACCTAATGCTTACAATAAAATCGTCAATAGGAGAACACATGCACAGTTAAGAAAAAAAAGGACAGTATTTGCCAAATATATGACATCAAAGTGAACATATATCATTCTGAAAAATAGAACATACCTATGAGAGTGGCATCTAAAGCTAACTATATGCGGCATAATATCTTACTGCATCTAAAGCTAGAAGTACTAAAGAAAATTGGCAAATTGAATTATTGATGTTCAAAGAGATGAAGATGAAATTATTGAGCAAGAATCTAAATGGTCCAAAAAAGAGCCTCCAATTACTTTAGCGAAAAAACTTGAATGATGCTAAACAAATATATTCAAATTATGCCGGGGAATTCTAGATCGGTGTAACCTTTTAAATATCCTACAGAATTAACTTAACGTTACAATCATCAAGCACTTCAGTATCCACAAATTTTTGGACATGGTAGAGACAAGACCATTGTTATAAACATTTATAAATATTATTTGATAAGTTTAAAAAGATATGTCGCATAGCTTCATCATGTCAAACTTGTACAACTAAGAAAAAAAAAGTAGATTATACAAAATTCTTTCCAAGACATGGGAGGATGTTAGTGTGAACTTTGTATTAGGATACCTCAAAGATATAAAAAAAACATGATTATATTTCATTGTGGCAGATCAATTTTCAAAACTGATTCAATCATACCCCTTAACGATAAAAAATTGAGGCTCATAGGATGGTTTTAATGTATTTGATTTAATTGAATTTCATGTACAGTCTAGACCTATTGAATATGCAGAATAATTTACACAACCTATGTGGTGGGATAAAGGCTATATGGATCCTTTGTCGCCATTGCGCCCTATCTTTAATCATAGCCTCACTAATACCTAAGTACATCATATCTTTCCTTAAAGTTTCATTCCAAGTCTTTTTTGGTCTACCCCTCCCCCGTTTAACATGTCTAGTGACTAAACTCTCACAACGCCTAACAGGTGTCTCTAATGGTCTCCTATGTACATGTCCGAACCATCTTAAACGAGCTTCTTGCATCTTCTCTACAATTTTATCTCACAATCTTTCTAAAATTTATTTCAATCTTGTTGATGTTTTTGGAATACAGTTTTAAGAAATATGACAATAGATTCATTTGGACTTGTACATTTATAAAAGAAACAACAACAACAACAACAACAGTAGAGTGATGATAGCATACACCAACTGCAGCTGCCTTACCAAGGAAAAAAAAGAAAATATAAATAGAATACACCAAATTTCCACCTTTGATAAGGAAGACAAACAACATAAATATGTAGTCAGCTCTAGACCAAATGCCAGCTATAAAACAAAAATATCAACTGAAAGAATTCAATATGTACAATTAGTAAGCTAGGGCCAACAAGTAGAGTGATTATTTCTTTTTTTCTTTCAAAGTTATTAGTTGAGGAGATGTTTATCAAAGACAATACATGAGTGTAACAGCTACTAGCAAGGATCATAGAGATTATATCAGAAGTAAAATTACCTCCATGTCCTGAACAGATGCTCCATCTGATGAATTTACAACATTTGTCAGAGATGAATTATCAATATTGTTCCTGCACATAAGAACATTTAAGGACCGTCCAGAAACCAATAATAAAGTCATCTGAAAGAAACATCAAGCTAAGTTTTGCATAAGAAAAGTTGGCGAAGATGAACCAAAACAAGCTATGTCAGAGACATGCATGCATACAGATTGTAGCACAAACAACCTCAAAACAAGAGGCCAGCGTGCAACCAAGCGGTTACATGCTTTAAGTTCTGGTAGAAAAATATACCCCTTTACTACAGCTTTATGAAATCCAGTAGCAGTAAAACTCTACTCAACACAAAGTAGATACAGTATTAGAAGGCACACAGTTACATGCAAACACGCACATGTATGCAAGTGCCAATGCATTCCCATAATAGATATCTAAACAGACTGAACAAACTGCCACTAAATAGATAATCATACACGCCAATGAAAAAAGAACTAGCGCAATCCGATTGCATGTGCATAGTACTGGTTAGCAAGCATAATGCATTTGCATGCATATAAAAGTAAGCTCGTATATGTATGTGTGTGTGAGTGCGCATAAAAAGGAACCTACAACATATATTCAGTCATTAATTATAAAAAGGTATTGCAGAACAATAGATGGACTATTTTATTTGAATCTACCAAAATGTGTTCCATTTGCTTGCTTCATCTTTGGGTGAACAAGGTAATAAAAAATTCTGTGTTTTTACTTTAGCCATCTCATTATTCTTGGAATCGAAGATCTCATTGTCAATCTGCAACTTGGCACACATCCTTGATCTATAATTTCAGACTTGGCTACCTCTCTTTTATTCATCTTCTACACTTTATTCTTTGAAGTATTCTTCCATTTTTTTATAATTTTCAGTGGTGTTCCTGTTCAATTAAAATTATACTATAGGCTAATTTCATTTCTACATTAAAAGTCTACTGCTATCTTTTAAAGATTTAATTTTTAATTAATCAAAGTAACACTGGAAGCTTCAAACTTTACTATTTATGATATCAACCAAAAGATCAACATAATTTGCACCACTTCGCTAATCAATAAGAAGATCAACTCAAATCAACAAGAACTAGAGGAGCCACTTCAATTAGGAAAAAAATTACATCTTCAAAGACATTTAGTTTTCACAAATTTGAAGAAAGGTGAGTGAGGTGTGAAATCAACTTGAGGTTTTAAGATGCGGGCACTGATGTCGTCCACGCTAACTAATGTCGCCTACGCCGACTGATGTCGCCCACGCCGACTGATGTCGCCCACGCCGACTGATGTCGCCCACGCCGACTGATGTCGTCCACGCCGACTGATGTCGCCCACGCCGACTGATGTCTCCCACGCCGACTGATGTCGCACACGCTGAATGATGCCGCATCCGCCAAATGATGTTGACCCCTGCCGAATGTCGTTGCCCCCGCCGAGCGTCGCCGCCCCCCGCCGAGCGTCGCCGCCCCCCGCCGAACGTCGCCGCCCTGGCCGAACATCGCCGCCCCTGCCGAATGTCTCCCCCGCCGAATGTCGCCGCCCCCGCACGGGGGGCCCGTGCTCTGTCACTCATGTGTGTGCGTGTGTGTGTGCGTGTTACAAGTAGAGTGAGAGCCCCAAGGAAGCAGCGAAATATCATGCATAAACACAATACTGAAAGCATACATCTCAAAGCAACATAGCAAACAGTTAGCCATCGACTCATAATGTTCAGACATGAAATCCATGTGCATATAAATAATGTTCAGACATGAAATCCATGTGCATATACATAATATACGCAATGTAGAATGAAACACTAAATAAGATCATTGTTCTTACTTTGTACTCCCAAGTGTGAAATCTGCTGCAGTAGTAGAAATATCTGAGCTTACAGAAATAGGAGCTACCACTGAAGACGCTGGGGTAATAATGTCAGGAAGGGAAACTGGGGCAGTAGTTTCCAAGGAAGAGATAGAAGCTATTGCAACAGGTGCATCAACAATAGATGATCCTGAAATCAGTGGACCAGCCTGGCTTGAAACTGGTGCTAAAACGGGGCTTGCTGCTGCAATTGTGGACATAGGAGTCAATTCATTTACTGATGCAGAAGGCGGAATCTCAACAGTAACACTTTGGGCTGTTGGGGTAGCAGAAACAACTACAGGTTCTGCAGGGGCTGGCTGATTAACTGATTTCTCTGCCTGCTCACGTGCTAACTGAAAAAAAAAAGAACCAAAAAATAAATTCATAATCAACAAGCGTGTCAGAGTACCACAAAGGAGCGTGTTACGGGCCTCCCTATCAGGTCACCCGCAACAGGGCCGCGGCCCATACACCCTAACCCATCTCCGACACTGTTCTCATGCACAGCGGGTTATTGGAGCGGTGGCAAGCCACCGTCAGGGTTTGAACCCCTGACCTCTTACTCCCTTGATAAAGTCCTCTCCAAGCAGGACTCATCACACGCGGCTCAGTTGGTGATGAGTCCTGCTTGGAGAGGATTTTATCAAGGGAGTAAGAGGTCAGGGGTTCAAACCCTGACGGTGGCTTGCCACCGCTCCAATAACCCGCTGTGCATGAGAACAGTGTCGGAGATGGGTTAGGGTGTATGGGCCGCGGCCCTGTTGCGGGTGACCTGATAGGGAGGCCCGTAACATAAAAGTGCACTTTTATGATACGGCCCACCCCTTTAGGTCAGCACAGTGGGTAACACCGTGGCCCAGGGAGGCCGCATCAGGGCCGCGGCCCATACACCCTAACCCATCTCCGACACTGTTCTCATGCACAGCGGGTTATTGAAGGCTGCTCCTACGGCACCGGGGTTTGAACCCCCGACCTCCCTTGATAAAGTCCTCTCCAAACAGGACTCATCACCAACTGAGCCGCGGCTCAGTTGGTGATGAGTCCTGCTTGGAGAGGACTTTATCAAGGGAGTAAGAGGTCAGGGGTTCAAACCCTGACGGTGGCTTGCCACCGCTCCAATAACCCGCTGTGCATGAGAACAGTGTCGGAGATGGGTTAGGGTGTATGGGCCGCGGCCCTGTTGCGGGTGACCTGATAGGGAGGCCCGTAACAGAGCGATGCTTCAACTATGGTCCCAGCTTTCTAAAACCATTATGAATGCCTTCATAAAGGGATCAAAGGGTTTCTTTAGGCAATTTTATACTTAAAAAGTCCATCCTCGATAAACTCTATCCTATTGACAAACCATCCTCTAAAAAATAAAAATAAAATCTAGCATTTCCATTTAAAAAGAAATTATAAATTGACAATTCACTTTACAAAAGTAACCTTAAGTTCTTCGGGAATCGACCATTTTGACTGCTTTGACACTTTATTATAGTAATATCTGCAAAACATTCACAAAAGGAGAGAGATTATAGTCATTTACAATAAAGTGAACAATGTTACAGAACAGGTTTAAAATATTTCTTCAGTAACTGAAGAATAAAAAGAATAAGAATTGTCCTTACTTCCGACCATCTGGTGTATTGAATTCTTTCCACTCAGTTGATGCATCAGCCCTCTGCAAACAGATAACAGAATCAGATAAGATTCAGAGGAAAGGGACCAAATATAAAGTAATAGAACTATACAGGAAACAGAAATAATGCTTAAAAGAACTTTGGAATAGTAACTAGAATCGACAAAAACATAGTTGCTCTGTTTCATTAGTGATATAACCACGTGACAGAACAATATATCGGCTGAAATAAGCACTTGATAATGCAATCATGATTAAACGCCTATTCTGGAAGTTAGGCTCACTTAATTAGATGATAAGTGATACATGAAAGGTTGTCATTCATCATATTCCCAATGCATGGAGCCCCTGCAAGGTGTAAAAAAGGGTTCATGTACTCAGCCTTACTCCTGCTTCTGAACAGAGGTTGTTTCTACTTTCTATAATGCAAAACTGAGACCTCCATATTACAATAGAGACTACTTAACCAATATCATGCATACACTAGAAAATTTGATGAAACGCCAAATATAAAAGCGTGTATAGAAATAGAAGGTATTTTTTATAATGACAGTGTGTTGTGGATACTAGAGTAAAAAGGAGTTCACTCCTGTTGTATAATTGCATACCCTCAACTAGTAGTAGATTTAGTACATTCCGTGGTGCTAACATAACAGTTTCAGTATTTACAATGCAAATCAAATATAATAGTAAAGATCAGAGCATTCTAGTAATTAAAAAGACAGTGCAAGTAGTAAAAGTAAGAAAACAGAACCAATTAGGTCTCTAGTTAACCATAAATCAGCATTTAATAAGATAAATTGAAGCTCAATGAGAGTTACATAAAATAATCAGCACATTACTTTTAAAAACAGGTATGAAATCTAGGATAAATATCATTAAAAATTCATGGCATACCTGCATTGTAATTGTCATTAAATTGCCTTGTAAAAGTAAAATATGTGATGGATAATCAATGAGTTAGCTTCTAAAGATAAAGCAAACGATAGATATATAAGAGCACCAACAAAAAAAACAGTATTGAATACTCATGTTAAAGAGTCAAAAACCAGAAGAACATTGCAAGTGAGATTATGAACAGAGATGGGAAGAAAATGAATTTAACAACAATAGATGAAGAAAACATCGAAAAGAAGACATTTTAAATTCATGTAGAGAAAAAACCAGTGCAGTTAATAAAAAGGAACAAATCAAAGGTAACGGATTTTTTTTAAAGAAAATTGATCATATAAGTTTACAAAAATGTGGATTAAACATGTAGGTCAATTATTTATTAAGCTCAAGTAGACACAATTTAATCACTAGTCAAACAATTTCGAAAGCACAAGAATTTTGAAACAATAAATGAACAGCTAAACTAAGAGCGCACAAGTTAAATTCACAAACAAGTTTAAGTCCTCCAGAATTTGCAAGGAAAAATAAACATTCAAGAAAATCAGACCAGAAAGGTGAAAGGTGGTTCAAATTTCACAAAAAAACAAAAAAAAACACAATGTCACATAACCTCATATATAGCAACCCCCAGACTCATCCACTTCTAATTTAGCAGATAACAACCATTGGACATAGAAAGAATCTTCTATTTGAAGACTTCCAATAAGGTTACTGAATGAATTTTCAATAAAAAGAAGTATCTAACAAAAGTTCAAAATCCCAGACCAACAATAGAGGTTAGTTTATGACACTAATACACAAGAAAAATCTGGCCCCAAAGCCTAGTTATAAAGATAAAAGCGCTCTCCAATTCAGCATAAAACAGAGGGTTTTCATTTTAGCATAAAATTTTACTTCTAATATATATATATATATATATGTGTATATGTATATATAGATGTATATATATGTACATATAGATGTATATATATATATGTATATGTATATATAGATGTATATATATGTACATATAGATGTATATATATATATGTACATATATATATATGCCACTAGAAACATAGCACAGAATAACACTAGCAGAATACATTAATCATTAGATCAAGTAGCGCCGAGGTCCAGAATGATTTAGAACAAAAAAAAACGAAAGTGAGGAAGCAAGCATAAATAGCATACCTTGACAAAGAATATAAATATTAAGTACCTGAGAAACCAACTTAAAAAGTACTTAAGTGATGCAGATTATATGATATCATAATAAGGCTATGTTTAGATTCAGCATTCAAGTCCTGCTGTGGTAGCCGAGAAGCATTTTTGAATTCTGTTTGAGAACGTATCGGCAGAATTAAGTAAATGAAAAGTAGAATCCAATCTGCCTTCAAAACCTCCTTCCACGTTCCACCTTTTGTTAGCTCGGATATGTCAACAAAACCCACCAAAGTTCTATCTAAATACATTATGATTTTTTATTTTCTATGTAGTTTTTGTAAGACTTTCTTTTGCGACTGGTCAATAACTGTGTTAGTGGTCATGGGGTCTTAAGAGATGAAACAGTCTCCGTTCCAAATTTTTTAAGAATTTCTTTAGTATATTTGGGCTGAGAGATGAAGATGTCTTTACTAGACTGCTTTACCTGAAGACTTAAAAAGAAGTTTAGTTTACTCATGTTGCTCATTCCAAATTTATCATGCATAAGATTAGCATCTCTTTCAAAATTTCTCATCTAAGCTACCAAATATAATATCAACTACATAAATTTGAACAGTCAAGAGCTTCTCCTAATATTTTCTAGTAAAAGAAATCTTATTTATTTGTCCTCTAATGAAGTCATTCTCTAGAAGAAAAGTAGATATGGTCACAAACCAAGCTCTAGGAGCCTGATTGAGACCATATATGGCTTTAACTAACCTATAGACATAATCAGGATTAGCTAGGGATACAAAACCTGGTAGTTGTGCAACATATATTTCCTAATACAACATAGGTCGTATCAAATTGTAGTTGAAAAGAATAGTAATTTCCATGAGTAAAAGTACTCGGCTAGGACCTAAGGAATACGACATTGATAATATTTGTGATAAACTATAAGTGATATATGTGTTTGCCTTATCAAATTGTAGTTGAAAATAGCACACAGGTCAGATTGCATTTTACATGTTCAATCCCCAGTTTAAAAAAGTAATGGAGCAGTGTAACTTAAAGGTTAGAGCTCTTCTTCACTCCAACATCTTCAAGCATATCTTGGTTCCACCAATCACTTCTAAGGTGATGAGTATTATTTTTCAATACAAAATTTTCTGCATGTCAAGCAAAGAACAAGATCTGGTATTTGCCTCAGAAGTAGAGACAAAGAAAGAATGTTCAAATGAGTTTGTGGCAAGGCACCTAAAATTTATGTACCTCAGAAGCGAGAACATACATATCCCTTTCAATTTATTTGCGTCTAACACTTCAGCTGGCTATATGTGATTTTGTATGAATGAAATTTCTGCCTATAATTGTATAATCCATTAAGCATTTGATTAAGTAAATTAACGCCCTTCATAATGCGGGTGTTAAATCTACTCTATGAAGCTACCAGCACTGTGAGTCCATCTGCTATGGATGCAGTCGTTAGTTATCTTGTCATATTATTATTATAGTATTATACATTTGAAGTAGAGTCATTGTATCGAGTCGGGTTATATTTAGTCGTGCTCATCATTATTAGAGACAGTGTATATTTTATAATTTAGTGACTATTGCTATATTTACAGTTATGCCTTTCGGGGATCCTATATATAGACTCACTGTCATGTATGAAGAATCAAGCAATGAAATAGTTTATTTCTCATCTTTGAATGAGATCTTGGAAGCACTCTCTCTCTCTCTCTTGAGCACACCCCGCTTAGCCAGTCGTGGTCAAGGATTTATAGTATCTCTGCCACCGTCATCACCATCTCCGGCCACTCCTTCGGCAACCTCCGAGTAGGCCCATAACAACTTGGTATCAGAGCCCTCCTTCTTTGGCACGACACTTTCGATGTCCTCAATGTTTCATCAAGTCAACAGATTCCCCCCCACTCCAACGCTTCAACATCTTGCTCACAAACTTCCTTTCTCCCCCGGTCGCAACATCCACATCCACTGCATCCCCTTCAATCTTCCGTTGTTTCTTCATTGACACCGCCCCGTTATCGTCATGTGCAACAACAAAACCATTCTGCTTAGTCGATCTTCCTCGCGCTCATCTTATTTTGCATGCACGGCGAGCGGTCGTCTTAGTTCTGTTTCAACAATAGCAGCAGCGCCGATCTCTCGGTTCATCGGCATTCTCGCTGTCCTCGACGAACCCATCACAGCAGACCCTCATCGATGCAATCATCGGGATTCATGCTCGTCTTCCTCCAGCGAGCTAAACTCCAGCGGGATCCTTAATGGGGATCAGCCGCATGATCGTGATCGATGGAGGAGATCGGGCAACCACTCGGCAGGACCCGCTTTTGCATATTTGCATAGAATGCTTTGATCGGATCGGCGAACCGAGACCGCGAGCACGTCCGGAGCATCGTTTTACTATGTATATGTATTTTGCTTTTTTTTATTTGGACTCGTATTTAGTGTTTTAGGACACCAGGCGTAACGGCCAATAATAGTCGTTCACGTCGGGTGCCCAACAGCCCCCTCTCATTATAATAGGGGCGGAGGATTTCATTTTCAGTCATTGTTGAATTTGTGAGTGAATCCAGATTCGGCAATTATACGTGATGCGACGCCGCGAGACCCCGGGGTGCAACGTCCCGGATTATTCCTTGTTTAGCCTGTTTCGTATTATTTTCATTTTATATACCTTTGTTTTCTCCCACGACCCTTTCAGTTGCCTCTGCCGACAGTTATGTCCATCTTGTATGCATATAACCGCAAGTCCACTCTTCCATCACGACGAAACCTCCTGCACACTACCCTCTAGCCATTAATTATTGTAGCCCCTTCCCCTTGGCTGATCGAGATCCTCCAGATTCAACCCAAAAAGACACTTACATCCCAAGCAACCATCTTCCCAGCACCAGAGTCTGTCGTCCGCCCAACCCTTGCCTGAAGCCGCAAGTCGTCACCATCTCCTCTGCCCTCTACGCCCTGTCCACCATCATCGTGTCCAACTGGGAAGCCATTTCCGATCATGTTTCCTTCAGAAGATCGCGGCTAGCCCTATTTGCGCCAGTGGAGTACTTCCAGCCACCTTCACAGTCTGGGGGTCACTGTTCAGCCCTGTCTCAACCAAAATAGCATGTTTCCAATCTCTCACAATAAAGGAAGGTCCTATTGGTCCCTGTGACCCTGTCCAGTCTTGTTGGCCATGTATTCACACTATGGCAGTCCCGCAAGCCCTCTAGCAGCAATACCTACATTTCTGAGGCCAAACCATTGCAACAATTGGCTTTCCTTGACCCAAACAATAACCACAAAATTGTCCAGAACCCTATTTAGCACCCCTTGTCGTCCTAGCAGTAGCTCCTTGTTTACACTCGTCGTTACTGGATCCCCTCGCATGTGAGCATATCTTAGTATTGTGTTTCTCTCTTTCTTTATTGTTTACTGGAAAAGTACGTTGTAAGTGCTTGGGAACTAATCTGTTGTGCTATTGTTGCATTTACCCTAATCTTATAAGTCTACATTTGTGAAATTTATAATGGATAACTTATGCGAAAGCGATTGGAATTTTGCTAATTTACTTGAAATTATTGTGAATATTGTGTTTGCTGTCAATCTTGTAAAGTTCTACTTACTAGCAATTTCATTTTAAGAATTTTAAATTGAAATATTCATGCATCATATAGCGTAGGTGTGTTTAAGCCCATTTCGCACACTCACTTTAGAATTGCATTAGCGTCCACACATCCTCGTCCCACAGCCCGTCCTGCGTCAATCCTCTTCTCTAAGTGTTCGATGCAGGCCCTCGACGGGAGATTCTCGACGCTCCCTTGATCGCGTGCCACCGCTCGGATAGACGACACCATCGAGCCCCGCACACTGCTTTTTCATCGAGCCCCACGCAAGATTATTTCCGTCTCCTGCAAGTATCGAGATTCACACGTCTGGCCGCTCGATCTGCCCACTCTGCCAGAAAAGGGAAGCACCAGAAAGGATCTCCACGTTTCCTCTCTTTCCTTCCGTGATGTAAGCCTTCCATCTCGAGCAGCCTGCCTGTTCCCCTCAATATATTGAGCCCAGCGCCTTCCTCTTAGGTCTTGTCTCCTCACGCCACTAGACAATTAAATAAATTTACATTGAAATTAATTAATTAAATATTTTAAATATTGCGGCATGAAGATCAGTGTGGCAGAAGAGGCCGTCCTCTATTTGATGCTACGAGATTTTTTGACCTTAATGGATGCACGCCTTCGGAACGTCGACGCACTCCTCCACCTAATTAAGAATCCGACAGCCAATTTTTTGTCGCGGCCTGTGCCGTTGTCGCATCCACCACCGCCCCCAGCCCACGTTGTCGCCACCTCGCCAACACTTTTGTCGATCCCTGCTCTGCCAGCCCCTCGGACACCTTGTCGCATCTTCTGTCGGCCCCTGCTCTGTTGGTCCCTTCGGACGCCTTGCCGTTACTACCTTCCGCCACTACGCTGGACCCGTCGGGCCCATTCTTTCTGCCGCCAATTTTTTCCAAGCCGTCGCCTCCACATCCATTCCTACCACCGGCCACTGCTTCCCCGGCCTTCTTACCATTGTTGCTCCCTGCCGCTCCGTCGGACCCGCCGCCCACAATTCTTCGGTCGCCCATTTTTCCGACGTCGTCGCCGCTGCTCACTGACGCCACCGCAACGCGCTACCAGGAGTTGTTTTGGCACGAAATTAAATAGCCGGAGGAGCCAATCATCTGCGTAGAGTTCGAGTTGAGGACAAGCTCGATTTCAAGGACGGGTGGGATGTTATGGATCCAATCGTCAGTTATCTTGTCATATTATTATTATAATATTATATATTTGGAGTAGAGTCATTGTATTGAGTCAAGTTATACATAGTCGTAGTCGTCATTATTAGAGTCATCATATATTTTATAATTTAGCGTATATTGTTGTATTTACAGTTATGTCATCTGGGGATCTTATATATAGATCCCTTGTCATGTATGAAGAATCAAGCAATAAAATAGTTTATTTCTCATCTTTGAATGAGATCTTGGAAGCTCTCTCTCTCTCTCATGAGCACGCCCCGCTTAGGCAGTCGTGGTCAAGACTCTGTAGTATCTCCACCACCGTCATCACCATCTTCGACCACTCCTCCGATAACCTCCGAGTAGGTCCAAAACACCATCTTCAGTGTTGACAATGACATGTACTATCTAAGCTTTATAAAGCAACAAATGGATTTAGTTTAAAGAGTGCTAGGTGAAGTTGGGTTTGGACGTCCTTTCTGTGGCATTATGGAAGATGTTGATGAACTCATTGTCAAGCTCTTAACTAGGGGGGACATAATGGTTATAGTGAGTTCAATGATGAAGTAGAAATGCTTAGCATATTGCATAATTGGAATCTTATCACGCTTAGTGGCATATGCATTAAGGGCATAAATGGTGCCTAGCTTATTAACTTGTTCTTATCTTGTAGTTTTTGTAGAACTATTTATTTTGCAACTTATAAAAATGGTTGCAAGGTAACAAACAATTGAATAGGAACATACTAGGGGTGTTCGCAAACCAAATAGTTCGTGAATAAATCGGGAATCGATTCGTAAAGATCTGATTAAGATTCGTATTTTTTAAATTCGAATCAAAATTCAAATTCGAGTGATATTCAAATCCAAAAAAAATTATCTCTATTGGCAAGATTCACGAATAATAGCAATATATATTATATACTTTGTTGTGGATATCGGATGGCATTCTGACATGTCAGACGACGTAAAGGTTTCGTAGACAAAATGACATGTTTCCGACATTTTTTGCAAAATATCCTTTTGGAAGATATCGGCCGATATATCAGCTATCAATTGATATATGGGCAGATATATCCTGACGATATCAATCGAAATTATTTCATTGTCTAGGTTGTTTTGTGACTTAGCCCTCGACGCCACTTCCTACTTCCTACTTCCTCTGGCTTTCTTTCATAAACATGTACGTCGTGGACGTCGATTCTGCTTGACTCTTGATTTTGTATTGGGGATTCCTTATATTTGATTATTGTCGACAACTTCCGGGTTTCCTGCTTCTTCTGGCTTTCTTTCCCATGGTATACCATTATTACTTATGTAAAATAAAATGTTTATACTAATTTAATAGATTTAGAATTTCAATAAATGTTAAATTATTAATATATCAATTTATATGAATTAAAAAAAATGATATGTATATATAATTATATATATATATATCTAAATATTGAAATCCGATACATGAAATATCACTGATATATCCCCCGACATAATAAAACGACATAAAAACCCAAATCGACGTGCCCCCGACATCCGCAACCTTGATTATATATAAAGATGATCCTGACCGTCTAATCAAAGTTTATTTGGTTCTTCATTTGAAGTGAATTCGAATTCAAATTTGAATCCAAAATTTTGGGATGAATCCGAAACTGAATCCAAATTCAAATAATCAAACAAATCCGAACCCAAGTCCAAACATCTGCATTTTACGATAAATTTGGATTCGAATGAAGAGGTATTCGATTTGATTTGATTCGGTCAGTGCACCCTTAGAACAGACAACTGAATTTTTGCACTAATCTTGAATAAGATCTTGTATACTTGAATGGAATTTTCAATGAAAAAGTACTGACAGGAAATCCTATGATAAAAGATAAAAAAAAAGTCAATGGAGGGGCAGTCATGCTGGGAAGTTTAAGATTCTGAAGGTCGACCATAGACCAATAAGCACCAAAGTTCATTACTTTTTTTAATATTAAAGTATTAAGTAGATGAATAATTACTAATTCTGAGGTCCACGAAAAATTTGATTGCTACACTGTTATAGTTTCCATTCGATTTACACCCATCTTTAATCCAAATTTAAGTATATAATTTGCACTGTTATTTTTCAAAATGGAGTAATTTTTACTAAAAAATCAATGCCTGTAAATGCCCAGAATACAATAGAGGCATACAATATTTTCTATTTTTTTTTTAATTTAGAAAGATTCCATGTCATCACATTGAGGCCTTCATGTTGAGAATCGGATTTGAATTACTTTTAATCAATTGGATCTGAAATGGATGGTTTATCAATCCATTTAAGTTCGATAACTTTGAAGCATTAAGGAACAATAATTAATTGATTGATATATAATACATCTAAAGTTCAAAAAGTTAACTCTCATAATTACTACTTACTAGCAATAGTTAAATGATGATGCTATTGGGCAGTCTAATCTATTGACCTTTTACCGACACAAATAAAATGTTAAAAGAAATGGATGAAATCTACTCAATTCAATCACAGAACTACTAAACACAATTAAAACTCAGCAGCAACAGTCAACAGCATATAACCACAAATAAGCAGCTGCTTCTTGATAATTTTTTAGACAGCAACAGTTGTACCAATGGAGGACTGTGATCTAACAAGCAAATCAGTAGCAGAAACACTAAAATAGTTGGCACAACTTAATGATTCCAACACACATCCATGCTGATTCCATTAATCTATTTTGCACAAATGCCAGCTATGTTGTTTTGGTCTACAATTTTCCTGTTCAGCTCTTCCATATTACGTTACTATCCATATTGAGGCTTTATCCGTCTCCGGTCCGCAAGAACATGAAAATCGTGAAGTGCCTCCGATTGCACGATTACTAAATCACGACCATGACACGAGAGGAAGAAACAGGAATGAAAGTGAAAAAATAATTTATATTGGAGATCTCGCCTCTAACCCAGGAGTGTATGTGAACTCCCCTCCTAAAACCAAAATCTCAATTGTTGCGAGAGGGTGAAGGGCTTAGCAGGACCAGGAAAAGATGCCTCTTTCTCCTACATCCAGACCCATTCTTCCAGTGTTTACATGGGTGTTTATCGCTCAACCTAGGGCATCCTCGGTAATAAATGTGGGCATGTATGCTCAGTAACATATGCGCTTAAAACGTGCACCCGACAATGGTTAATAAATACAAAAGGAATGATGAACTTCTAGATCGTGCCTACATTCATGGGATTTGCATACCCTTAAGGCAGGTCCAATGACCGAGATAGGATCTGATTAGTTATTGCATCTTTCAGTAGGATGAAGCACCAACCCCCTAATGGAGGAATCTCATCAACACATTTATAGGCTATGCAAGTTCTTTGGAGTGATGACTTGGCTTTGCACCCGTTTCCGAGTTACCTTCATCACGATATTGCCATCATGCGCTGTTATTCTAGGGGCGGCGAGTTCTAGATATACAATTATTCCCATTTTTTTCAATTCTGAGTGAGAACTTGGGAAAAATTGACAAATTAACCACTTGGGCATTGTTATCTTGTGCTTGCTCTTATATTCTATCATCTGCAATTTCTCTCACATCCTTGTTTTTTTATATTTGCATTATTATAAAGATTCGGGTAGCCGCACTATAAAACAACAAGCAGTTGGAAGTTGTTATAGTCCCGATCCCGTTCTATATTTGTCTTTAATGTCGCATCTTTTATAATTCATTAGCATGTCCTTTTATTGAAGTCCAAGTGTAGATCGTATTTACTTGTATGCCCTTATTTAATCTTATATAAAGAACCCCTTGGATCATGATATCAAAGAAGTTCATTCTATTTCTCTTGTCTTGTTAAGAGATTATGGTAGAACTATCTCAGAGCATACCCCGCTTAGGCAGTCACGGTTCCGACTCCATAGTATCCTCTACCTTCGTCATCTCCCGCCCCCAACCACCCTCCGACATCTCTACTGGCGTTCTACGGCGAGCCTGTAACAGCTTGGAATTAGATCTATCCTTCCTCCGGTACTAGTTTCCTTCTCCCCACTTCCGCAATCCTCATTGTCGAAGCATTAACTTCATGTCCCTGCAATCATATTCAACCTCACAACCTCCTTCACGTTCAGAGGGAAAGACTGGCGTTGTTAATGCGCAGAAGAGCTGAAACCTTTCCGCGACATCATTCCTGTAAGTGTGTCCCTATCGACAGTCGAAACGGCAAAATTCATCGACCTACGGGTTCAGGAACGTCGTCGTCTTCGTCGAGCATCGTCGATTTACTTACTCTTCGACCTGCAAACTCCATTTTTGTTGACCTGTGAGCTTTCGACCGAGTAGTGGACCCTTCATTCTGTTCCTGTCAGCACAAGCAGCCTCATCCACCTCTCGTGGATGCCTCTGCCTATTACTATACCGAGACTCACACCTTTCGCTCACGCCGCCCCGTCCCGAGATTTTATTTTGTTGGAGCCATGTGCCTTCAGCAACCTACATCCAAAACTCATTAATTGATTAATTGATTATTCATTGCTTCGGCATGGATGATTTCTCTGCCAAGCTTATTAAACTTCAGGATCAGATGCACATTCTCTTATGATGTTACATGCTGACGTTGAAGCCCAACACCAAGAAGCACAAGCCCGATACCATGGTGTCCTTGTTGCAATTGCCAACTCATCAATCGTTGTGAATTCACTCTCTCGTCATTCAATCTCTACCCAACCACCGAGCCCGACGATTGTTCAGTTGTAACCCATGTCGCCGCCGATTCTTGTGAGCCTCTTCCAGGCACAATTGTCGCTTTCCCAGTTGCAGATCACATTGGCTTTGAGCCTCATGCAATTTGTTCTGCCAGCTACTTCCATCCAACACCCTCCACTACAGCCACAGCCTCTATCGGCCCTGAGTTTTGCTCCATTTGCGAGTGGCGCCCAACTGGCTCAACCACGTCCGACCACCGTGGTCCCCGTTCCACGGGATCATTGATCTGCCTCGACCGTCCACATCCTCCAGACAATCGTCATTATGCGGTTACCAAGCCGCCCCACTCTGTGTCCCTTTGTCACCAATGTCATCTGGCGTGACATTTGTGAACATGAATGAACTCCCATTTTGATGATGCATTTGCTCCGACCTCATGCTACAAAGAATTATTCTAGCGTGAAGTTAAGGAACATGAGGATCACATCGGTCAGACCAAGCTCGAGCTTGACAGCAAGCACGATTTCAAGGAAGGACGGGATGTTATGGTCACTATCCGTTCTATATTTTCCTTTAATATCGCATCTTTTATAACTCGTTAGCAAATGTCCTTTTATTGAATTCCAATTGTAGGAGTATTTACTTTTACGCCCATATGTAATCTTATTTAAAGAACCTCATGGGTCATATGAAGGTATCAAAAAAGTTCATTCGATTTCCTTGTCTTGTTAAGAGAGGATGATAGTTATATCTCTCTCCGAGCAAATCCCGCTTAGGCAGTCGCAGTTCCGACTTCATACACCACCTCTGTCATCTCCGCCTTCGGACACCCTCTGGCATGTCTATTGGCGTTCTACGGCGAGCCCGTAACAGAAGCGGAGCAAAAAGAACCCAAGGAGAAAAACGTACAGATCATGTTGTTAATCCCCAAGTTTGCAAAAAAAATGCTTGACAAGGAGAGAATGCTCTTTGAGAAGAAGATCTTGAGAAAGACTTCTTCCTCCAAACCTGCAAGAACCCGTCCAAAATTTGTAATGTGTGCCTTTACGAGTTCCCTTTATCCTGTCTTCCAAGGTCAATGTCGAAAGCCTTTATGATTTGTTCGTTTCGCAGAAATTAGGAGAAAGGAATTGAAATTGGGTTTCCCAATCCCAATTCTTGAATTTGGTTGGCGTTATTTAAGGAAGAATTTGGTTTTAACCCAAAACCAATGGGTTTGGTTTTTTTTTAAATGCCATATCCCCAAAACCGACCACTTTGGGTCAATTTTGAGGCTCGCTCGATAGCACGCATCAGGAGATCGCAAGTTCGCAATTTCTTCCTTCTCTCCGGCAACGGCGTCCAGATTCTCCTCTCCGACAACAGCGCCAGGTTCTTCTCCTCTAGCGTCAGCAAGGTGATCCTCCTCCAGCGTCGACAAAGTGCTCCTTCATTTGTTCAGTTCCAGCCGAACTTGCTACATTGGGCGACCTAACCGAGCCAAGCACCGCTCCTTTCTCCTCTCCGGCGACGACAATGAGGAGCTTCTTTCTAAAGCGTCTACAAGGCCTTCTTCCTCCTCTCCGGCCCACCTCCTTCTGATTAGGTATACAAAATTCTCTCCATATTTTTGTTCCTCCAAAGAGATTGGTAGCATTTTGATGTTCTTGTGAAGCTCTAGTTTTTTTGTTCCTCCAAAGAGATTGGTAGCATTGTTATGGTTCATGATTTTTGTTTTACTTATGCAATAGATGGTTTAGAGTATTTTTTGGAATTTATATATGTAGATGTGTGTCTCTATGTGTGTGTATGTGTGTGTGTATGATTGTGTATGTTTGTATTTGTGTATGTATGTGTGTGTATGTGTATGTATGTGTGTATGTGTGTTCGTGTGTTTATGAGTGTGTGTGTGTGTGTGTGAGTGCGTTTGTGTGTGTTTATGAGTGTGTGTTTATGAGTGTGTGTTTGGGTGTGTTTGGGTGTGTTTGGGTGTGTTCGGGTGTGTTCGGGTGTGTTCGGGTGTGTTCGGGTGTGTTCGGGTGTGTTCGGGTGTGTTTGGGTGTGTATTTGTGTGTGCGTGTGTTTGTGTTTGTGTGTATGTGTATGTGTGTGTATGTGTGTGTATGTGTGTGTTTGTGTGTGTTTGTGTGTATGTGTATGTGTGTTTGTGTTTGCATGTGTGTGTTGTGTGTGAATGTTTGAGTATATGTGTGTATGGTAAGGTGTGTGTATGGTTGTCTGTGTATTGTGTGTATGGTAATGTGTGTGTGTGTGTATGGTTGTGTATGTTTATGTGTGCGTATTGTGTGTATGGTTTTGTGTGAATTGTGTATTGTGTGTTGTGTGTATGTTTATGTGTGCGTATTGTGTGTATGGTTGTGTATGTATTGTGTATTGTGGGTTGTGTGTGTTTGTGTTTATATATGTATGTATGTGTGTTTATGGTTATGTGTGTGTTATGTGTGTGCATTGTGTGTTGTGAATGTTTGTAATGTGTGTTGTGTGTATATGTGTGTCTACGTGTGAATGATTGTGTACTGTGTATGGTTATTTGTGTATTATGTGTATGATTGTGTGTGTATTGTGTGTTGTGTATTTTGTGTTGTGTGTGCTTGTGTTTATATATGTGTGTATGTGTGTTTTATGGTTATGTGTGTGTGTGTTAGTGTTTGTGTGGTTAATGTTTGTGTGTATTGTTATGTGTGTATGGTTATGTGTGTGTATTGTGTGTATGGTTATGTGTGTGTTTGTGTTTATGTGTGTGTTAGTGTTTGTGTTTGTGTATGGTTAGTGTTTGTGTGTGTATGTGCATATGTGTGTGTATGTTGTGTGTGTTTTATGTGTATGTTCGTGCTTATGTTTGTTGTGATTGTTTGTGTTTGTTGTGTGTGGATTGTGTGTTGTGTTGTGTGTGTGTTGTGTGTTGTGTGTGTGTGTTTGTTGTGAATGTTTGTGTATTGTGTGTGTTTGTTGTGAATGTTTGTGTATTGTGTGTGTTTGTTGTGAGTGTTTGGTATGTGTTAGTGTTTGTGTGTGCGTATTAGTGTTGTAGATATCGCCGACATAAAGGTTTCGAGTGTAAAACGCAACGAAATCGATATTTTGGAGAGAAATTGCATTTTTGTAAAATATCGTGAGATATCGGGCGAGATATCGGTAGCCAATATATCGCTGTGACTTTTAAATAAAAAAACAATAAATTAAACAGTGTGAACGTTTATAATGATTTCACGCTACCCATCTTCATTTCGCTCGCATTCTCTGTCCTAGCTTATGGCGACTATCTCATTTTCTCTCTTTCGGTGCTCTGGCTATGTGGTCGAAGGCCCTAGCTCCGACAGAGATCTCTTTTGTGGTTCTGCCATTGTTTCAACGGTTCTAATCACCTAGCGTCGACGCTTCTATCTCTGTCGGTCTTCTACTTTGCCCTAGCTTCTTCTCTTACGATACAACACTGTGAATTCTCTGCCCTAGCTTACGCTTCTATCTAGGTTTTCTATTTTTTCCGACATTGTTTTCATTTTTTCTGGCATTTTAGGGATTTTTTGGAATTTTTCCTGACATTCTGGCATTTTGCGCTTCTATTTGGTGTTGTGGCGTTCTTCTCCACTTCTACTCTCAATTTTTTACCATCTTCTATCTTTCTGGCATTACTTCTAAAGCTAAGTGGCATTACTTCTCAATCTCTCTACTTCTGGCATTACTTCTAAAGCTAAGTGGCATTACTTCTAAAGCTAAGTGGCATTACTTCTCAATCTCTCTACTTCTGGCATTACTTCTATTTTTTGGCACTACTTCTAAAGTTGTTGTAGTGTAGCTATCAGGATTAAATTTGGCCTAACATTAAATCTGTTCCTTCATTAAATAAGTTGTTATATTGCTGCCCTAGCATTAATGGGAATGTGTTATATTGCTGGCTTGCTGCCCTAGCATTAAATATGTTGTTGTTGTGTAGTCTGGTATTTTTGCTCTCTGTGTTTTGGTTTTAATTTGTTATTCCGTTCATTCACATTAATTTTTTTGTTGTTGAATCATAGAATGGACTCCTCTCAGGCTTCGAGTAAAGCCCTCAGTGCACCAGTGCCCACAACTAAAGATGTTTTTTAAGCATTTGGAGAGAAAATGGTTGCAACGGAGATTAAGGGCAATGTAAAAAACATCTCCTTTGGGAGTAATCATTTGGAGAGAAAGTGGTTCAAACATCATTTGAAGGAAATTAAGGGCAATGTAAAGGCATATCCCCCATGTTCCAACTGATGTCAGAGCAAAAGCTGAACCAACCCTTGCAGCAGCACAAACTAGTAAGCTGATGAAAACTTTTAGGCTACAGAGTAGCTTGGATGAGGTGGTCGTTGGAGGAGAGGATGCAGATCTCAAGTGTTCACAAAGGAGTTTGTTTGCAGAAGTTGGGAGTAAAGGTCCGATGGACCAATTTGCCCACACTGTTGAGTCGGGGGAAAGTTCACAAAGCACGATTGAGAGCAAGTATAAGAAGAAATCAAGAGATAATGCAGATTAATATATTGCTAGGTGGTCGTGGGCATACGAGACGGGTATTCCTTTCAAAGCCATATATAGCACATCCTTTCAAAGCCATATATAGCTTGACTCCTAAATTTTCTTTATTTTTAATTAGTTCAAATTGGAGCATGTTCGAAATGGCAGTAGTATATGCTTCAAATTTATTTTAAGTAATAACGAAATACTAATTATTTTAAATGTTTCAAATCGTAGATCCATTCGAAAAAGCGGAATAGATTTGAGAGCAAACGATTAAATGATCTTGTCTTCGTGAAGTTTAATGTTATGCTCAAGTTTAAATATATTGATATCTCTCGAGATCCACTATCTGCAAAAAGTTTAAATGAAGGAAAGGTTGCAGAGTGGCTCGTAGGTTCAATTGAAGGTGGTATGATAATGAAGAGGAAGTGTTTCCTGGAGAAGGGCTAGCTTGGCAACAACTTGGAGACATTGTGTATGTAATTTGGGACCAAGAAGGAGCAACAGACCTTCTAACCAACAATCACATAATGAAAGTTTAAATCAAGAGCACATTGTAACACAGACATTAGAGAAAGATGATGAAGATAAGGGGTTTTCAGAAGAGGATATACAAGCTCCACTGTTAGACAGATTTCGAAGACTATGAAACAGAATGAGTTATGAAATAATGAATTGTAAGTAAAGATTGGAGAATAAAATTATAAATCAATAAAAATAATATAACTTTGCTCATTAATAATTAATCTAATTATATGGGTGATGGTGTCTCTTGAAGAAGGCATGCATATAAAAGTTATGCGTTGGGAGTTTTATTACATTACCGCAATTTGTGCTAGACTATTCCCAATATGGGATACATTTATAATTTTTATTTTTATATGAGCTCACGGACATTATAATAGGGGTCAAGTATTATTAACTTTCAGTTACAACTTTTGAATTTACGATAGTTTTTTATTTCAGATATATATATTAGTCTATTAGATATATAGTTTGATGAAATTTACTTAGGTATCAAAAGTTGGCAAAGTAATGTTTGGAATCTTTCAAAGGTAGACCATGTAACCAAAAAATGTCAATATTCTTATTTCTTTCATTAACATCTTGTTAACTTAACTTTGATTTGTCTTTTTGGATATAATTACTTTTTATGATAAGGAAAAACCGAGAAGATGAGGGTACCTATTAGAAACCTTCATGTCATAGAACTATTGAACGGTGATAGTTTATCTTGAAACAATCATACATATAAATGCAAGTTGCTTTCTTCAATATTTACTATTAATTAATATGTAAAATTGTTTTTATTGAGTTCAATAATTTATTAGTTAATTACAATCATATAAATACATATTTATTGCATGATTTATAAACATGCATTGTGTGTACAATTTACATATTTTAGAAAAGGTATTATATATGAATAAATTTATTTAAATATTTAAATCTGACATTATAAAATATCCCTGATATATCCTCCGCAACCGACATGAACCGACATCCGACATCTGCAACCTTGGTGTGTATGTGTTTGTAGGGTTATGTGTGTGTATTATGTGTATGTTAGTGTTTGTGTTTGTTGTGAGTGTTTGTGTTTCTATTTGTCACGTGTGTGTATGTGTTTATCATGTGAGTATGTTTATGTGGTTCATTACATTATATTGTTTATTATGTTTCATAGATGGATGCGCTTAACGAGTTATATAAGAAAAGAAGAATGTTAATGAGAAAGAGAGCTATTATTGCCGCTTTAGCTGCAACTGTCGTGATTTTGATGAAACGCAACAGACTTAGTGGTCCAAGCATTAGAGACCAACATAATACGCTGAGGATGACGCTATTAAATAAGTTATATAACGGGATTGACATCAACTAATATAATCAACTGCGTATGAACAAAAATGCTTTCCTAAGCTTGTGTAGCATATCAGTGGAGAGGGGACACTTCAGTGAAACTTAAAATGTATCAACTAAGGAATCGGTATGGTTATTCTTATATGTCCTAGCATATAACAATAAATTTCGGAATGTAGGTGGTACGTATTTACGTTCCATCGATATCATAAGCAAACTTTTCAACAATGTGTTGAGGTGAGGGAAATCTTGAAGATGAGTTCAGAGTATACCAAGCTCCTGAAACATCACAAGCACATAAATAGGGGGTACTTTAAGGATTGTGTTGATGTTATTAATGGAACACACATTGAGGCCATTGTGCCAATAAGTGACCAAGGTAGATATCACAATAGGAAACAAGCTATTACCACCAATGTCCTCGAAGTATGCAATGCTAACATGAAATTCATATATATTTTACCTGGATGGGAGTAGTTTTCATCAGATTCAAGAGTGTTGCGTAATGCATTGGAAAGGGATGATCGCTTTGAAGTTCCTGGCGGTAAGAGTGTCCATTATCATGTACAATCTTGTCAGTAAGAGTGTTCCTCGTCATATAACATTTCATTTAACATTAAAGGTAAGTATTATCTTATCGATGCAGGTTATACATGGACCATGATATCTCGCTCCTTATCGATCGACATATCATCTTCAAGAATGAGTCACTCAAGGAAATACTCCTATTACTTATAAGGAGTTATTTAATCTTTCGTCATTCAAAGTAAAGAAATGTTATCAAAAGAACCTTCGGGTTACAAAAAAAAGATGGGCAATTTTATGATAACCATTTTCTTTGATATCAAGTGTCAGGTACAAACATAGCTTTTGAACAACTCAACCACAATCATATAGTTTTAATTGTTCTCGCTTGTTATACAGGTTCAAATTATTAATGTTTGATGCATTCTCCAAAACTTCTTGATGGACAAAAAGCTAGTGAATGATACAAGAATATTGGAGGAAGTTATGCGGAGATATTAACACAACATAGTAGCAAGGATGGTTTTGAGTATGCGGATATAGTTGAACTCATTCAAGCGACAAATGATTGAACGGTATTCAGAGATAACTTAGCTATAACAATGTTTAATGAGTGCCAAGCTCGATAAACAAATATGTTTGAGTGAACTTATTCCTATTGGCATATAATTTTGTATAATTATGGTGTATATTATCATTTTGTATACTTATAGCAATTAAATATCATTTTGTAAAATTATATTGATCAGATATCATTTTGTTCAAATATGTGTGTGAAGATATCATTTTGTTTATAAGAAGATTTCATTATGTTATACATTTCCTTACTATCTTACTGTGCCGATAATGGACAAGAATAAAACTCAAGCCTCAAAAAAGAAAGAGAAATCATATATTCATTGGTCCAACGAAATGGATAAGTTATCACTACTCTGTGGGATGAGTGTCAAGTTTGTGTAAGCAAAGAAAAAATAATGACAAGACTGAAAACGTGGAACAAATACTACCAGGAAATATCAGCAATGCTTGATACAAGTGATTTTGGGTGGGATTGGGGACGACATGTGGTACAACTTAATAGTGAAGAGGTCTCTGCCGATTATATGAAGGTAATGAATTTTCTTGTGTGTTTATCTCTTATGTTTCACAAATTTGATAGTTACATTTATTTTAATAATGCTGACACATCCATCTCTCAAGCACTAAAAAGATAAAGGCATCATAAATTAGGGTAACCTGACAACGCTCTGTGGGACTGATAGAGCAATGTGTCAATGGGATTGGAATCAGCTAAAGATATTGAAGTGGAAGAGATTCCTGATGATGGTGTTGTGGTGGAGTCAAGTGGACGAAAGAAGACGAAAAAAGCAACAGCTATTGATAAGATTGCAGAGGTTGTCATATTGCAAAGAAAATGGATTATTCGACTGAAATTACCTCGATGGCAGCACCCCCAAAGACGAGGATTGAAAGAATGCATCAAGCACTATTTGTTATGACAGAACTTTCAGAGTATGATCTGATAAAGGTCATAGACCTGCTTGGTGTTGACGAAACAAAGTGCGAGGTCTTCTTGGTTTTGTCTGAACTTCTTAGGAAAAGTTGGTTGCTCGTGCACCTATGCGATTAGTTTGATATTGGTTTATTTGATTTTGTGGATATTAGGCATATGACATAACCACTTTTGATAATTTCATTCATATGATGGTTTATTTTTGTATGTTATTATGTGTACTGTCATTTTACTATAAGTTTTCTGTCAGATTTGCATGTATCTTTCTTTTTCATTACTTAAGCATCAATTCCTGCATTAGAATTTTATCCCGCAACCGAACAGAAAAATTGACAGATCCAATTCATGTGCTTTAAAACCTTCCTGCAAAAGAACAAAGGAATTGATTTTGGCCCAATTCCAAAACCAATGCATTTTTTTCGTCCAAAACCAATTCCTTTCTCTGAATACCTGCGAAATGAACGCAGTCTTAGAGTGATTAATGTTTATTCATGTTCATCAAAGTATGAGCACGATGTCGTTGTCTCAACCGCTTGAGTCTCTTCCCGCAAGAAATTCAGGAGTAAGATAAGCAGACCCCCCTCATGTTATCATGGGCCGCACTGCGAGGAACCCTTCCCCACTCATCACCGGACATCCTCAGCTAATGCCTAAAATTAAACTTGTTTTTATTCTCACTGCCACATTTTTTCTAGACACCGCTAAAATCATGTCTCCTTTGGAGAGATACTCCACTTGCATGGATTTGATCGTCGAACTCCTCTATGAGATGGATGTGTGCATCATATTGATAAAGCAACATCAACTAGCATAGAAGACCATCCTAGATGAAAAACTATCCATTGTAGGACATCTCGAAGATACATGACACCCTACTGGAAGAAGTACGCAACATTGAAAAAGCCCTGCAAGTGAGGATCTAGGGAATTGAGAATGGGGATGCTTCTTCGGCCTCGGAGGCTCGCGGTCGAATGAAGTCTTTGGAGAAGATTGTGGACGAAATTGAGGAAGCTATCGGGAGGGTTGCTGACAAATTGCGTTGATGTCAGGCCAAGAGAGTTGCCCGGAAAGTTGTTCAGTGACCCTGCAACCTTTTCACTTCTTTATATACATAAATCTCATCATAATAGTGGATCTGGAATATGGAGATTAAAAGAAAATAACTTTGAAATGGAATTGTGTACTAACATTAGAACCTCAGATTTACTCTATTGATATCATGGGGTATATAGGTATAGTGTTGAAGAGAGAAAATTTGCTACTTTGTTTCCACCTCTCCTTTCCTCTCGATAAATAAGTGAACCCTCATATGTCATTGTTTATCCTTAACACTCTCTTCATTATTGTGAGATACCTTCTTTAATATAGTCAAACCTTTTGTCAATCAAAGGCAGTCCCCAAAGTGCCACAAGAAATGAAGGGTTGCTCTAAGGTGGTTGGGAGTTTTTCTGGACATCGAGAGTTAACCATCAGTCATGACTCTGGTTGACCATTAAACGCTACGAGATATCAGGCAGAATCCAGAAAATTTTCCAACAAGTTTACATGTTTAGAGAGAGAGAGAGAGATTTTGGCCTTTTGCAAGGATGAGCTCCTTTTTATGGGACCTGTTCTACATGGGCCTACAACTTCCCAAAACATATTGGCCTACTATGATTCAATTCATGCTCATATACATACAAACGGGATGTCCATCATTGTCTCTTTGACCATCTATATGTAGCCATCGTTGTCTCTTAGACCACCTATATGTAGTGCGACATAGTTAACTAGAGTCTCGATGTCTTCCGCAAAATTTTCTTGCTCACGCGCATGATGACGACATCATATGCAATAGCCATCTCTAAATAAGGTCCACTTCAGGAACAAAAACATAAATACTCTCAATGTGGGACAAAAACATAAATACGAAATAATACGAAATGTCAACACCTACAATAAAAGACGATTGCTTGAGGGACTCGCCGACAACTTTTATGGTTGTAGTGCATTTTTTGCTTCTTTCTTTGTCCTTTGAATTATTATAGCATGCCTCATAAGTCATCTCACAGAGCACCAAAGCTAATCAGCAAGCTGATCATTCGAGCTAATGAAGAACGTAGTTATTTCTCCAGACAACCCTTTCACGAATAAAATGATAGTCAATTTCTATTTGTTTTGTTCGTTTGTGAAAGACGGGATTGGATGCAATGTATAAGACTGTATGATTATCACATCTGAGGGACATATAGTTGATATTGCAGAACTTTAATTCTTAGTTAAGTTGTTTTAACTATATGAGTTCACATGCGGCTAGTGTCATGGCTCGATACTCTGCTTCAGCACTGAATCTAGCAACAACTTTCTACTTCTTGATTTTCAATGAAATGAGGTTTCCTCCAATTAATACACAATATTCATATGTTGATCGTCGATCACTAGGACAATCAACCAAATCAGCATCAGTATAAGCAAGTATGTCGAAGTGTCCTCGATTAGCATAAACAATTCTTTTACCCAAAGATCCTTTGATATATCGTAAATGAGCAACGACATTCCAATGACAATCGTATGGTGAGTTGAGGAATTGATGCACGACACTAACAGCAAAGGAAATGTCGGGTCTTGTAAGTTGTAACAGTTAGATAATTCAATTTTTCAACTAACCGTCGATATCATTCCGGATCAGAGAATGGTCTCTCTTGTTCTGGTAAAAGTTTAGTATTTGTGTTCATAGGTATGTCGGTGGGCTTACAATCTGTCAATCCAGTTTCTTCCAAGATATCAAGGGCACTTCTTTTGAGATATTGCTATTTAATATTTAGATTGGGCCACTTCAATTCTGAGCAAATAGTGTAATCAACCAAGAAATTTGGTTTGGAACTGACGAAATAAACGTTATTTGAGATTCATAATTTCTCCATGATTATCTACAGTAATTACTATGCCATCGACATAAACCACAAGATAAATAATGCGACCATTAGAAAAGTGTTTGTATAAGACAGAGTGATCTGCTCCACTTTGAATCATTCAAAATTCTTGAAGAGACGAGCTAAATCGTCCAAACCAAGCACGTGGAGATTGTTTGAGGCCATATAGAGTTTTATGTAGTTTATAGACAAGATGAACGAACTCCCCCTGAGCAAGAAAGTTGGTGGTTGCTCCAAGTAAACTTCTTATATAATAAGATCACTGTGGAAGAATGCACTTTTAATATCTAACTGATATAGAGGTCAATTACGCATCACAATCATGGTAAGAGAAGACGGACAAAGGTCACTGTAGTAATTGGAGAGTATGCATCTCCATAATCCAACATAGATCTGTGTGTACTCTTTAGCGACTAATCTCGCCTCTAGTCGATCAATTTGTCCGTCTGGACCAACTTTGACTGTAAGGATCCATTAGCATCCAACAGTAGCTTTCCCTTTAGGGAGAGAAATTAAAGTCCAGGTACAAGTGAATTCCAGAGCTATCATTTCTTCAAACATAGCATATCTCCAATCAGGATGAGATAGTGCTTCCTGAACGGTTTTAGGAGTAGAAATAGAAGAGAGAACTGAAACAAAGTTGTACTGCGTCAGTGAGATGCGGTGGTGGATCAAGAACTGGTAAATAGGACGAGGATTACGAGTTGTAACAGTTAGATAATTCAATTTTTCAACTAATCGTCGATATCATTCCGGATCAGAGAATGGTCTCTCTTGTTCTGGTAAAAGTTTAGTATTTGTGTTCATAGGAATGTCAGTGGGCTTACAATCTGTCAATCCAGTTTCTTCCAAGATATCAAGGGCACTTCTTTTGAGATATTGTTATTTAATATTTAGATTGGGTCACTTCAATTCTGAGCAAATAGTGTAATCAACCAAGAAATTTGGTTTGTAACTGACGAAATAAACATTATTTGAGATTCATAATTTCTTCATGATTATCTCCAGTAATTACTATGCCATCGACATAAACCACAAGATAAATAATGCGACCATTAGAAAAGTGTTTGTATAAGACAGAGTGATCTGCTCCACTTTGAATCATTCAAAATTCTTGAAGAGACGAGCTAAATCGTCCAAACCAAGCATGTGGAGATTGTTTGAGGCCATATAGAGTTTTATGTAGTTTATAGACAAGATGAACGGACTCCCCCTGAGCAAGAAAGTTGGTGGTTGCTTCAAGTAAACTTCTTATATAATAAGATCACCGTGGAAGAATGCACTTTTAATATCTAACTGATATAGAGGTCAATTACGCATCGCAATCATGGATAAGAGAAGACGGACAAAGGTCATTGTAGTAACTGGAGAGTATGCATCTCCATAATCCAATATATAGATCTGTGTGTACTCTTTAGCGACTAATCTCGCCTCTAGTCGATCAATTTGTCCGTCTGGACCAAATTTGACTGTAAAGATCCATTAGCATCCAACAGTAGCTTTCCCTTTAGGGAGAGGAATTAAAGTCCATGTACAATTGAATTCCAGAGCTATCATTTATTCAAACATAGCATATCTCCAATCAGGATGAGATAGTGCTTCCTGAACGGTTTTAGGAATAGAAATAGAAGAGAGAACTGAAACAAAGTTGTAGTGCGTCAGTGAGATGCGGTGTTGGCTCAAGAACTGGTAAATAGGATGAGGATTACGAGTAGAGCAGTTACCTTTGCAAATGGCAGGTAGACCAAGATCTGAAGCCGGCTGATATGTGGAAGGAGACGAAACACCGAGAATGATGCTTGGATCTTCCTCAATCGACGAAAGTTGGGATCGGCATTGGTAAGTGATTAGAGGAATGTAAGGAGGATCGGGAAGAGTAGGAGTATCTAAAGAGATAGCAGTGGGAAGGACCTGTGAGATAGATTCAGATGTGAATGAAGATGATGAGAAGTATGGGTATCCTCAAAAAAGATAACAACATCAGATATATAGTGACGAGTAGGAGAGAAACACATATATCCCCTTTGGGAGTAATCCACAAAGATACATTTGACAACACGAGCAGATAACTTGCTAAGTCCAGGTGAGAGGTCATGAACAACACAAGTTGAACCAAAGATCTTAGGAGGAACCCGTAAAAAGCTCTCTTTTGGAAATAAAAGATAGTGAGGAACTTGGTGACTGAGAGTAGAGGATGACATATGATTGATGAGGTAAACAGCAATAAGAACGAGTGAACATCATTCCGGAGATTTTGAGCATTGGCATGGATCAAAAGAGTGTGTTGTCACGAGTAAGTGTCTATGTTTCTGTTCAGCAACCTCATTATGTTGGGATCTATGTGGACATGTGGATTGATGAATAATGTCGTGTGATGTCATAAATTGAATGAGATGTGATGAGAAATATTCTTTGGCATTATCACTCTAAAAGATGTGGATGGATTTGTTAAATTGATTTTGTGCTTCATGAAAGAAATTTTGAAAAATGGTAAATATTTCAGAGCGGTCTTTCATTAAGTAAATCCAAGTGCATGTAGAAAAATCATCGACAAAGATAACAAAGTACATATATCCCAAAGATAATTGGCACGACTCGGTCCCCAAATATCAACGAGGACCAAATCAAAAAGAGACTCAGCATGGTGAACACCTCTGGGAAAGAAGCCCAAATATGTTTACCAAGTTGACACAACTCACAGTCTAAAGACTTCAATTAAGGGAGATGAGGAATCATTCTCTTCAATTTATTTATACTAGAATGACAGATGAGTATGTAGAATGGCAGGAAAATCAAAAATGTTGCAAGAAACAAGATGATGATGTTGGAAGTAGTAAAGTCTTTGTGATTCGGTTACTGCTCCAATCATCTTCCCCGTACTTCGGTCATATATAGAAAAGGAAGTAAGGGTATTGAAGAAAGTGGAGCTGTTTTTCCAATACCCGCTACTTTAGCTTTAGAGCCATTGGTCAGAGTAATGTGATGAGTGGTGTGCAATTATGATAGATTGGGAAAAAGTAGGAATTACCAGCCAAATGATTGGAAGCACCGGAATCCAAAATCCACGAGCCAGTAGGCATGGTATGAGAAAGACAAACCATATGATTACCCTTACAAGTTGTGGTGGTAGGACAGTTGTTCTAGAGCCTAGCCTTATATTGAAGATACTCATTGAACTCATTGTCATTCAGAACATTTTGAGGAGTTATCCCTAATCAGATGGTTGCACATGAATGGCATTTGCAAAACTATATGGAAACCCAGCAAGTAACATTTGTACCAAGTATGTCTCATTCGTTTGAAATAAGTGCATAGTGATCGAGTGCCGAGGTTGCGGGCACCTAGTCCACGACCACGGCCTCGATTGTCTCAAATGGACATAAGAGTGAAAGAAACAAGATATGATTGAGCATTGGCACCAGATGTGTTCTCGGGAGAGGGAATTCGTAGCAAACGATCAATGAGAGCCTCAGCAATGGAAACACTAGAATTCGTCATAATTTGATTACGAACAGAGTCTATTTTTTTATGTAAGTCGTGAAGAACAAAGACCATACACATATTATCAATTTTCATCAGAATACCAAGAAGATCTTTATTGGTGAGGAGAAATTTAACATCTTCCGTAGTAGACTGAGCTTTAGTGAGATAGGAGTGAAGATGATGATCTGGCATTTGAAGAGTGACAAGTTTGTGAAAGACATTATAAAGACGTTGCACTTCATTTGAGTATATAGTGTGTGCCTTCCTCCAGATGTTATAACATATCTTGTAGGTTCTAAAATGGGCCAATAGCTTGGGATTAATAGATTGCCACAAAAGAGACACTAGTTGATAATCCACGACTTGCTTGATTAACTGGTCAGATAATCCTTGGCCAAGAAACTAAATTTCGACGGACGCTTGTCAATCCATATAATTCTTGTTTGAAAGTTTGTCTGATATGATGGAAGGAGTGACAGATAAAGTGAGACATTATCCCTTTGTTGAGAGATGTTGAAGCAACACTAGATTTGACAGGTGGAATAGTCATAATCCAATGATGCAGACTCAGAAAGTAAAGGGAACCAAGCAAGGGGCAGCTGCTCAGAGGAACGAGCATCGGACAGGAGGAGCAGTGATGCAACCGGTCCAAAAAAGCAGAGCAAACTCCACAAAGAAAGGTGTTGGAGAGCAGAGATGAAGAGTTGTCGCTCAGGATCTGAACGCAAAAAGGTGTTGGATGGTTGTGATGATGAGATTAGGTCGACAAGGAGATCGGGTCAACGAGGAGATCGGGTCAACGAGGAGATCGGGTCGACGACGAGATCATGGTGACGACAACGATGTTGGACGCAAAATTGACACCTAAACGACAAGGAGCGTTGGACGACGGGTCGACGAGATCGAACCCTGGACGGAACGTTGACGAGAGTAACCTCTGGAAGGAGCACTGGCGAGACGTGCGGGCTAACGGGTGGCTCTGGATGACAAATTGCACGAAAGCGTAAGCAACTAGGTCGACGGCTCTTATACCATATGAAGACGAAGAACCGCTTTCATTCATTATAGATTAATTATAATAATACAATACCTCCCCTATATATAGGAGGGGAGACCGAAAAATAAATACTCCAGTGTGTGACAAAAACATAAATACATAAATACGAAATATCAACACCTACAATAAAGAACGATTGCTTCCTACAGCTTTTATGGCAGTAAGTGCATTTTTAGCTTCTTTTTTGTCATTTAAATTATTCTAACCCATGTCTCATACGTCATATCTCACAGAGCACTGGAGCATTCTTTTTGACCCGCCCTACTTTGACTTGCCACCTAAGTATGTGTTGGGCACAAAATTCCATATAAGAATGCAAGTGGAAAATTATCTTATAGTTGAAGAAACCTCCTCTAACCCAAGAGTGTATAGGAACTCGCCTCCGATGAAAAATATCAATTTTCGTGATAGGGTTAAGGGGTTAACAGGACCAGTAAATGGTGGTCCCCCTCACAATCCACGACCTCTATTTATAGTGTTTACATGAAGTGTTTGTCGGCCAACCTTAAGCAGCTCAGTAAGAAATCCGAGCAAGCACTCCCAATGACCTATGCGCATATAACACGCACTCAACAAAAATAAATATAAAAGGTCAAATGACACTTACAGATCGCGCTTAAATTCTTTGGCTTCTCGCTCATGCCCTTGAGATAGTTCTTATGACGACCGGAGATAGGATCTGACCAATCATTGCACCTTTCTATAGGATGAACTGTCAGCCCCTTGATGGAGAAATCTCATTGATGCCCTAATAGGCTCTGGGAGTTCTTAAGGGTCGCGACTTGGCTTTGCACCTATTTTCAGGTTGCCTTGATCATGGTTCTTGCAATCTATTCTAGGTTTGCCTAGATCTAGGTATACAATCTTATTAGTAGCTATACCCTTGTTGTACCTACAAATTAAGTATATTTTCAATAATGTATCCAAGAGAAGTTGACCGGTAACTTTTTAATATAACCATTTCTAATTAATTCCTCCCAAGCTTTACCTTATAAATATATTAACTTTGGCATACATCATTTTGGTCCATATGACAACACCAATAGCACTTCCATCACATAATGTTCTTGAAACACTTCTTAATTTTAATGAGCAGCCTATTCTCGAGAGGTAACAAAATTTTAAAAAGTAACATTAACTCTAGAAGTTGTGTTTCTCCTTATCACCAGTATACTATATAAGACTAAGACAGCATCAAAATATTGGAGATGCATCAGTTTGGTGCTAAACCCTAAAAAATAAGAGATTGTTCAAGATTGCACTAATTGAAAGGAGTCAAACTTACGATCACAATGAAGCCATGAGACAGTTCATAACATAGCTTGCAAAAATTCCGTTACTTTCAGAGGATAAAATTGTTTGAGTTGCATGGAAGCAACAAGGAAGAAGAGAACAATAAAGAGTTTCAGAGCAATTGATATAACTCACCTCGGTAGGTGTCATGAGTTCAAAAGGTTTCTCCCAACTAGACTGCCTGGTCTTTTTGTTATAATAATATCTGAAAAGAGAAAATAACAAAAGAAAGCAGATAATGAAGAAATAAAAGAGAATAGAAATCAAAGAGAACACATTATGCATCATAACAAAAAGTTAACCAACAGAGAAGTGAAGAAATTAGAACAGATAATTCAGAGTGTGCCGAGTTTAAAAGGAAAACCAAAAGTAGTTATCAGAGGGCACCTTTTTCCATCTGCAGCGGTATGTTCTTGCCAATCAGAGACTGTCTGCTCAGCCAAAGAAGGTTGTACACTTGGGCTCTGTGTTATTTGGGAAGAAAGTGTTAAAATACTGATGCAAATTATATATTATATACTTGGAAAAGTCATATTAAACGTTTTGTTATAGAAACAAGCAAAAACTGAAACTTCTCACCAGTAATGTAGAACCTACAGGTGCAGGCTGTTGTGCAGCCTGCAGCAAGGGAGTTACAGAAGGTAAGCTTTGAGGGCCTGATGAGCCCCAAGCTAGTCCACTGGCAGGTGCAACAGGTGCATGAATATGCAAGGTTGGTGGCTGATACTGTGAAGAGGCATTCATACTATTCTGTGGCTGGCCGTAAGATGTTGCAAACTACAAAGCACATTGCAAGTTAGAGGAAGCACAAGAACAAGAGAATATTCTGCAATAAAGGCTCCATGTACGACATGTGTGGCATTTGAGCGGTAGCGGTGTGAAATTGTGGTAATAAATACCAACGGTTTACTCATGTTTCGAATTTTCGTGACAGCTTTTTTGGCCCAAATTTCATTTTTCGGGATCTGGGCAGTCATGGCCACTAAAGCTTGACCACAAGTGCATGATTGTGATGGCGTTTTGCCCTAAAGCATTGTTTTGTGAAAATATCGTTTGTGACCACGCCTACTGACGCAGGACAAAAAGACAGTGTGTGTGAAAGTGGAGGTGCCGACACGCTCTAATGCAAACCTACGTGAATGCGTGGAATGAATGCGATCAAACCCAATCAAATGATGTGTGCATGCTTTCAATTAATCCGGAAATAAACGTTAGCAATAGATTTATATAAATTGAGCAAGATCTACACAGCGTGAGTTTGTAAATTTTGGAGCACAACCAAGATCACACTCGTCTTTGCATGAGGTGCTATCCACCACAAATTACACGAATAAGTTCTATAGAATTCGAAGAAATTGAACAACACTAACAATCTCAATACCCACACAAATACAATATGTCATCCAATATTTAATATAGAAAAATAAAACACATTAAATTAAAGTTACTCACAAATATAGAAACCAAACGGCCGTGGGGGGTGCGGCAACAGGGTGGAGAAGTGCCTGATTGGGGCTTCCTGATTGGGCTTCTCTGGCTGGTAGGGGGAGTGAGGAGGAGTTGTGAAGGGGTGGCGGGTTGCTGTGGGAATCGATTGCTTGGTAGGGGAAACTGGTTCAGGAGGTTGGGGGATGGATGTGGGGGTTCACTGATGGCTCCACGACAGAGACAGCGAAAGGGGCGTCGATGGCTGACGGGATCGAGGAGTGAGTCGCTGGAGGGATCGACGGTAGTCGGAAGAAACGGCGACTGGAAGCTTCGATCCTTCCAGCGAGGAAGAAAGAGGTGTCTAGGGCTGAATTTGATGGCTCACGATCAGCCAGGAGGAAGGGGATGCCTCCATTAATGGTGAGAAGGTAGCGTCCAGGAGGTTTCGTCCCTTGCGTTGCTGGGAAAGGAGATGAACAGTGGCCAAAACCACGGAAGCGGGAAGTTTCTGCAATCGTGCGGCCTAGAAGGAGAAGAAATGGCGTGAAATTGAATCGTGAAGGGTTGTGATGGAGAGATCGTGGGATAAGGGGAAGTTGTACGGGAAAGCAGTGAACCAAAAATGAAATAACTGAAAATAGAACCAAGGCTTCGCACCCCGGGTTCACGGCGTCGCACCACGAAAGATTGTCGATTTCTAGAATCTCTCACAAAACTCAACAATAAACTGAAAATGAGAACATCCGCCCCTATTTATAACGAGAGAAGGCGGTTGGGCACCCAGCGTGAACAGCTATGATCGTCCGTTACGCCCGGTGTCCTAAAACAATAAATACAACTCCAAAAAATATTAAAAAATACATATGAAATGAAAGATGGCGCTCCGGACGCGCTCGCGGTCTCAGATCGCCAATCCGATCAATGCATTTCCGCCAAATCAGCAAAAACGGGTCCCGCCGAGTGGTGGCCTGATCTCCGATCATGAACATGCGGCCGATCCCCATCACCTACCCAAATACTACTTGTGTGTTTTCATAGCTATGTTCACAACCATCATCACTCTCCCACCACTTTCCCAAAAAGGGCAAAATAGGAAAAAAGGAGGAAAGTTTTGTAAAATTACCGTGTACGAAGAAGAAAGAGGCATTCCAACTCCACCAAGATTATGCATAATATTATTTGGCACTTGCATGCTTTGTGGACTCTGAAGTCCACCTGATGTGATGGGCCTATTTTGCTGAAGGTATGTCATAGGCATTGTCTACAATAAAGTTGACCATCACCTGATTGCAGTGACCAAGAGGGGGAAGTTATGATGGTTGGGAAAAATGGAATACCTGATTTTGAGCAGAAGACATTCCAACATTTGGTCCGGCTAAGCCCTGCACGGTTGGCCTGAAGTGCTGGGAGGTTGCTGGATTGAATTGATGGGATTGTTGAGGTGGAGCAATGGTTCTAAACTGCATCTTTAAAGCAACAGCAGACTTAGAATGAATTGATATTAAAGCATAAATAAGTGCCCGAAAATATAGAGGAACTAACCTGCATGGGCATGGGTGGACCAAAATTTTGAGGAGGACCAGATGGCCTTAAAGGCTTCAAATTAAAAAAATATATACAGGTCTCAAAATTTAACTAAATTAACTATATATTGAACCTCAATAATATCCTCATGCATGTTTCAGCATGCATCATAAGGTAAGACCTTAGTAAGAAGAGTAAGGAATCAAACAGTAAATGTGCAATCTACCTGTGGCCCAGAAGATTGTGGATTGGTCGCCATCACAGTAAATAGTCAAGCAGCAATAAGAAAATTAACTGCAAAACAGACGATACAAATTTAGAAGGTCATTACAGTACATATAATAATATTGTAATACATATTTTCCTCCAACATTCAAAAGAGAATTCAAGAGATCCGAAGAATGAGTATCTGATGCAACATGGATTGCATCAGGATCTATTAGTACATTTCTATTCTGTTTTTATTTTCCCGCGATATGTTATTTCAATATTTTTAATACCATTTTATGCATGCATTTCGTTTCGCATTATTTGCATGCACGCAAGTAACGAATTTGGTTGCGATTATTAGCTTGATCGGCCAATAATCTCCTAAATAAATAGATCTTGTAACTATGGATAGTTCGGGTTATTAAGGCAAGAAACTATATCCCGCAAATAAATCGAGGTCAATTTTAGCAAGCAATATATTTGATAAAGCAAATTTTGGGCAAGTTAATAAAACCCCAAATTTCTTGTCTTCTGTGCTTACCATTTTAAATAAATATATTACAATGCTAATTGCTAACTAACAAAGCGCTGGTAGGTTTTTAGAAAGCGGCAGAAAAAAATTGAACAATGATTTTTTTATGTTCGTTCTCATTTACTGAACAAAAATCAGCCCTTATCTTGTGATATCAGCCATCGCTCTCCACACCATCCGACTACAACCTCACGGTGTGGCCTCTCATCTCCTCCGCTCAACGAAACCTCAGAGGAATCAGATTCGGAGCGAGTTCTCAATCCTGTCCCTAGCCGCCGACCTACGGCATTTCCCTTCCCTAAAAATTTACATCCACTACGAAACCCCGCCAGAGCCTTCGTTCCCTCCCCATCACTCCATCAAAACCTTCGACAATTTGAAACACCCAAGCATGCTACCCTTGCATTGATTGAGAACAGTAGCAGACAACTCACATTAGTCTACTAACCTAGTACTCATCTACAAATTCTGACTCCTGTTTCTTATCGGAATTCCTTTGCACAGTGGATTTTGGGGTAAAACCCCATGCAACTATCTCATATTGTTCGAATCTATCTACTTATTTTTATGCGATGTTTTAGGAAACCATTAAACGGAACTTTGCCTAAATTCCTAATTAATTATAATTATAGTTATTTCATTCATAATTGTGACCTAAGGGAATATTAGATTCCTCGCTTGGATTGTCCGGTAGAATATTTAAAATTGTCCCTCCAATTTTGGTTCACTCTTGAAGTTAGTTATTTTGCCATTTTGGTTCACTCTTGAAATTAGTTAAACAACAAACAACATCAACACTCGAGCCTTTATCCGCTATAGTGGGGTCGGCTATGTGGATCCTTTGTCTCCATTGTGCCCTATCATTAGTCATAATCTCACTAATGCCTAAGTACATCATGTCTTTCCATATAGTTTCATTCCAAGTCTTTATTGGTCTACCCCTCCCCCGTTTAACATGCCTAGTGACTAAACTCTCACAATGCCTAACCGGTGCCTCTAATGGTCTCCTTTATACATGTCCAAACCATCTTAGTCGAGCTTCTCGCATCTTCTCTGCAATTGGTGTCACTCCTGTCTTATCCGGTTATCCCTGATACATTCATTCCTAATTTTATCCAGTCTCGTGTGTCCACACATCCACCTAAACATTCTCATCACCGCAACTCCCATTTTTGCACATGTGCACAATTCACTGCCCAACACTCAACCATAGAGCATCGCTGGTCTAATTGCAGTACGATAAAACTTGTCTTTAAGTTTTAATGGTACTTTACGATCACATAAGACCCTGACGCGCCTCTCCACTTCAACCAACCAGCTTGGATTCTATGTATCACATCTTTATCAACACCTCCATCTTTTTGAACTATCGATCCAAGATATTTAAAGCACTCACTGCAAGAAATATTTTGATCACCCAACTTAACAACGAAGTCATCCGCCTTCTTGCACTGCTAAATTTAAGCTCCATATACTCTGTCTTTGCCCTGCTCAACCTAAAACTCTTCTTTTCTAAAGTGTCTCGCCAAGATTTAAGTTTCGCGTTTACACCCTCGCGCGTCTCATCGACCAAAACGATATCATCCGCAAACAATAAACACCAAGGTATTGCTTGTTGGATATGTCCAGTGAGCTCATCTAAGATAAGAGTAAAGAGATAAGGGCTTATAAACCTTGATGTAAGCCAACAGTGATAGGGAATTCCCGTGTTAATCATACAGATGCCCTCAACCTCGTCACTGAAATTGTATACATATCTTTGATTATGTCACTGTATGATACATTTACACCTTTCTTTTCTAAGACTCTCAATAAGATCTCTCGGAACCCTCTCATAACCTTTCTCAAAATCGATAAACAGCATATGCAAATCTTGAAGTTAGTTATTTTGCCAAATTTGTTTGTGCTCACTAACCCTCAAATTGGATATGAAGCATGCTAAGTTTAAAACTTCTACATCAGTATCTAATTCTTAACAAGAGAACAACACAGTGACACGGTGTAACACCTCACAGTCATTTCCCTCCATCCATCCAGGAAAAATATAAAAATACATTAAATTTAAGAATTTAATAAATTGAATATAAAGAGGGAAGCTCCTTTCACATGGTGAATGTATCAATATTTCATCATGTGTCCTAAAATGTCCTTCCAAACTATGTTTGGGTGGTTGCCAACTACTCTCCTAACAAAAATAAAGGTTATCATAGTGGAAATGTGTAATAATAAAAAGATATAACAGGTGTGCTTTTAATTGCAGCATGGTTCAATCAGCACAAAGACGAATAACAAGCTAGAAGCCTGAAAATACTATCCCATAACAGAGTCCAATAATGAAAAAAAATAGTATAAGTTAGAATAAGATGTCAAATATAAGCCACAAAAGTAGTTCTGAAAATAACACAACTTAGAATCAAAAGGTTATTAAACAAAACAAAACAAAAAATCCCTACAAAGTGGGCACAAGAGCTCTATAGTACTAATAAAAGAGCCAAAAATATGTGTAGTAAAAGGATCAATTTAAACATAAAGCTAAACAAAAAAATATGGCCAACTATAAACAATAATTTATCTACCAACGCATTGAGTTTAGAAATATTCAATATATGATTGACTCATCCCTGCCCATGCCAGGCATTGAAAATTAACCATCAAAGAGACCTAAAAAACAACAAGAGTCATAGAAGCTCAACTATCCTACACGAATGCAGCCCTTCCTATCATGTTGAATATACAGTCAATCAATTGATAGATGCGTGTTACATGCCATCATCGAATTAACCAGATTTTAGCATGCATCGCAATGAGAGCATCGCAAGGGGGTTGTACACAAAGAAAAAAAACAATAGTATTCTTTGGAAATCTAAATCATGAAGTAACGAGAAGAGAAATTGAAGTAAGCCTTAAGGTAAACATACATAAAAAAAGAGAACAATATTAATGTTAACCGAAAATCCTGCGGCCGCGGCCAGAGTCATTCAACTCCAGACAGAGCAAGAGCCTTTGGGCATCAAGCAGCATGGGCGGTTATACATAGTGACCGCGCCATTCGTCCCACCTCGGGCCATCAGTTTGGGTGGTTACAGTCTGGTAACCGCACTGCCAGTATTTTCAAGCCAAGCAGCCAACCTCGGGCGGTTACTATTCTTAGTGACCGCCCCCTTTCGCTCTGTCTTCCATGCCCGCGTTCTCATGTACCCCAGGTAAGCCCATAATATTGGTATCCACACGTTCGTGCAAGCCCCAATTAGTATAAATAGGAGGCCAAAGTCCCAGAAAGGCACACTGAGCTTGAGCCAAAAATCTGCTTGTTGGTGCGGTCTCTGGTTGTGGGAAATTTGGTGTAGGCAACCTTCTCCTCTCACCCCCCCCCCCCCGCCTCCCTCTTCTCTTCAACCCCCAGCGATTAGTAGTCGGTCACTTGCAGTTTTTCGTCCCTCAGCAGTTGCAATTGGGTGTGGAGGTTGGAGACAGTTTTGGCCCCAACAATTAAACATACTCTCAAAGTGGCATCATCTTGTACTTCAAATTTTCATTGAAAGATTATTAACCAAATGACTAGAATATCCCTACGAGATTTCAAATCTCAACGGATATCTCATCTGAACATAAATGTCTATCTTAATGAGTCTCCTTCATAGCTAAGTACACTTGGACTTTTTATCATTCATAGCATACCTCATTATTTTATTCATCTTGTCATCCAAAAGAACTTCCTTGAAACTCGCATTTAAGTAGTGTTTTCATTACAAGATCTTATCACCTTCGTTTATGGTGCACATAACTTGATCAAATCTCTACATTTGTTATTGAACATCTTTTTTCCATTATGCTTCCAATCGAGTATCTTAGACAGTCTTTGTATCTCCTTTTTCTCTTTCTTTTGCATCGAGCTTTTTATACATATTATCGAAAAAAAATTCCTTTGTTTATTACGCATTTTACAAAACTTATAGGTTTTTATAACATTTATAGACATCGAAAAAATATATCATTCTTAAAAAACACATTTATTTTACTTAAGAACCATTGATAATCACTCAATAACCAAGAATCCTTATTATTGTACTATCTATTTCTGAATATATTAAAATTTTGACAGCAATCTTCGTAATGAAACTAGCTATATAATCACAAATCTGGTTTGACACAACAAAAGAATTGAAATTTGCCTCTATTAGCAACATATCTAAAGAGATTACAACTTATCGCCATTCAAATCCTACATCTTATTCCAAGGAAAATGTCATTTTATTACTTCGTTTATATTGTTAAGCTATAAATCCATACGACATTAATAAGAGGTCTGACAGTGAAGAAAAGACACATGGAATATCTTTCATCGCGCTGCTGTGATGAGCAAAAAACCCATCAAAGTAACTTGGTGATGAGATCTCGACAGGGAAATTGGGTAAATCGTCTTCAAATAATTGCAATGTAGCTATTAAATTCTACCCATCACAGTTTGACAAACATAAACAAATATCATTACAACTACTGGAATCCTAAGCTGATAAATTGAAACATTTATCAAGAAATAAAATTATATTAACATTCTTCTACTAGCTTAGAGAAATGACAGACAATCTCTACAAAGAGGGGAGATCAGTTTAATCCAGCCTATAGCTGCTCCTTGGAGGCACATCATATGCAAACAGTTTCAGAAAGCTCAAATAGAGAAATAGCATACACAATAAATCACTTGATAAGCAAATAATCAACTTGAAAAACTCTAACTATTAATTGGAATGATTTCTCATGGAAATTATACAATTTTAAAAGAGACGCGTAAAATGCAACAGCACATAGCTCTTTCTTGATGATAAGTTATATGGAACCAGAAAGTTAACCGGGTAGAATACTAAAAGAAACGCCACTTTTCCCTCTTAAAATGACCTAATTAAGCAAATCATCGGCTTAAGAAAACCCCGTTAAAATTTACCATGTTTACAACGGATATTAAGCCGGAACTAGATAAAAATCCTTAAGTGGCACGAAGTATGTGAAGGATCCCCGAGCCCTAATCCTAACTGTGCAGACGGATAGAAAGATAAGACGAGAAAGAGATCGGGGCTTGGAGAGAATGCCGCACCCTAAAGCGTGCGGAGGCTCGCCAGCCGTATAGCAACCAATAGATCGCCGGAGAAACCGCAGTGCAAATGTCGTTCTTTTGTCGTGCGGAGTCCAGGCTAGGGTTTTTGAAGATGGAAGAACGGGAAATAATAATAATAGTAATAATAATATTTTGAGCGCTGCTTCCTTCACCTTCGGTATCTAATTTGCGTCAGACCCGACTCGAACCATTACCGCGCGAAAGATCGACTGCCGACCTGCAGTTTATAATAAGAATTTTTTTGGTGGAACTGTTAAAGGCAAATAAAAAAGGGCTATTTGCACATCAACGTAACTTCAAAATTCTAATTTAAACTTAGTTTCAATTTTTTTACAGACAAACTAAATATAGCTATCTGTACATCAACATAACTTAAAATTCTCATCTAAAATTATTTCCGAATTTTTCTACGGTAAACAATAAGCCGCACACCAGTGCCGAAAACCATTCTCGATTCTCTCTTGTGCTCGACCAAAACCTTCTCGAATTATATAATGATTTGTTTATGCATTATATATGATAATGCCCCTCAATCCGGGCTGCGAATAGCCAGAGCACCCGCCTCATTTGGTGGAGGAAATGAGATTAACCAAAGTAAACCCGACTAGCCCTGTAAAAACCAAATATAGGGTGCAAATAGTAAAATCCTTCAACATTGAGGGTGTAAATAGTAAAATCCCTCATCATGGGATGCAAATAGTAAAATTCTTTATCATGGGGTGCAAATAGTAAAATCATTCATCGTGGGTTGCAAATAGTAAAATCCTCCAACATTTGGGTGCAGATAGTAAAATCTCATATCGTAAGATGTATATAGTAAAATTCGTCAATACGGTCTGCGTATAGCAAATAATATGGTTATGGTGTGCACGTAACCATATATGTCATATGAATACATATCACCACAAAACTATACAAATGGATGTGCGTATAACGCATAAATTAGATATGGCGTGCGGGTTACCGCATAACCACCATAATCATTGTAATCACTCATTATGGGTGGGTGTAAATATCTGAAATCACCTCGGCCTGCACGTAGTAAATTATCATGAAATATGCGTATTAATTTATATGAAACCGACCTGCAAATAACAATTATGGTGGTTACGACCTGTAAATAACAATTATGCTGGTTACGCCCTGCAAATAACAATTATGATGGTTACGGCCTGCGAATAACCGCATAAATATCGTAACCACCTCTGAGGCCTATAAACAGGACCACAAGGCTCTCCTTCATGATCATCTTTTTCTCTTCCATCCTCTTCCTCCTTCGAATATCTCCTTCGCCTTCGAAGATCATCGAGCGTCTTCGAAGATCTTTGAGCGCTGTAATCAAGAAGGTGTTCGTCCTTCCTTCGAGCGAGCATTCCGCTCCAAGCGCCCCCCCCCCCCCCCCCCCCCCCCCCCCCCCCGTGTGCTCCTCTCTCAAGACCGCTCTAAGAGCGCATCCGCGCGCCCCGCTCCAAGCGCGCCTCCGCGCGGCCCGCTCCAAGCGCGCCTCCGCGCACCCCGCTCCAAGCGCGCCTCCGCGCACCCCGCTCCAAGCGCGCCTCCGCGCGCCCCGCTCCAAGCGCGCCACCGCGCGCCCCGCTCCAAGAGAGCCTCCGCACGCCCTGCTCCAAGCGCGTCTTCGTGCGCTCCGCTCTTAAGACCGCTCCAAGTGCGCCTCCGAGGTGCTCCGCTCCAAGCAAGCCTCTGTGCGCTTCGCTCCAAGCGCGCCTTCGTGCGCTCCGCTCTCAAGACCGCTCCAAGCGAGCCACCGCGCATCCAACATCAAACACTCTGCCCACTCAAGAACAAGCGTTCCAGCCATCAACAAGACCAGCGCTCCAGACTCCTATCGCACAGTAGGAGACAAGCCGCAAAGACAAAGGCGTGCAGACACACTGATCCGACCTTCAAGCATCAGTCGAAGACTCCAGAGTGCTCAGAGCGCATCATTCCCTTTGGCGGCAGGAGAAAGGCTTAGCTCCGTGAGCGGTGGTCTGTCACCCTTCGAGCACCTCTCTCTCTCTCTCCCAACAATTGTAACGATGAGTGGCCTGTCACCCTTGCCTTCTCTTAAAAGGCTCTGTACAACGCCAGCAAATAGTGAAGTTTGGTCGGCACAACTCCGACCACGTAGTTTTTCACCCAGTTGACGGGTTTTTCACGTTAAAAAAATTGTCTTGTCAACTTTCTCTTTTTCTGTGACTGTTTGCGCGCTCGAACGCTCCAAGGCTAAGGCGACCCAATTTAGTCCGGTCTATCGGAGCCTTGAGTGATCCACAACAATATACATCCACAATAAAATGTTAATCGACAAAAAGTGCAATACGATGTATATAATCATCTTTCTAATCTTTCAGAAATTTTCAAAGGGTAATATCGCATAACAAAAAACTCGTGAGACTACAGAGTCGGAAAATAAAAATAATACTTGTGCAGAGAATTTAATGATTATACTTTATTCATGCATAAACTGAAATAATCAGTTAACTTATGTGATAACTTCTGTGATTAAAGCATGAATGCTGTGAAAAAAATTCATTTCTGAATTAAACATTGGTTATTCAAAAAGCTAAACTCATTGACTTAACACTTCAACAACTCTTTGTCTACATGAAATAAATTTGAGCATATCATTTTATAGGATTTGTAAGAATAACAAGCTATTACAATTTCACATAATTTAAAGAAACAAGAACTCAACATTTACTCTTTTTTTCTTTAGTTCACTTTGATTAGCAGCTATTTCCAAAACCATCTCAACGGTGAAAACTCAAGCAAAAGTCATTAAACCAAGAGAATTTAACTAATAAAAAAGCTATGTTTATTTTATGTTGATTAGCTATATTTAATAAAAAAATTAGAATTTTACTCTAAATTGGTTCAGAGTGCTGTAATCAAAAGTTTATCATGATCTAAAGTGTATGAATGGTTATATCACGATTATAAAAAATGACAAATATTACAATTTTATATTTGGTTTGTTGTTAACAGATATGTTTACACTGAGTAACTTTCAAAAAATATCATTTGTTGTTAACAATTGTGTGTGGATATCCATTTTTGATTTGTCTTTAACAATTCCCTTTTTTTAAGTGACAATTTATGTTGAGTGACGTTACTTATATACAGGCCGATTTTGGTCACATGCAAGCCCATGATATATGCAGGCCGCCAAATTTTTTATGCATGTCAAATTTAATACATGTAGGCCAAATGTAACTGGCTAGCCGTCGTTCTAGTGTTGGTGGATGATTGTGGCCAAATGCTGGGAACTGCGCAGCTCGAGGCCTGTCACGTAGGACTTGAAGTTTTCGCGAGCTGGATCCATCATCATCTCTACCAGAGAAAAGGGATATAAGTGATCTTACCGTCATGGACTTCTTCGTCGTGGGTGGAGACGTTTTGCAAGGTGTCTATATGCAAGGTGATCTAATGTCTTTCCATAGTCATGGAGAACGGCCATTTACTTCAGCAATTATCGATTTACTTCAGCATCTTCTGAAAACCCTAGCTCAAACCTCAAAGTCTATAAACAGATTTATATTTGGTGTGACAATAACAAGATGATGTGAAAATAAAATATTTTGGTGTGTAAATATAATTTGAATGTTAATAGCGAAAATCGATGTGCTTTTAACATTGACGATTATTATATAGGTTAAAAACACACTTTTTTATTTAAATTTTACATTTTTTATTTAGTTTAATTTATTTGTTTTTTGTTTTATTTTAAAATATATGTCATTATCCGCTTATGCCTTGAATTTTTATTACGCAATACATTTGGCGAGAAACAAATTTAGGGGATTGCACTGTCGCGCCGGAGCATGAGGAACCATGTGCAAGACTGCTTGTGTTATCTAAAAATAAATTATAATGCACATAATTTGGCCCTGTTTGGGATGGCGGTGGGAAAAAGTAAAATTTCATCGTCACTCACCACACTTGTTAGGTTGTTTGGATGATGAGTTTTTTCAAAAGAGTTTTTTCAATAAAGATGTTTTTGTGGCTTTTTGAGCAGTCTGTCCAACATAGCTTTCTAAAAATCGTTTTCTCTGTTTTTTTCAGTTTTTTCTCCGTATTTAAGGGTTTATTAAAGTCACGCTCCGACCATTCACGATCTGCTTTTCTTTCTTCTCACCACTGCAAAAATTCGTTTCTCAATTGCGATTCTCCACGCATTCGCGATCTCTTCTCACCACTGACCTTTTGTAACATACTTATTACTTACTCACGCGATAAATGATAAGCGTAAAACATTTTTTTATTACTAAAATTGCTAAATAAATATTATTAAAAGTTAATCTTCTAAACAGAAAAATGTAGAACAACTATTTGAAAATCACTATCAAAGGTACTATCAAAGGTTGGCTTTAGATTTAAAACATTTGAGCTCCTCAATTTAACGTTGTTTTCAATTATAATACCTAGCAACGGGGACTATGCACCGGCAACAAAACAGGAGGGAAGATACCGGGACTGCGGGTGGATTGGAAGGAGCGAAGGTTTAAGAGTTTCATGAGTGGGGTCACGGTTTCTGGGTTTTTTTTGCATGTGGAGCATTCGAGCGGCATGCGCCCGCCTATAAACGGTATTGCGCACACATATGAGCACTTACATTTTGTACAAAAATATAAATTTTTATCTAAAAAATCAATTTCTTTCTTTTCTCTCCCCCTCTCCCTCATATCCCTAAATGTAGGTGTAGGAGGGCTATAAAGATTCTCTCTCCCCCTCTCTCTTCTCTCTTTCTCTCTCTCTTCATTGGATGACTGAGATCAAAAGCTTGTCACATATTGGATGACTAAGATTAATTCTACAACTCCAAACTACTCCATTGATATAGTTAAAAGATATATATATATAGGCAGACTAAAAGAAGAAGTACTAATTTACTGAAACTAAGGTCGAGACCTGAATATCAAAGTTCATAAAAAAGGTTACAATTTATCAAAAGAGCAGACACCTCAAAAGCATAGTCCCATCATACTCGCTACAAAGAGATCGGACGGCAGAAAACACTTCTAACTTTGGGGAGACGTAAGTCAAGCGGAAAACCAACCCCAATACAGAAAAGAGCTTAAAATTATTCGGGGTTCTACAACTCATCATTGTATGAGGGATCAGCCTCCTCCTCCTCCACCTTGATGTCTTGTGCCCCGGCGTCCTCCCCGGCGGTTCCCTTCTCCTCGGCCTCCGCCTCTTCCACTTCTTCCTCATCCACGGCAGCCTCCGGGCTGATGTCGAGACTCCTTTTAACCGATCCGTAGATGCTGTTCGCAAATTCCTTCGGATCTGGCAGCGAGAAACCGCTCTCCATCAACGCAGTTGTATATACGAGCCTGGCAGTCTGCTTCAGGCTCTCGTCCTGAAAAAACAAAAGTGGTTTTATAGTCGAGTATGACAATCGATGTCGAAAATTGCACGATATTTTACCAAAAAAAAAGGATTTTCATCAAAAAGATTCGAGCCGGTTTCGAGTAACTAAAAAATCAGCTCGAAAGAAATTTAGAGTTGATTTTTTATTTTGATTCTATTGTTTGAATTATTACCTCAGGGTCAGCAGCAACCCTATCCCTCAGCTCCTTTATGATGGGATGTCTGGGGTTAATCTCAAGAACCCTCTTGCCGCGCATGTAGGCTTGCTTGCTGGCATCCGAGAGAGTCTGCGCCTGCATTATCTTCTCCATGTTCGCGCTCCATCCGTATTTGGACGTGATCACGACGCACGGCGAGTTGTCCAGGCGGTTGCTGATCTTCACGGAGTCGACGTTTTCGCTGGCTAGGGTGCTCTTCCACCACTTGGTAAGCACCTTGAAGGATTCCTTGAGATCCTTGTGTTTGGACTCTTTCTCCAGTTCCAGGCCTTCCTTGGACACATTCTGGAATTTCTTGTCTTCGTAGTCCATTAGGTACTGCATTAAGTACTCGTCGACCGGGTCGGTGAAGAAAATGACCTGTGCTAGGAAAATAAAATGCATTAAAACCAGACAATAATCTATAATGGAAGCAGCTCAAGTAAGTTTGTGGCCACATGGCAATATCAAGAATGCAAGATAACCTAATGTAACAGAGATTTCAAAAATAAAATAAGAATGGCTGATAGCATTAGACACCCTTCCAATACCCTAACCTTAATCGTAAAACGACATAACACTAACCCTTAAAACTAAGCCCAGTTGAGTTTTAGAGTTTTAGGATTTAGGTTTTAGCCTGTTTACAAGAGAGACTCATGCTGAGTTTCAAGTTTTAAGGGCATCAACCAAATCTTGTGGGGGTAGGATGGGGAGAGAGAGAGAATGGGTGATACTATTAGCCACCCTCCCTAAACCTTGTATCTTAGTCATAAACACAATAACATTAACCCCTCATCCTAAATTCTAATTCCTAATTAGGTTAGCCGGTGGGCTGCTGCCACCCGTTTAAGACAGATTCATCTAGGATTTAAGGTTTAAGATTTAGGATCAGGGCATCAACCACCCCTTGTGAGTTGTGAGGGAGGGTGTATCTTAGTCATAAACACAATAACACTAACCCCTCATCCTAAATCCTAATTAGGTTAGCTGGTGGCTGCTGCCACCCGTTTAAGACAGATTCATCGAGGATTTAGGGCATCAACCACCCCTTGTGAGAAGGGGTGTATCTTAGTCATAAACACAATAACACTAATCCCTCATCCTAAATCATAATTAGGGTAGCCAGTGGCTGCTGCCACCCGTTTAAGACAGAGATTCATCTAGGATTTAGAGTTTAAGATTTAGGATCAGGGCATCAACCACCCCTTGTGAGGGAGGGAGAGAGGAGTGGGAGAGAGAGGTAGACGGAAGTTATCTAATTCACATGCAACTGGGTGGGGATGGAGAAGAGGGATAAAGATACACAGAGATCAGGCTAAAAGATGGAGAGGAAGGCTGGGAGCGACTAATAGTCATGAGACAACCTGCCGGAGTTGAAATGAGAGAGGAAGAGCTATGAGCAATATTCTTCAGATTGGTCAGAAAATATCAGCTATGACCTGTTGATGGGAAAGGTGGATGATAGTCAGCCTATTTTGAAAAAGTTTTCCAGTAAATGTCCAGATTCTTCACAAGTACTAAATACTTATCGAAATTTCTATGATCTTAGCTTTTATTTCTTATTTGTATAAGAAAGAAGAACTCCAGAAAATTAAAACTTTAATATCAGATTCTATAAAATAAAATGAATATATCAACTTCTATGTTTAATTAAAAACAAATGGATATATTGAATCTTCTAACGTTAGACAAAATACAGAGAAAATCACGTGAAACAGTATTGGATATTATTCATACCTCATAATTTTTCTTTGTGAGTCTCTCCAGAAATGGAGATTTCTCCAGCTGCTCTTTATTAGTTCCAGTAATATAGAAAATGTCCTTCTGTTCAGCCTTCATTCTAGAAATGTACTCATCCAGGGAAGTAAGCTTCCCTTCGGACTTCGAGCTGAAATTAAGACGGAGAAATAAATATCATGCTGATTCATTAATCTTTCAAGAAAAATGATAAAAATCCGATGAAAAAAAGGTAGAAGTACCATAAACAAAAACTTACCTCTCAAACCTCAGAAGTTTAGCAAGACGGTTTCTGTTTTGTGCATCTTCTACAATGCCAAGCTTTATAGATTTGCCGAATTCATTCCAGAATTTGGCATACTGACCCTTCTTCTCTTCGTTCTCACTCGAACTCTCTAAATCAAATTTTACAGTAGATTTCATTAAATAACTGGGTTTCACAAGCTAAATAGACCATTCAAAATTTTTACCAGTCTTATTTCTGTTGCTGTATTCATCGGGATCCTCATCAGCAAGTCGCCGAATCATATCAAGAGCCTTGCGTATTAGTTTCTTCTTAATCGTCTTCAGGCTGCTGTGTTGTTGAAGCATTTCTCGTGATACATTCAGCGGGAGAGTGTCAGAATCGACCAAACCCTATAAAGAATAGTTTATATAAGCAAGCTGCCAGTAACTCTCGATGAATCACAGCCATGCCAAAAAAAATGGTGCCTTTACCATCAAAAAGTTCAGATACTTGGGGAGAAGATCATCAAATTCATCTGAAATGAAGACTCGCCTAACATAAAGTTTCAAATTGGACTTTTTGGAGTTGTAATAACTCTCATAGAGATCACTGGGAGCTTTAGGAGGAACAAAGAGCAAGGCCTTGAACTCGACATCACCTTCTGCGTTAAAGTGAGTCCATGCAAGAGGTTTTTCGTCGCCAAAATCCTGTAATATGTAAGAAATTGATTACCTGTCCGAATACAGGCTGTACGTAGGAACATGATCTGAATGCAAATTTCGCGAAGATTATTTAAACTAACCTTTGAGACAGAACGGTAGAATTTTATGTATTCTTCGTCAGTAACCTCCTTCGGACTACGGAGCCAAATTGCCTTCATATCATTAAGAAGCTCCCATTCATAAGTTGTCTCCTTAATGGTCTTTTTCTTGGGCTTAGTCTCACCTTCTTCCTCCTCTGTTTCTTCTTCTGAAGTGGATGTTTCAGCTGTATTGACCAAAATCATATAAATTAATTGACAAAAAAAGGTGAAGTAATATAGATAAAAGCACACCACAAACAAAGATGAAAATATTCTATGAGGGCATACATGATTCTTCTTCCTCTTCATCGGAAGGAACTTCCACATCCACCTCCTTGCTTGCCCAGAGATAAATTGGGAAGTTGATGAACTCTGAATACTTCTTGACCAAGTCCTAAAGTGAGAAACAAGAGACTTGAGACAGAATCAAAAGTCAACATTTCAACCTAAATAGAAGTTATACATGTTTTTTTCCTCAACTAAACATTTGTCAACTGATCTATAATTGTAGCTGTTGTGAAAAAATGGTTGGTGGCTACGTAGATCATCACTATAAATTTATCGCTACAATTTTTTCGCTATATTATATGGATAGATAGTGAAGGAGGTAGAAGACAAATGTTCAGTTATTTAACGATCTTTAGTTTCCTCGTGTTTTAACGATCACGAGGAACAGTTCAGTTATTTAATTTTTTCACTACATTATATGGATAGATAGTTAAGGAGGTAGAAGAGAAATGTTTAGTTATTTAACGATCTTTAGTTTCCTCGTGATTACTTAGTTCGTAAGCTTCGTTTGGCACGACGTTTTTGCTCCGGTGAGTTTGGACAAAAACTCCATCGCCATAGAATGCATGTTTCGCATGCCAATGGTTATGACCGCTACCAAGAAAAGAAAACTAGTTTTGAACATAAAAGGGAATGAAGTTCCTTGGGTGAGGTCGGGCGTTCACGAACGATGGTTCATAACCATCGCGTTCACGACCGCTACCGCCGTGCCAAACGATTCCTTACGCTTCGCTTGGCGCGGCGTATCTGCTCCGGTGAGTTTGGAGAAAAACTCCACTGTCATAGAATGCATGTTTGGCATGACAATGGTTATGACCGCCACGAAGAAAAGATTACTAATTTTGAACATAAAAGTGGATGAAGTTCCTTAGTCAGGTGTTCACGAACGACGGATCATAACCACCGCGTTCGCAACCGCAACCGCCGCGACAAACAAAGCCTTAGTTTAGTTTGAACTCCATATCTTCATGGTTAGTCATCGCCATTGTCATTGCATTCCATAAATTTACAAAGAAGCAATATCCTCTGATGCGGGTGAAGTGAAATCACATAAACCCAGAAGAAGCAATTTATTATACGAATGTATTTTATTGAGATATAATCTATTATGCCCCGCAGTTAAAAATGCAAAAGCTACTACTAATATATATATATATTTATTGGAAATTTAATAAAACTTCAACAAATTTATGATTCATTCTATTTTTCAGTTAGAAGACGTAAAAACTTGTGTCTGAGATCAGGTCATAGAGCAACATGGATGTAATGTGGGATGGGAAGTAGCTGAATTGGGAACAAAACACATAATAGGGTAACTTGAGGCACACCCAGTGACCCAGATATCCTTTGCTAATTCATTGACGAGGTACTAAATTAAATCTAGTTATGACATTAAATCTCTAGATACAATTAAAAACTATTCAGTATTACAATTTCATAGGTATCTTATTTTAATATGGCCATATCTGGATAGCACGGTAATAACATGAATTTTAATTTAGAATGAAATGAACGCCCATTTGTGTTCAAAAGAGAATGACCTGAATTAAGATTTTTTGACAATTATGTGATATGTTGGAGATTAATTAAATGAGCGGTGTGCATGAAATCTATCAAAGTTAAGCTATTGAGACTTCGGGTAGAATGTATGATGATACTTAGAAAATGCATCAATTAGACGAGTAGATAGAGATAGATTCCAAGGAATTGGTTGGAGAAAAGATAAACCCAAATTAACATGAATGAAAGTTGTTCAACATGATTTGTGTAGTCTATGTTTAACGAATGGAAAATGAGGATTATAAAGCGAACCTCGATAGTTGGGGCAAGGCCATTGATGATGGTGATGAAGAGAGACATTGGAGAAGTTCAACAAACACTTTCAATGAATATAATGACCAAGAGAGATTTAAGTAATCAAATATGACTTTTCTTATATCGTATTCAACAGGAAAGGAGAACAAATGAATTATTGTGATTGCAAGAGAATTAAATTTAAGATTCATATAATGAAGTACATGTAAATTAAGACAACATAGATTCAAAAATATTATGCTTGTATGATGTATCACAAAATAAATTTAGTTTTATACAGAGAACATGCATTCTATATTTCTATGCATGAATTGTTTTGCTAGCATGAGAAATGAAATGGACATGAGCAAATAAATACTCATATAAAGGAATCCATTGCAAGATGGAATGAATTTAGTATTGAAAAAATGTGTGTCAAAACATGCTAAAGAGTTATTAAGATGTAACATATAGATTTACTAGTATTAATAGTTGAAACCAAAGAGTTCACAATCACAATAAATTAACATCAAGGATCAACATTAATTAATATTTTTCAATTGATCGCTGTGAAACAAAGGGCATTCAAAGTGAAGTGCATTGAATTTTTTTAAATGACACATTATCGACCAATCCTATGTAAACATAAAGTGAAACCTATATGTGATATGCACTGATTTCTTAGGTTTAGATTGGGGACAAAATGAAGGTTGGATGGTTTAAAATGGCAAATGATCAGTAAATCTTATGTGAAGATAAAGTAACACAGGTGTTCTATGATCAAGATTTATTAAATAAAAGGTTGGAGATATAAATGAACATATAGAGTGAAGGTCACATGGTCTAAAACAAGTAAACATTTTATAATGCAACAAGCAAATATCATATAAACTATAAACTAAATTTCACCCCCAAAAATTTATTTGACTATATATTGCATGGATTTGTTTGTTGGGTAGTAAATTTATAGACAAATTAAGTGGTAAACAATAATATTGGAATGGATTTGGAGAAAATCAAGGATGGATGGCTATATGATTACATTAAGGGAAAGCAAAAGTTTCCAAAATATAAGGCAGTGGAAAATAGATTTAAGTAATTTAATCATAAACACTACAAAGTAAAAGATGCATCGATGAGAGGGATTCATAAATTTAATGCTAAATGAAGAACATTTTGCGCAAATAATTTTAACACTGATGGTAAATAACTGTGAAAATTATTCCCTGAAGAATCACGACAAAGACAAAAAAAACAGTCATCCACAAACCAATTTGGAGAAAATCAAGGATGGATGGCTATATGATTACATTAAGGGAAAGCAAAAGTTTTCAAAATATAAGGCAGTGGAAAATAGATTTAAGTAATTTAATCATAAACACTACAAAGTAAAAGATGCATCGATGAGAGAGATTCATAAATTTAATGCTAAATGAAGAACATTTTGCGCAAATAATTTTAACACTGATGGTAAATAATTGTGAAAATTATTCCCTGAAGAATCACGACAAAGACAAAAAAAACAAAGTCATCCACAAACGTGGTCAACTTTTGCAATGAACAACTTCTGCGACAATGAATTAGTCTATGATTCAACACCTAAGGATTCCATAGCCAAGTATTCGCGGAATTAGCCCATCCAACACACCCCATCTATCTCCACAACTAAAGCTCCAATGCCGAGAGCACAATCTCCCTATTGCGCGGCCGATCCTATTTGCAATATCATATCCTCAACTATGACTAAGGCTCAATCTGGCAACCCCCTGAACTCGTTATCCGCTCATGCTCTGCTTTTTGACTACTATCTTTAAACTTCAACAAGAGAGAGTTTAGGGCTTTTCTAATAGTGCGCACCACACTAGTGGACAAAGATACTACAACTGCAACTAGGGCAACGATCGAGCATACATAAAGAGATGAGCCAAGTAAAGACTGTGCATACACACACAAGCCAATTAAGTATGTTCAAAACATTTAGTTCAGCACAAAACTTGATTCCAACCCAACATTCGCCACATTGCTAAGAACTTAAGTTATGCAAAATGATTTGGGAGAAAAAGATGTACATAAATGTAACATATATAAGTTGTGCAATTGATTTGAACAAAATAATCTTAACACCTTATGCAAAACCCAAATGAGACAAAATGAGAAAGAGAGCTTAGGAGATAAATAATGGGGAAAACAAGGATGATCTTGATGGTCTTTTAGTTAAAGAAAAAACCAGTTGTTGTTTTTACCCCACAAGTGGATATCAGATAGCTATCTAACCTATATATATCAAGGTAATCTATACAAACATACAATCAACTTCGCATGATGTTTGTTGAGAATCAATAGGTTACCATATCATTCACTACGAGAAATTAATTTTGTTAAATTTAGTAATTCTGGGCCACTACATCAATATGTACCAAACAACTAGAACATATAGGTCAGTCACTATCATGCTCACCTTCAACTTAGTTTCATCCAGATATTCCTTGGCTTCATCCCTGAGATGCAACCGGATTTCTGTTCCACGACCCAAAGGCTCGTTCCATGTGTCTTCAGAAATGCCGAAAGAGCCATCAGCTTTAGATTCCCAAACATGCCTATTGTTGATAGAGTAAAACCAGGACAAGATATTTCATATAATCAGAAAAATGCAGCAAAATGGGAAGATGCGCTGTGAATTAGAGTGATGATTCATGAGAGAACAAAATTCTTACTGCTTATCATCATTATGCTTGCTAATGACCTCAACATAGTCAGCTACCAAATACACAGAATAAAATCCAACACCAAACTGCCCAATGAGATTCATATCGCCACTTGATTGCATCTTCTCCATGAAAGCTAGAACCAAAAGGGCATCAGTTATCATAGGTATTCTTTCAACCGGATCATCATGGAATAATTGAAGGAAATAACCCCAAAAAAAATGATATTGGCTCAAGAAAACCATTGATGATACCTGAAGTTCCAGATTTGGCTATGGTTCCTAAGTTCTTAATCAACTCTTCTTTCGTCATACCAATACCTCTGTCTCTGATTGAAAGAATCTTTTTTTCCTTGTCCAGCTTAATCTGTAATGAGCAATTAAACGCGCTGATTGCAAAACCCTAATTATTTGAAGTAATCATTCAGCTCTAGGGAAGGCAGTTCTACGAACCAGAATCTCAAGTTTTGTGTTGTCTCCTTCACCGAGGACGTCCTTATCCGTGAGAGAGAGGAACCTGATCTTGTCCAGCGCCTATTTTCCCAAGTAAAGAAGTAAATAAATATTCCAAACAAATTCTAATTTCATATACACCTTAGCCATATATACTCACGTCGGAGGCATTGGAGATGAGCTCCCTCAAGAAAATGTCCTTGTTACTGTAGAGAGAATTGATGATTATATCCATCAACCGCGACACTTCCGCCTGGAACTCAAACTTCTCCGAGCTACCGCGCAGATTTTTCGAGATCGACTCGGCCTCTCTGTCGAATTAACCCATAAATAAATAAATTCATGCTTCTGCCCTAATGTAACACACTGACTAACTCAAATCCGATCTGGCGGCGCCGTAAGCAATTCTAAGTAAAGGATCGGTCGATACAATACCTCTTGGCGACATCAGAATCGGTGGAGACTCCGGTAGGAACAGCCCTGAACTTCTCATCCACCTTCGGCGGATAGGCGAGCGCATCTGTATCATCACTGTCCTCTGCATTCGCTTGCAGCTTACGGCCTGCCAAATCAAAAGGAAACCAAGTAAAACACAAGCTACAAAGCCCTAAGAAAACCGTCACTGATCGTCAAAACAGATCGCTCATCGGCAAACACCAGAAGAGAAAATAGGCAAGCCCTAATAGGAAAATCCCAATCCCGCCGAAGCATACCTTGATCCGGAATGTTGGAGAGGAGGAGGAGAAGGAGAAGAGCAGAAGGGATCGCCCATTTCCTCATCGCGCTTGAAGACGAACAATCCGGAAGCACGAGAAAAGCTTGGCCGCTCGCGGCAACTCTGCGGAACAATCCTCTCAGTGGAGATCTAAATACAGAGACCGGCGACTTACGTGGATATTGGTTCGATCACTCCAGCGTGGAACATCTGACGGTCCATAATGGTGGATTAACACGTGGTGCGCGCTCAATGGTTCGGTTCTAAGCCGTGACGTGGATATTAGGGAAACAAGCCGGCCAATGACACCAATCTTGTCCACCTGAGAGCCGGATCCTAGCCGTTGGCATGCATCAAAATCTGGAGTACCTATGATTAAGCTTTTTAAATATATAATCTTATTCTATATCTTATCATTTTAAGAGAATTTTAATTTGTGTATTTTTTATTTTAACAAATATGTCATCGTCCTTTAAAATAATTTTAAAGGCCTCTTAAATTTAGATATGATTTCAAATTGGTCATTCAAATTACATTTGATTCAAATTAGTCTCTTATCTTGCACATCTCTCTCAAATAAGTCCTTGTTTTACTTTACCGTTGGGTATTAACGGACATCAGAGGTTGGGTTCAGCATGGCTCCTCGGGAAAATCTTAGGCGGCGGAATAGAATGAGGCTCAGGCAGCGGAATGGAATGAGGCTCGGGCGAAGTTACTTTTATGCCGGTGGAAAGCTTCACAACTGTTCATACAGGAGTTCATCCACGCCACCGTCTCCTCCATCACGAACGCAGCGCAACGAGGCTTCAACCACTCTGAAATCTTCATCAATTCCGACAAACCGCGAGTAAAACCATCCATCAATCTCTGCATGAGCCTGTTCAACAATACCTACGACGAGCTGCAGTTGGCTTTGTCCCACATCGACATGCACAAACTGGAAGATCTTCCAAATTAGAACGGGTATATCAAGTACTGGCTCAGCGTCACATTGCATTACCAGGGGATGTGCGTCGACGCTTTCCCCAAGGGAGAGGAGAGGACAGGAATGGAGGCGGCGATGAAGCAGGGGAACCAGCTGACGAGCAACGTCCTCGCCATTATCGGTGCCGCCTCGAAATTTCTATCTCTGCTGGATGTCAGCAGCATCGCCGACCGAAATCTCGCGGAAGAAAAGGAGAAAGCAGGGATTTCTTTACACGCCGACGGCTTCACAACGTGGATCGGCAAGGAAACTCGTCGGCATCTGAGGCAGCAAGCGAATAATGCGCTTAAACCGAATGTGACGGTGGCGAAGGATGGGAGTGGGGCCTTCAAGACCATCACCTATGCTCTAAATGCGATGCCGAAGAAGTACGCCGGCAGGTATGTCATCTACGTGAATGCTAGGTTTTATGAGTGTTGAAATTATTGAAGTGGAAGTTAGAGGACTTTTGGACCTGGGCGGTCTGGCGTGACCGCACGACTTGGCGGTCTGCCTCTGCGGTCTGGCTTGTCTAAGCCTAGCTGCGATCTCCTGGCCTGATCGCTGGTATGGGTCCAAGGCGGCTGAAGGTGAAGGCCGCGCGGTCTGTCTCTAACCGCGTGACGGGTTGTTCATCTTCTGGTGTGCGCGGTCTGTTCGTGATCGCGTGACGGGTTGTCTTCCTCAAGGCTGTGGCAGTCTGATATGATCGCACAGCTTGTCCCAGGTTTCTCCAGAATGCGGTCTGGTGGTTGACCGGGCTTTCTGGTGGTATTCGCGGACTAAGGGTCTTAGTCGCGCGGTCTCAGGTTGCGGTCTCAGGAGGAGACTGGTATGCAAGCTGGACACTGTTCGCGGTCTCAGGTGGAGACCGGCATGCGGACAGAAGTTCGCGGGTTGATGGCGAACTGGCTGTGTTCGCGGTCTCGGGCGAACACAGGGGGTGAACAGCTTCGGGCGGTCTGGCGATCTCCTTTGGAGTCGCGATCTGCTGTGAGAGTGGCGGTCTCTCATGGTTGATGTTGAAGTTGGCGAGTTCACCAAAATGAAGCAGGAGTACTGTTGCTGATTGCGCAGTGTGACCGGTCAGGTCGCGCGGTCTGGAGGGTGGTGATCCTATCTCATAGGGTGGTGACTGGATCAGGTCCCACGCCTATAAATAGGAGCCACTGTAGCAGCAAATCATAAGACACCAAGTGTAAGCTGAGTTCGCTTCTTTCCTGCGGTCTCTGTTTGTCTGACCGGGCGGTCTGCTGATTGAATTCTTCTTGTGCAGCTTCTGCGGAAGGTGCGGGCAGCAGCGATCACCTCTTCCTCTGAAAGTGTTCGGGCGGTCTGCGGCTTGGAGTTGTGTTGCTGGAATTCGGGAGAATCAGAAGGTCGGAAGGAAGGGTGTGGTCTGTCAGCGGGTTGGTGTTGTTCTGAGATTGGCAGCGGGTTGCGGTCTGGCGGGTCGCAAGGGAGACCGCGCGGTCTCAAGTTGTCTTCAACTTTGTATCTTTTCCTTTGGTGTTTGTGCTGGCGAAATCATGTCTCGCCAAGCATGCTTTGCCTTGTAATTTGAAGTTGCTATCAATAAAGATCACTTGTTTGCCTCCATTTGCTTCTGGTTGTTTGGCTTGTGAACTCTAAGTTGACTAACTCCTGCTCGCTTTATAAAGATTCGAAAAATTTCACATGGTATCAGAGGGAGGTTGGAGTGGTTAGAGCAGTGAGTGACTTAGAGTAGCCATCGCCTTTGTGAAGAAGGAACCAGTGGTAGAGCAATGAAAACGAGGGGTCTTGGAATTGAGATGCTTACATCGACTAACTTCAAGAAGTGGAAGTCGTGTATGCAAAGCTATCTTCTAGGTGAGGACCTCTGGGAGGTAGTTGGAGGAGATCAGACGCTGGAAGTTGTCCCGGAAGGGGATAATGGGGCTGAGGTGAGAACTTGGAGGAGGACGAATGCGAAGGCAGAGTTCACTCTGAAGAGAGCAATTTCACCTGATCTGTTTGATCACATTCTGGGATGTGGATCGGCTGCGGAGATCTGGAGAGCCCTGGATGGGCTGTTTAACAAGAAGAATATAACAAGGCTACAGTTCTTGGAGAATGAGCTGGCAAGGTCGGCTCAGGGTGATCTTTCTATCTCCACTTTCTTTCTGAAGATGAAGAATTTGTGCGCTGAAATCTCAGTATTGGATCCTGATGAGCCTATCTTTGAGGCAAAGCTGAAGAGGCACTGTAACATCCCGACTTTTATTGGGCCACTAGAACCTAGTGAGCCCAATAAAAGTAGGCCGAGCAGTAGAAAACTACCATTTTAAGTAATGTTGCGCGCCGCAACTAAGTCATTGGGGGTATAGTGACCAGATGAACCCCGAATTGACTTCCGTCAGTTCTGTTAGACTCGTATGAACAATTCGAGCGCAACGGAATTCGTTGCACTTCAATCCGAGGTCGTTTGGAGAAAACGACCATTTCGGGTATCGTAGCGCGTCACTACCTCATTATTATGAATAGTGACCGTACGAACCCCGAATTGACTTCTGTCAGTTCCGTTAAACTCGTACGAACAATTCGAGCGCAACGGAATTCGTTGCACTTCAATCCGAGGTCGTTTGGAGAAAACGACCATTTCGGGTATCGTAGCGCGCCACTACCTCATTATTATGAATAGTGACCGTACGAACCCCGAATTGACTTCCGTCAGTTCCGTTAGACTCGTATGAATAATACAAGCGCAACAGAATTCGTTGCACTTCAATCCGAGGTTGTTTGGAGAAAATGACCATTTCGGGTATCGTAGCGCGCCACTACCTCATTATTATAAATAGTGACCGTACGAATCCCGAATTGACTTCCGTCAGTTCCGCTAGACTCGTATGAACAATACGAGCGCAACAGAATTCGTTGCACTTCGATCCGAGGTTGTTTGGAGAAAACGACCATTTCGGGTGTCGTAGCGCGCCACTACCTCGTTATTATGAATAGTAACCATACGAACCCCGAATCGACTTCCGTCAGTTTCGTTAGACTCGTATGAACAATACGAGCGCAACAGAATTCGTTGGGCGTCGATTCAAGGTCGTATGGAGAGTATGCCATTTTAGGACTATGCAGATCGCCTCAGTACAACGCACAAGATATAAAACACACGAACCCGGCATCGGCCCCGACAAATCTTATTGGACCCCGGGGGCCAAGGAGGACCCCGCCCTAAGTTGACTTGGTCAACCCCCCCCCCCCCCCCCCCACCACAAAAAAAAAAACTCGAATTTGCTAAAGAAAAAGGGGGGGGGGGGGGGGGGAGAAAGAAAGCCCCCCCAAGAAAAGGGGCTGCCCATGAATAGGCAACCCCTATTTGGGGCAAAGTGGGCAGGAGAGAGAGAAGGGAGGGGAGGGGGGGGGGGAGAAAATATCTCCCCCTCCCTTATCCCCACGTGGGGGAAAAGGAGGAGGGGGGGGGGGGGGGGGGGGGAGCTCCCTCTTCCTATAAAAGGAAGGGGCAGCCCCTCTCAAACCCCCCACCCCACTCACTCTCCCTCTCAGCCTCTCCCTTCCACCGACCCACCCTCCTCCTCCTCCACCTTGCCGGAGCAAGCCACCCAGCCGAGCCACCTCCTCTGCCTTCCTCATGGCCGGCCGCCCCTCCACCACCCGAGCCCCTCACCCTCAGGTAGAACCTCCCCCCTCCTCCTTCCTATCTCCCGGAGGAGGCCACCCCTCTCCCCGTCGCCGGAGCGCCGCCGGCCGCCGCCCCGAGCCTTGCAAGGCTCGGGGAGGAAGCTGGCCGTGGAAGCCCTCTCCCCCAGCGCCGGTGGTGGCGCTGGGGGAGGTAGGTCCCCTCCCAGGGACCTCGACGCCGGCGCAGGGGAGGTGGTCGGGCCGCCGGAGGACGCAGCCCCGGCGGCACCCGTGGCCTCCCCCTCTCCCTTTTCCCGTAAAGGTTAAAACCCCTCCCCCGGCGGCGGCCGACGGCGCCACGCCGCCGGACCCCCCCTCCCCGCCGGAGGTCTGCCCCTCCCCGGCGCCCCGACCAGGGGCGGCAGGGAGGGCCCTGGCCGAGGCGGCGGCGACGCAGCGAGCCTGCATGACCCATGCAGGCTGCGCCGCGCCACCCCGTCGTCTCCTGCGCCTTTTTCCGGTGGAGTCCGGCGGCGCCAGACCGCCGGACCACCACCGGAGTGGGCGCCGGCCCCCGGCGCACCGACCGGGGGCGGCACCGGTGCCCTCCCAGCGGAGGCGGCGGCGCAGCGGGCCTGCATGGCCCATGCAGGCCGCACCAGCGCCTCCCGCCTCCTTATTCGCCCTCCCCCGGCGGTGGCCGGCAGCGCTAGGCCGCCGAACCACCACCGGAGGAGTCGCCGGCCCCCGGCGCATCGACCGGGGGCGGCGCCGGCCCCAGCCGGCCGCTGCCCGGCGGTGGCAGCGGCCGCCTCCCGTTGATTAAACGGGAGCCGCACGATCTCCCCCAGGAGATCGGGCGACTCCTGTAACCTATTTTCCCGCCCGCTGCCTCCAAATGTGCGCCCCCCACAGCGGATCCGCTGTGGATCCGCTGTGGGGACCCAAGGAGGGCACCCGGTGCGGCGCCCCCAGGTTTCTCCCTGCTATTTGCACCCCAAAAACAGCCCCTTCCCTGTTTTATTTTTCTGAGGGGAATGGGGGCATATTCAGAAGAAACTTTCTAAATGGAAAATGTTCCCCACTCCAAGGGGCACCTCCAGTAATTTTTGGGGAATTTTAGGAAAAGATTTAATATTTTTAAAACCCTTTATAAAGTTTATTTTGAGAAAATAAACGCCCAAATAAGTTCGCAAAAATCATCAAAAATTAAGGGCTCTAATTAAAGGTATTTCACAACTACTATTAAACTTGGGAGGTGCGACCTCTTATTTTGGTCCCCCAAAAGTATTTTACAAGCGAAATAAACGCCCGAAAAAGAGCGAAATTCATCGAAATGAATCGGCGCCCCCTCGACGCATATTTTTAAATGCCTATTAAAATTATGCGTATCTATCCAAGGAATCGACTAAGCTCGGAATATCGACGCGAAAATCGGAACGAAATCGCGGCGCGGCGCCGAAATTTAACCCCGCCGCGACAATAATAAAAGAACGGAGTCGACGATTGAAGCCTCCTCTTATGGAGTGATTGAACTACTAACCCTTTCTTTTATGCTTTTACTGCTTTCCGTACTTTCCGTTAAATCCAGTCTCGCACTGGTCTCCCGCATTTACTTTCTGTACTTCCCTTTAAATCCAGTCTCGCACTGGTCCCCCGCATTTACTTTCTGTACTTCCCTTTAAATCCAGTCTCGCACTGGTCCCCCGCATTTACTTTCTGTACTTCCCTTTAAATCCAGTCTCGCACTGGTCCCCCGCATTTACTTTCGGTACTTTCATTTAAATCCAGTCTCGCACTGGTCCTGTCATTATGGCCTCTGCTTTCGGCTTACTTTTCTGTTTATCATTATGGCCTCTGCTTTCGGCCTACTTTTCTGTTTATCATTATGGCCTCTGCTTTCGGCCTACTTTTCTGCTTATCATTATGGCCTCTGCTTTCGGCCTACTTTTCTGTTTATCATTATGGCCTCTGCTTTCGGCCTACTTTTCTGTTTATCATTATGGCCTCTGCTTTCGGCCTACTTTTCTGCTTATTACCATGGCCTCTGCTTTCGGCCTACTTTTCAGCTTATTGTTATGGTCTCTGCTTTCGACCTACATTTCTGCTTAGTGTTATGGCCCCTGCTTTCGGCCTAATTTATTTGTTAATGCAGAGCTTGCATGGCAACCATGCGGTGCTTATCCTCCCTTCTGCAAGGCCTTAGTTAGGGAAAACCCGGAGTTGAGTCCCTCCTCCCAGGTTAGCTCCAAGAAAGGAGCCCTCATACCGCTAATCCTCCCGGTCAGAGGTCGTGTGACCGGTCGAGTAGAATTGCCACGTCACTTATGTGCTTGTTTTATATAAAGCGGGTGAAGATGGTTTGGGAGTGGCGAGTTGGTCACGCCCGCAGACCGTTCGTACCGGTGCGGGTGGGTTGACGACTCATGGCGACAGGGAGATGTGCGCAGCGGGTTATCACCCTCCGAGCCTGTAGTTTTGCCTCCACTGGCCGGCCTACAAATCGGCTCGCCGGATGTCGCTCACATCCAATTGGTACACCAAGTTGTACTGGAGGGCCTGAATGATACGGTACGACTACATTCAGAAGTGGCAAGACTGGCCACTGTCACCGACGGCCACATCGGTGAGGCCCGCGGGGTTAGCTCCCCTGCTTGAAGAAAAGCGGTCTAAACTGTGTCGACACAGGGTCTTTTTGTGTGCGTACAAGTTTGAACACCTGGGTGTGCGTATGCACGAAATAGTGTTGCGTATTTACCGTACGGCGCGATTACGGATATTAGGGCGGAAGGCCCTATCTCTCTCTCTCTCTCTCTCTCTCTCTATATATATATATATATATATATATATATATATATATATATATGTTTACCTGCTGCTAACCCTCTTCCTTGCTTCAGCTATTTTATTTCTGTACTTTAGCCGCCCACTGGATATGGATCCGGGGAGGGGATGTATTTTCTACTTAGCTCTGTGACTAACGGTTATTTCTTATAACCAATCACAGGAGATGGGACAACGAGGAGCCCCCGCACCACAGGATGATATACCAGCCTTGGAGATGGCCCGTTCGATTACCCCAGCCTCGCCCCCTATCTTCCGCGACGTGAGTCCTAGATTATAAGGACTAGCCTAGGGCTCCCTTTTGTTTTAGACTATGTAGCCCTCGAGGCAATGTTTTGTAAAACGATAGGCCCCGACCATATTTAAATATGTAATATAATCAACATGCTTAGCTTTTCTTATTTCGATTGCTTCCGCTGTGCGTTCTGATGTGTTGTGATGATTCTCGTGCCTGACAAAGAGACCGCTCAGCGCTTAAGAGGGTGGGACGTCGCCACCCGGAAAGCACTGGGTAGTCCTCTTTGGGCAGTAAGGTCCCCCCTCCCTGAACCCGGTTCAGTCTGGGGAGGGGGGGGGGGGGGGTCTTACAAATGGATCAGAGCGACCACGATCCGACCACATGGGGCAGTCTTTCGATCCTCCCGTTCCCGGTTCCGTTTCTTGGTTCGGGACGAACCACGCAGCGGAAGCCTGGTAGACCCTTTAGGTTTAAGGTTAAGGATTCGAGACTGCACGGTAGTACACCGGCACGCTTTCCGCTTTCGTTTCGTTTCAGTCCTGCAAAATTCCCTTATTTTTGCAAGTACTGATGTTCGTTTTGTTACTTCTCCAGATACCCGAGTCAAGTAACGGGAGATCCTCCTCCAGGGATCAGTACCACCCTACCACTCTACCACCACCCTCAGCCACTCCAGCCACAATTCCGTTCGGGGATACAGAGCTGGGACGGACCTTGATAGCATTGTTAGCCGCATTTCAGACAGCCACCCTACGGCCACCCCAGCAGGCCACCGTACCCACCGACCTTCTGACGATATTCCGGGGGCTAAGGCCCCCCAGCTTCCGAGGTACCGAGTCAGCTATTCAGGCCGAGGAGTGGGTGGAGAGGGTAGAGGAGCTTCTAGTAGGGATGATGTGCCCCGCAGTAGCCGCAGTGTCCCTGGTGGTGACCATGCTGGAGGGCTATGCCCAGGACTGGTGGAGGGCCGCTAGCCGCTCTACCTTCAGAGGACGACCACTCAGCACGATCCTCTGGGGGGAGTTCTTAGAGGCTTTCTTAGAGCATTTCATTTCGGATGCAGACCGGATGGCACTCCAGGAGCGGTTCCTGCAGATCAGGCAGGGAGATAGGACGGTTCCAGACTACCAGAGAGAGTTTACCCACCTGGCCCGCTTCGTCGGGACCTTAGCAGGTACGAATAAGGACAGGGCGGCCAGATTTTACCGGGGATTACGAGACGACCTCCGTCAGGCCCTGATCATGATTTCCCAGACATCCTTCCACACGATCGTCTCACATGCCACCGCTCTAGAGATGGATCAGCGGATGGTAGCCCAGCAGCGGAGGGGACACGTAGGTGTTCCCCGGACTCAGGGCCGAGAGAGAGGAGTAGGTCCTCGCAGGCAGGGCCGAGACGGGAGACAGCGTCAGCGTCACCAGCCATATAGGCAGGCACCCCAGCCCCGACCAGCACCCCAGCCCCGACCAGCACCCCCAGCCCCAGCACCTCAGGTCGTCCCAATCGCATGACGAGATGTTCCCTTCACAGGGAACTGCTACCTATGCCAGCAGCCTGGGCATATACGAGCCTTCTGCCCGCAGGCTACCGGGAAACCCGGTTTAGGAGCAGTACAGAGAGCGGCGGAGAGAGGACGAGGTGGACGCAGAGGACGTCCCGCAGGCAGGAGGGAGCCGTCTAGGCAGGGCAGAGCAGCACCGCTCGAGGCATACGCGTTGGATCTTCAGCACGGTCCTGCTCCTAACATAGTGATAGGTATCTACTTCCGGTAGTACGATATCCTAGGAGATGTTATAGCTTTATATATTAGGACTTTTGTATATGTCATCCCTACTCCTGTATATCTGTGAAAATCTTATGATCATAGTATATATATGTTATCAGGTTTACTTTTGGTAGAAGGTCATCCCGCTAAAGCATTGTTCGATACCGGCGCCACACATTCTTTCGTTGCACAAAACTTCATCGCTGACAAGGAGAACACGGTGCGATCATCCGGGATGTCAATCCGAATACGACTCCCGGATGGATCAGATATGACTTCCACCGAAAAGTGTTCCTTCCAAGCAATGCTAGGAGGCATAGAATTCGAAGTCAACGCAACCGCTTTGGCAATAACCGGATTCGACATCATTCTGGGGATGGATTGGTTGGCCGAGCACAGCGCCCAAATCAATTGTTCAACTCGAGAAATCCGCCTCCAAAATCCGAATGGGCAATTTATCACGCTAGCAGGTATACCCTCTGTCACCCACATTATCTTAACATCTGCACAAACCGTCAAGGCAGTTCGACGGAAGGACGAGGTGTACCTAATCTACTTTGAGATGGAAGACACGACACAAGTACTCGCTAAAGTGCATGTGATCAGGGACTTCCCATATATCTTCCCAGAGTCCCTTCCCGGGTTGCCCCCGCAACGGGAAGTGGACTTCCAAATCGAACTTACTCAAGGAGCCCGACCAGTATCCCGAGCACCGTACCGGATGGCCCCGAGGGAACTGGTCGAGCTCAAGATTCAACTACAAGAGTTAGTCGACGCAGGATTCGTACGTCCTAGTACTTCGCCCTGGGGAGCCCCAGTACTGTTTGTTAAAAATAAGGATGGATCTCTGCGTCTCTGCATTGACTACAGAGAATTAAATAAACTCACTGTCCGGAATACCTATCCCCTACCCCTGATAGATGAATTGTTCGATCAGCTGCAAGGCGCGTCCGTCTTTTCCAAGATGGATTTAAGATCCGGCTACTATCAACTCAGAGTGCGAGAAGAGGACATTCCCAAGACCGCCTTCAGCTCCTGCTACGGACTGTACGAGTTCATGGTAATGCCATTTGGGTTAACCAATGCCCCGTCCGCCTTTATGGCTTTAATGAATACTGTATTTAAACCCTTCCTGGATCATTTCGTAATAGTCTTCATAGATGATATCCTCATCTACTCGAAGAACAAAACCGATCACTCCAGGCATCTCCAAATGGTTCTGCTTAAGCTAAGAGAGCACTCGTTGTTCGCCAAGTTTAGCAAATGCGAGTTCTGGATGGAAGAAGTGGGTTTTCTGGGACACACAGTTAACAAGAACAGGGTAGCAGTGGATCAAGCCAAAGTACAAGCAGTACGAGATTGGCCGCCACTTAAGACAGCGGCAGACATCCGAAGTTTCCTTGGCCTCGCCGGCTACTACCGTAAGTTCGTCGAAGGATTCTCCAAGATTGCGTTACCGCTTACCTCCCTCACCAAAAAGGATGTGACATTCCAGTGGTCTCCCGAGTGCGAAGCAGCGTTCATCGAACTGAAGAACCGACTGATATCGGCCCCGATCCTGACTCTCCCCTCAGGAACTGAGGGCTTCCAGATCTATGCTGATGCCTCTCTGAAAGGATTGGGAGTCGTGCTTATGCAACATGGCAAGGTAGTTGCCTACGCCTCACGTCAGCTCAAGCCGCACGAACTAAACTACGCCACCCACGATCTGGAACTGGGGGCGGCAGTTTTCGCATTAAAGGTTTGGAGACACTACCTCTATGGGGTACGATGCGAGATTTTCTCCGATCATAAGAGCCTAAAGTATGTCTTCACCCAGAAGGAGCTGAACCTCCGACAACGCCGGTGGTTGGAATTTCTCTGCGATTACGACTTCGCCCTTCGGTACCACCCCGGCAAGGCTAATAAGGTTGTAGATGCCCTGAGTCGGCAGCCTCCGAGTACCGGGAGTTGGTTAGAAATGGTACCGGAGGAATTAGTCGAATCCTTGGCGGAACTGGATATTATCCTCATCACCCGTAGGAATCCGATGGAATACCAGGCCCCAACTCTACTGGATGGAGATTCAGTGCGACATCAGGGACAGGATAAGAGAAGCACAGAAGATCGACGTGGAAGCATCCCCGATTATTTAGGCCTTGCAACATAGTGCACAGGAGGACTACAATTTGTATGACGGCATCCTGCAGTTCAGACACCGCATATTCATCCCCGCAGCAGAGGGAATTCGGGAAGAGATCCTTCGTGAAGCACACCAGACAAGGTACTCAATACACCCAGGGGCAGTGAAGATGTATACAGACCTACGAAGGACTTTATACTGGCCAGGAATGAAGAGGGACGTCACCAACTATGTTGCGCACTGCCAGACCTGTCAACTGGTCAAGGCAGAGTGTCGAAGCCCAGGGGGCCTACTACAACCCCTGCCCATACCAGAATGGAAGTTCGAGGACATTTCCATGGATTTTGTCCATGGCTTACCCCGATCTCGTGCAGTAACGATTCCATATGGGTCGTAGTAGACCGCCTCACCAAGGTAGCCCGATTCATCCCGAACCGGCAAGGCGACGGTGTCGACATATTAGCCCGACTATTTATTGAGCAGGTAGTCCGATTTCATGGAATACCCAAATCGATCGTCTCGAACCGCGACGGGCGCTTTACATCGAAGGAATGGAGAAGAGTGCAAGCTTATCTAGGAACCAGATTGACATTTAACACCGCCTTCCACCCCCAAACCGATGGGCAGACGGAAAGAACGAACCGGACGATGGAAGATCTTCTCCGATTATGCATAGTGGAACACAACGAGCCATGGGAGCAGTTACTACCTCTGGTGGAATTTTCATATAACAACAGCTTTCAGGCAAGCATCAAGATGGCACCTTACGAAGCCCTCTACGGAAGACGCTGTCGGACCCCACTATCTTGGGAACAGGATGAGGACCCCGAAGCCTTGGGGGTCACCTACATAGACGATACCACTGTCGCAATAAGGTTAATCCGGGAACGTATGCTAGAAGCGCAGAGCCGGCAAGCCAAATATTACGACGCACGTCATCGGCAAGTGGAGTTCCAAGCAGGAGATATGGTTTTCTTGAAAATTAAGCAGATGCACGGGATATCCCGAATAAAGAAGCAGAAAAAGCTGGACCCCCGCTATCTAAGCCCATATCAAGTCATCGAAAGAATTGGCCCGGTGGCCTATAGACTAGCCCTACCGGCTGAACTGGGGAACCTCCACGACGTGTTTCACGTCTCCTCGCTGAGACGCGTACTCCGCCAACCCGAGCAACATCTCCCCGTATCACCAACATCAGTACAATCCGACCGATCCGTCCAACTCGAACCAGTGAAGATAGTGGACTCCAAGATCAAAGAACTGTGAAACAAAACCATCACGATGGTCAAGATCTTGTGGTCAAACTGTGGACGCGAAGAGTTTACTTGGGAACCAGAGACGCTCGTTCGAGAAAAATACCCGGCACTCTTCCCCCAGGTATATCCTTTAAACTCATACTTTAGCCAATTTTCGGGGATGAAAATCTCTTTATTTTTATTGGATTGTAACATCCCGACTTTTATTGGGCCACTAGACCCTAGTGAGCCCAATAAAAGTAGGCCGAGCAGTAGAAAACTACCATTTTAAGTAATATTGCGCGCTGCAACTAAGTCATTGGGGTATAATGACCAGATGAACCCCGAATTGACTTCCGTCAGTTCCGTTAGACTCGTATGAACAATTCGAGCGCAACGGAATTCGTTGCACTTCAATCCGAGGTCGTTTGGAGAAAACGACCATTTCGGGTATCGTAGCGCGCCACTACCTCATTATTATGAATAGTGACCGTACGAACCCCGAATTGACTTCCGTCAGTTCCGTTAAACTCGTATGAACAATTCGAGCGCAACGGAATTCGTTGCACTTCAATCCGAGGTCATTTGGAGAAAACGACCATTTCGGGTATCGTAGCGCGTCACTACCTCATTATTATGAATAGTGACCGTACGAACTCCGAATTGACTTCCGTCAGTTCCGTTAGACTCGTAAGAATAATACAAGCGCAACGGAATTCGTTGCACTTCAATCCGAGGTCGTTTGGAGAAAACGACCATTTCTGGTATCGTAGCGCGCCACTACCTCATTATTATGAATAGTGACCGTACGAACCCCGAATTGACTTCCATCAGTTCCGTTAGACTCGTATGAACAATACGAGCGCAACGGAATTCGTTGCACTTTGATCCGAGGTCGTTTGGAGAAAACGACCATTTCGGGTGTCGTAGCGCGCCACTACCTCGTTATTATGAATAGTAACCATACGAACCCCGAATCGACTTCCGTCAGTTTCGTTAGACTCGTATGAACAATACGAGCGCAACAGAATTCGTTGGGCCTCGATTCAAGGTCGTATGGAGAGTATGCCATTTTAGGACTATGCAGATCGCCTCAGTACGACGCACAAGATATAAAGCACACGAACCTGGCATCGGCCCCGACAACTCTTATTGGACCCCGGGGGCCAAGGAGGACCCCGCCCTAAGTTGACTTGGTCAAACCCCCCCCCCCCCCCCAAGAAAAGGGGCTGCCCATGAATAGGCAACCCCTATTTGGGGCAAAGTGGGCAGGAGAGAGAGAAGGGAGGGGAGGGGGGGGGGGAGAAAATATCTCCCCCTCCCTTATCCCCACGTGGGGGAAAAGGAGGAGAGGGGGGGGGGGGGGGGGGGGGGGAGCTCCCCCTTCCTATAAAAGGAAGGGGCAGCCCCTCTCAAACCCCCCACTCCACTCACTCTCCCTCTCAGCCTCTCCCTCCCACCGACCCACCCTCCTCCTCCTCCATCTTGCCGGAGCAAGCCACCCAGCCGAGCCACCTCCTCCTCCTTCCTCATGGTCGGGCGCCCCTCCACCACCCGAGCCCCTCACCCTCAGGTAGAACCTCCCCCCTCCTCCTTCCTATCTCCCGGAGGAGGCCACCCCTCTCCCCGTCGCCGGAGCGCCGCCGGCCGCCGCCCGCCGCCCCGAGCCTTGCAAGGCTCGGGGAGGAAGCTGGTCGTGGAAGCCCTCTCCCCCAGCGCCGGTGGTGGCGCTGGGGGAGGTAGGTCCCCTCCCAGGGACCTCGACGCCGGGGCAGGGGAGGTGGTCGGGCCGCCGGAGGACGTAGCCCCGGCGGCACCCGTGGCCTCCCCCTCTCCCTTTTCCTGTAAGGGTTAAAACCCCTCCCCCGGCGGCGGACGGCGGCGCCAGGCCGCCGGACCCCCCCGCCGGAGATCTGCCCCTCCCCGGCGCCCCGACCAGGGGCGGCAGGGAGGGCCCTGGCCGAGGCGGCGGCGGCGCAGCGAGCCTGCATGACCCATGCAGGCTGCGCCGCGCCACCCTGTCGTCTCCTGCGCCTTTTTCCGGTGGAGTCCGGCGGCGCCAGACCGCCGGACCACCACCGGAGTGGGCGCCGGCCCCCGGCGCACCGACCGGGGGCGGCACCGGTGCCCTCCCAGCGGAGGAGGCGGCGCAGCGGGCCTGCATGGCCCATGCAGGCTGCACCACCGCCTCCCGCCTCCTTATTCGCCCTCCCCCGGCGGTGGCCGGCGGCGCCAGGCCGCCGGACCACTACCGGAGGAGTCGCCGGGCCCCGGCGCATCGACCGGGGGCAGCGCCGGCCCCAGCCGGCCACTGCCCGGCGGTGGCAGCGGCCGCCTCCCGTTGATTAAACGGGAGCCGCACGATCTCCCCCAGGAGATCGGGCGGCTCCTGTAACCTATTTTCCCGCCCGCTGCCTCCAAATGTGCGCCCCCCACAGCGGATCCGCTGTGGATCCGCTGTGGGGACCCAAGGAGGGCGCCCGGTGCGGCGCCCCAGGTTTCTCCCTGCTATTTGCACCCCAAAAACAGCCCCTTCCCTGTTTGATTTTTCTGAGGGGAATGGGGGCATATTCAGAAGAAACTTTCTAAATGGAAAATGTGCCCCACTCCAAGGGGCACCTCCAGTAATTTTTGGGGAATTTTAGGAAAAGATTTAATATTCTTAAAACCCTTTATAAAGTTTATTTTGAGAAAATAAATGCCCAAATAAGTTCGCAAAAATCACCAAAAATTAAGGGCTCTAATTAAAGGTATTTCACAACTACTATTAAACTTGGGAGGTGTGACCTCTTATTTTGGTCCCCCAAAAGTATTTTACAAGCGAAATAAACGCCCGAAAAAGAGCGAAATTCATCGAAATGAATCGGCGCCCCCTCGACGCATATTTTTAAATGCCTATTAAAATTATGCGTATCTATCCAAGGAATCGACTAAGCTCGGAATATCGACGCGAAAATCGGAACGAAATCGCGGCGCGGCGCCGAAATTTAACCCCGTCGCGACAATAATAAAAGAACGGAGTCGACGATTGAAGCCTCCTCTTATGGAGTGATTGGACTACTAACCCTTTCTTTTATGCTTTTACTGCTTTCCGTACTTTCCGTTAAATCCAGTCTCGCACTGGTCCCCCGCATTTACTTTCTGTACTTTCCTTTAAATCCAGTCTCGCACTGGTCCCCCGCATTTACTTTCTGTACTTCCCTTTAAATCCAGTCTCGCACTGGTCCCCCGCATTTACTTTCTGTACTTCCCTTTAAATCCAGTCTCGCATTGGTCCCCCGCATTTACTTTCCGTACTTTCATTTAAATCCAGTCTCGCACTGGTCCTGTCATTATGGCCTCTGCTTTCAGCCTACTTTTCTGTTTATCATTATGGCCTCTGCTTTCGGCCTACTTTTCTGTTTATCATTATGGCCTCTGCTTTCGGCCTACTTTTCTGTTTATCATTATGGCCTCTGCTTTCGGCCTACTTTTCTGTTTATCATTATGGCCTCTGCTTTCGGCTTATTTTTCTGTTTATCATTATGGCCTCTGCTTTCGGCGTACTTTTCTGCTTATTACCATGGCCTCTGCTTTCGGCCTACTTTTCTGTTTATCATTATGGCCTCTGCTTTCGGCCTACTTTTCTGTTTATCATTATGGCCTCTGCTTTCGGCTTATTTTTCTGTTTATCATTATGGCATCTGCTTTCGGCCTACTTTTCTGCTTATTACCATGGCCTCTGCTTTCGGCCTACTTTTCAGCTTATTGTTATGGCCTCTGCTTTCGGCATACATTTCTGCTTAGTGTTATGGCCCCTGCTTTCGGCCTAATTTATTTGCTAATGCAGAGCTGGCATGACAACCATGCAGTGCTTATCCTCCCTTCTGCAAGGCCTTAGTTGGGGAAAACCCGGAGTTGAGTCCCTCCTCCCAGGTTAGCCCCAAGCAAGGAGCCCTCATACCGCTAATCCTCCCGGTCAGAGGTCGTATGACCGGTCGAGTAGAATTGCCACGTCACTTATGTGCTTGTTTTATATAAAGCGGGTGAAGATGGTTTGGGAGTGGCGGGTTGGTCACGCCCGCAGACCGTTCGTACCGGTGCGGGTGGGTTGACGGCTCATGGCGACAGGGAGATGTGCGCAGCGGGTTATCACCCTCCGAGCCTGCAGTTTGCCTCCACTGGTCGACCTACAAATCGGCTCGCCGGATGTCGCTCACATCCAGTTGGTACACCAAGTGGTACAGGAGGGCCTGCATGATACGGTACGACTACATTCAGAAATGGCAAGACTGGCCACTGTCACCGACGGCCACATCGGTGAGGCCCGCAGGGTTAGCTCCCCTGCTTGAAGAAAAGTGGTCTAAACTGTGTCGACACATGGTCTTTTTGTGTGCGTATAGGTTTGAACACCTGGGTGTGCGTATGCGCGAAATAGTGTTGTGTATTTACCATACGGCGCGATTACGGATATTAGGGCGGAAGGCCCTATATATATATATATGTTTACCTACTGCTAACCCTCTTCCTTGCTTCGGCTATTTTATTTCTGTACTTTAGCCGCCCCCTGGATATGGATCCGGGGAGGGGATGTATTTTCTACTTAGCTCTGTGACTAACGGTTATTTCTTATAACCAATCACATGAGATGGGACAGCGAGGAGCCCCCGCACCACAGGATGATATACCAGCCTTGGAGATGGCCCGTTCGATTACCCCAGCCTCGCCCCCTATCTTCCGCGACGTGAGTCCTAGATTATAAGGACTAGCCTAGGGCTCCCTTTTGTTTTAGACTATGTAGCCCTCGAGGCAATGTTTTGTAAAACGATAGGCCCCGACCATATTTAAATATGTAATATAATCATCATGCTTAGCTTTTCTTATTTCGATTGCTTCCGCTGTGCGTTCTGATGTGTTGTGATGATTCTCGTGCCTGACAAAGAGACCGCTCAGCGCTTAAGAGGGTGGGACGTCGCCACCCGGAAAGCGCTGGGTAGTCCTCTTTGGGCAGTAAGGTCCCCCCTCCCTGAACCCGGTTCAGTCTGGGGAGGGGGGGGGGGGGGGGTCTTGCAGGCACATCATCTGCGGCTTGCGGAAGGAATATGTTGCCTTTGTGATGTCGGTACAGGGATGGGCAAATCAGCCGTCTCTGTTGGAGCTGGAGAACTTGCTTGCATCGCAAGAAAGTTTAGTAAGGCAGATGGCGGGGGTGTCAGTGGCTGGGGGAGATGACGAAGTGCTCTTCTCGGGGAAGAAGAAGAAGTGGGATAAGAAGAAGAAGACCGCTGGAGGAGGCTATGGGCCTTCAACTTCTGGGCAGCAGGAAAGGGGGTATGCTCCCAAGGCTGACGGGAAGAAGAAGGGTGAAGGTCCGAAGTGCTTCAAGTGTGGCAAGTATGGCCACATCTGGAAGGATTGCAAGGTGGTCACCCAAGCTAGGCATGCTGCGGAGGAGGAAGCTGAGGCCAGGCACTTTGAAGGAGGTTGGGGAGGAGCCTTCTCGGCTTCTGTTGGAGCTTCTGCTTCTATCAACTATCTGGAAGACTGGATCGTGGACTCAGGGTGTGGTCATCACCTCACCGGAGACGAGACCAAGCTTTCTTCTGCACAGCCCTATACAGATAACAATGCAATTATTACTGCTGATAATACTGTGCATCCAGTAGAGAAGGTGGGGGTTGTTTCCTTGGGCAGTGATAGAGGGCCACTTAATTTGAAGAGTGTCTATCACGTGCCTGGTATGAGAAAAAACGTCTTCTCCGTGACCAATGCTGTAGACGCTGGGTATCACGTTCTGTTCGGCCCAACAGAAGTGAAGTTTCTACGCAATTTTGAGGCCGTAAAGGCGGAGGTCGTCCATGTCGGGAGACGGGCAAAGGACTTGTTCGTTTTATCGACAAGTTCCTACGTCGACAAGATGAAGACGAATGATGGTGCCGTTATATGGCATGAGAGGTTGGGGCACGTAGGGATGGACAAGCTGAAAGCTATGGCGGTGAGAGGTCTGGTCAAGGGTCTGCCAAGTCTATCTTCCTACGGTGAAGGTCATGTTTGCGCGAGATGTCAGTTTGGCAAGTCTCATCGACTACCGCTTGACAAGTCGCAGACAAGGAGTAGTGTGCCGTTGGAGTGCATCCACGGTGACTTGATGGGACCTACTGCTACCCCAAGCCTCAGAGGCAGCAAATATATGTTGGTGTTGATTGATGATTACACCAGATATGTCTGGGTATATTTCCTGAAGGAGAAGGCGGAGGCGTTTGCCAAGTTTATGGAGTTCAAGGAGCTCGTGGAGGGTCGGCTAGGACTGCGGGTGAAGAAGCTGAGGACTGACAACGGAGGGGAGTTCACCTCCAGTGAGTTCTCTACTTTTTGCAGGAAGGCAGGCATCCAGAGAGAGATCACTTGTGCACATACTCCACAGCAGAACGGAGTTGCAGAGCGGAAGATCCGTCATCTGACGGAGACCTGCAGGTGTTGGCTCCATGCCAACAATATTCCAAAGTCCTTCTGGGCGGAGGGAATGTCTTGTGCTGCCCACGTCATCAACAGGATGCCTTTAAGTCCCATCAACATGTTGACTCCGCATGAGATGATGTTTAAGGAGAAGCCAAGCGTGGCACACCTTAGGGTGTTTGGATCCACCTGCTACATGCATGTTCCAGATGCTCTTCGAACGAAGCTAGATGTGAAAGCAAGGAAGCTAGTCTTCGTGGGATACGATGAGCGAAAGAAAGGATGGAAGTGCATGGACCCGAAGACGCGGAGATTTGTGGTATCTCGCGACATCGTGTTCGATGAGGTGACATCTTACAAGGGGTCTTCTGATGTGGAGCTACCAGAGAGCAGGGTGGAGGTGCCAGAGAAAGCTGTGGAGGATCTTCAGGTGGAGCTACCTGTGTCACCAGGTGGTCCATCTCCTTCTAGTTCCGAGACGGGGGCTTCTGGTTCAGGGAGCAGGGAGAGCGATGCTCCTAGCACGTCTGGAAGAGGAGCTAGGGAAGAAGCAGCTGGAGATAATGCGGTTCAGGGGAAGGAGCTGAGGAGGTCGAAGCGAGCGATCGTCGCCCCTGATCGCTATACAGGAGGAAACGCAGTGAGCTTCGTCTCATGTTTCTTCGCTGGTCCCTTGGATGAGAGGGAGCCGTCGAGCTTTGAGAAGGTCAGAGGTGTGAAGGAGTGGGACATTGCAATGCAAGAAGAGATGGCAGCTCTCGAGAAGAATGAGACCTGGTCTCTTGTGCCCAAGCCCAAGGGCACCACTCCTGTTACATGCAAGTGGGTCTACAAGCTTAAGAAGAAGGCTGACGGCAGCATCGAGCGGTACAAGGCTCGTCTTGTAGCTCGGGGGTTCTAACAGCAATACGGTGAAGACTACGAGGAGACATTCAGTCCGGTGGCTAAAATGACTTCAGTTCGTTTCATCATTGCCTTGGCGGCATTCAGTGGATGAGAGATCTTGCAGCTCGACGTCAAGAACGCTTTCTTGTACGACGAGATTGACAAGGATATCTTCATGGTCCAGCCACCAGGCTTTGTGTCTGAAGATTTTCCGGAGCATGTCTGCAAGCTGAAGAAGGCCCTGTATGGGTTGAAGCAAGCGCCGAGGGCGTGGTACGGGAAGATCGCAGAGTATCTCCTATTCTGTGGATTTGATGCTTCAGACTCAGACTCAAGCTTGTTCGTTAAGAAGAGCGGGGAGCTTCAGGTCATCGTGCTGTTATATGTCGACGATATGATCGTGACGGAGAACTCGAAGGAGGAAGTAGCGCAGCTTCGGGCTGAGCTGTCCATCAGATTCGAGATGAAGGACTTAGGTGAGCTTCACCATTTCTTTGGATTCGAGGTGCAGAGGAAGGATGGTGGAGTGCTGGTGACCCAGGCCGGATATGCGGAGCGGATTGTGGAGCGATTCAGCATGAAGGAAGGGAAGTGCACTTCCACACCTCTAGAGAAGGCCACAAAACTTCGCAAGGATGAGGGGAAGATTATGCAAGATCCGTTGGTGTTCCGAGCTCTGGTTGGGAGCTTGATTTATCTGACGATCACGAGGCTGGATATTGCATATGCAGTTGGCAGAGTGAGTCGATATATGGCAGAGCCACGGGTACCTCATCTGCTAGCGGCCAAGAATATTTTGAAGTATGTTAAGGCGACCTCGGACATGGGTCTCCTATACAGGAGGGATGCGGGCTTCGAGGTACACGGGTACATGGATGCTGACTACGGGGGAGATTCGGATGATCGGAAGTCGACGTCTGGATTCGTCTTCATGGCGGGCCCTACAGCTATATCGTGGTGCAGCAAGAAGCAAGATTCCGTATCGGTCTCCACCACGGAAGCGGAATACAAGGCTTCAGCCTTGGCAGCTCAGGAAGCTATCTGGCTTAGGAGGTTGGTGAGAGACGTCCACAAGGAGGTTCGGGAGCCGACTCTGCTACGCGGTTACAACGAGAGTGCTCTCAAACTGGTTACCAATCCAGTTTGTCACGTGAGGACCAAACATATCGAGATCGAGCATCACTTCATACGGGAGAAGGTGTTGGAGGGATCTCTTTCGGTCGAGCATGTGGGGAGTGCGGACAACGTAGCGGACATCTTCACAAAGGCGCTGGCAAAGGGGCCGTTCACACGGCTAAGGAGTCTACTGGGGCTAGTTTCAACTTCCCACTTCAAGGGGGAGTGTTGAAATTATTGAAGTGGAAGTTATAGGACTTTTGGACCTGGGCGGTCTGGGAGGAGGTCGGGCGGTCTGCCTCTGCGGTCTGGCTTCTCTAAGCCTAGCTGCGATCTCCTGGCCTGATCGCTGGTATGGGTCCAAGGCGGCTGAAGGTGAAGGTCGCGCGGTCTGTCTCTAACCGCGTGACGGGTTGTTCATCTTCTGGTGTGCGCGGTCTGTTCGTGATCGCGTGGCGGGTTGTCTTCCTCAAGGCTGTGGCGGTCTGATATGATCGCACAACTTGTCCCAGGTTTCTCCAGAATGCGGTCTGGTGGTTGACCGAGCTTTCTGGTGGTATTCGCGGACTAAGGGTCTTAGTCGCGCGGTCTCAGGTTGCAGTCTCAGGAGGAGACTGGTATGCAAGCTGGACGCTGTTCGCGGTCTCAGGTGGAGACCGGCACGCGGACACCAAGTGTAAGCTGAGTTCGCTTCTTTCCTGCGGTCTCTGTTTGTCTGACCGGGCGGTCTGCTGATTGAATTCTTCTTGTGCAGCTTCTGCGGATAGTGCGGGCAGCAGCGATCATCTCTTCCTCTGAAAGTGTTCGGGCGGTCTGCGGCTTGGAGTTGTGTTGCTGGAATTCGGGAGAATCAGAAGGTCGGAAAGAAGGGTGCGGTCTGATCAGCGGGTTGGTGTTGTTCTGAGATTGGCAGCGGGTTGCGGTCTGGCGGGTCGCAAGGGAGACCGCGCGGTCTCAAGTTGTCTTCAACTTTGTATCTTTTCCTTTGGTGTTTGTGCTGGCGAAATCATGTCTCGCCAAGCATGCCTTGCCTTGTAATTTGAAGTTGCTATCAATAAAGATCACTTGTTTGCCTCCATTTGCTTCTGGTTGTTTGGCTTGTGAACTCTAAGTTGACTAACTCCTGCTCGCTTCATAAAGATTCGAAAAATTTCATAATGAGGAGCATGTTGTGATGGGGAAGGAGAAGGTGAACGTTACACTCTATGGTTCAGGCATTGAGAATCTGTACACCGTTGAGCTGTCAAAGAAGTTGACGCAAGGTCCAGTGAACGAAGATGAACTGACAAGCATCAAAATAAAAATTAACTTTGCCTTATTCTCATCTAATATCCGTTAATACTTAAAGATAAAGTAAAATTAGGACTTATTTGAGAGAGAGGTGAAAGATAAGGGACTAATTTGAATCAAATGTAAGTTGAAGGACCAATTTGAAATCATATCCAAACTTAAGAGACTGATTTGAGTATGTTGCCAACTTTAAATGTGTGTGCATATATAAGTGGCATTTTTTTGGTGCGACGCACACAGAGCCCCCTCTTTTCGGCGGGCTCCATGCTCATTTCCTCTTTTCGCCTTACACTCCCGCCCGACTGCTAGGGTTTCGGAAAGGACGATTCCTTTGCCTTCCCCGGCGACCGAACCTCCCCTTCCGGTGATAATAATGTTGGCGATGATTCCATTACGATCTAAAACTATGAAAATGCAGCGAAAATCAGTCAACGGAACTCCAACCCACCATCAACATTGATTCAAAAAGACATTACCGGCAAGAATATCGTTCCTTTGAAGACGAATAAGAGGATCCATGGTATTCTTACTGCATATTATAACTACCCGTTTATTTTTCTCCGGCGATGCTTGTTTTCACATTTAATTACTTTGGATCAAAGTTAATCTTCAATTTATTAAGTTATAGTTAATTTGGGCAGTTATCCATCCAACTACTGTGGTAATATTCTGATTATGGTCGTAATTTCTCAAGTACTTCGTATGTTACTCTAGCAATGTGCACATTACGATCGTTATTGTTGAAAAGCGATCATAAATTGTCAATTGCGATCACTTTGTGTCTGTTACTATCACCATTTTGAGTTAATATTTGACGATTTTTCTTGTTTAGTATTTTAATTTTGATATGGGATTTGATTTAAATTATGCATATGACTTATAGTAATAATATTTATAGTCGTTGTGCTATATCATCATTCACAAAGTACGCACAACTACCTTTACTGAAAGTCCCGACAGATGATTCAGGGTTCGTTTGGCTCGACTTATTTGCTCCGGTGAGTTTGGACAAAATTGTCATTGTCATAGAATGTATGTTTGGTATGACAAATGCTACTATCATTACCAAGAAAAGAAACTAGTTATAAGCATAAAATGTTTGGTATGACAATGACGTTTTTGTCCAAACTCACCGGAGCAAATAAGCCGAACCAAACGAAACCTCAATCTAAAGCTGAACTTAAAAATAATGGACTGTTACCTTTGTTCTATACTCCTAGTATTCCTCAAAATATTCCTTTTGTTGCGTTTCTTGTTAATGTCGTGCTCCAGAGAAAAGAAAGTATTTTTATTGAGCAAGTGTTAAGTGAAGTTTACTATCAATCAAGTCGCATTAATTCTAGGACTACATTGCCGAGGCAAGATTTTGATTTTAAAAGACTTCAGCTTGAGAATGTGGTGATTAAAGATTTGGTAAAGAAATTAATCGACCTTGCAAATGAAGCTTTTTAAATATATAATCTTATTCTATATCTTATAATTTTAAGAGATCATTTTAATTTGTGTCAAGTTTTATTTTATTTTACCAAATACGCCATCATCCTTCAATTTTTATATGTTTGTATATATAAGAGAGTGCATTAAAGAACCCCTAAGGTACGTTGTGATAGTATCGATGATCATTCGCGCCCTTTGTAAAGAGTGTGATGCGACGATAATATCACAACTTTAGTCAATATCTTCGTTGGACAGTGTTTGACAGTAGTACTATTGTCGCTCGTATATATACATTTATTACGTATTTCTCATTAAAGTTATTTAGTGCAGCATTAATGAAACACACGTAATCTCATTGTGAAGCCCGTTCTTCTTAAATTAATTTGTTATTTTTAATAAATTATTATTTAAATAATTAATTAATTTTATATTCAATATATTTTTTAAAATAATTCAATGACTACGATTAATTTTATGGTATAATGATAAAAAGTACTCTTAAAACTATAATATACAGTATATGTATTGTTAGTCATGAGCAAGGTTTTAAAAATCAGTCCGGAGAACGAATCAGTGAGATCAATGATTCAAGACCCGATTGATTGGGCCGATCTAACTGAAGTTGAACTATGATGTTGTAATAATAATAAAAAGCAAAAATATTTAACTAATATTCTAAAATTAACTATTGAGTTTATCTAAAATCATAACATATCATGAAAAATATCATTAGATAAGTGTTGGAACCGAGAAATTTGGTTCATAAAAGTTCGAATCGAAAGGATGATCAGAGGTTACTTGCATCTGAATTAGCAGACATAGGCACGAAGCAAATAAGAGAGAGGTCATGACTATTTACTGCTAGACTAAGTGGTCGTGTTGCAATGTGAAGATCCCGTTGCATACCTAGGAGTGCATAGGAACTCCCCCTTCCGAACAAAGTATTGTGCGAGTATTCGCAGTGTGTCAACTGCCTTCAACTATTACAATGGGGTCATATTTATAAGCAAAGGAAGGGGGTACCCCCCAGGTGAATTTAGCTGGGTTGAATGCTTGACAAGGTGAATGTTGTCGCGGTCAAGCTGACGAGGGGAATGCTGCTGAGGTCAGACTGACGAGGTGAAAGCTGTCGAGGTCAGGATGACGAGGAGAATGTTGTCGAGGTCAGGCTAGCTGACGAGGTCAATGATGTCGAAGTCAGACTGACGAGGTCAATGTTGTCGAGGTCAATGTGGCCAAGGTCAGACTGCCGAGGTGGAAGTTGTAGGTCCGCCAAGGTCAATTCAACAGGCCTGCCATGGTGGGCTCCTGATGTCTACTCCTTATGAATTTTTGATTTCGATGAATTATGAGCTATACAATAATCACTCGTCGCAAAAAATATTTATCCCAAAATTTGTAATAAGGTATTAATATTTATCACAAATTCAAATCACATCCAAATTAGACAAATCCCTTGTAATATTCATTGTTAATACTATAAAGATTTGCATTATGTTCAATCTCCAGAAAAAATTTGCTTAACAAATAGTTTAGTAATATCAATTTGTTAATCATCTGTATAACCAATATATAAAATCGAGCATTTGTTAATCATCTGTTTTGTTATGTCTCTTGCATCTTTAGTCATCCCTTCTCTTAATTTCATTGATTAATATTATTATGGAATCAAGAAAAAACGTTAAACAAAATAACACACAAAAACATCAGATTTTTATGACAATATGAGTTAGCTTCACATGCAACATTATGTCATTTTGCAGGAGAGGAGATGCTCATAACTTGTGTCCCAAATAAGAGGATTTTTATAAACAAATAAGCACAATACATAATCCTTAAAATACCCATGAAATCATATAGAAAGTCATGGGTGTGGCTTCGTACCCCGCGTTGCGCGGACAAGACATAATGACATGCTGGGTGATGTTCAGATGAGTTTGAATTCAAGACATATAAATGACAATTATGACCTCAAGAAATTTGTTGTCATCAGAGTCATTAAAAAGATCATCAATTCTCCACCAACCTTATCCTTATATGACAAAGTCCAATTTTTAGTGCAAGTTAAAAATCGAAATCACATAAAAACCACAAAACCACACCGATTTCGAACTATACCGAACGATTTGGTTGTGGTGCGATTTTAGTGATTGAAAAAACTGAATAGTTTGTGGTGCGGTTTGATTTTTTCCTACGCAAAACCGAATAAACCGCATTGCACTTTGAATATTATATACATAATATATTTCTAATATAAATGGATCTTATATTTTGTTATATAATACTAATACTAATATAAATGACTAAATGAGCACGAAACTATGAAGTATGAATACAAATATAGTTAAGCAATTAGCCCATGAAATGTGAATACTGTTGGGAACTTTGCCCACAATGTTCATGATTTGAAGAAGTCCTTAAGTTAAGGATAAACACACTATGTATTTGATGCATGTGTTTAATTATGTTGATTTCAACTATTGGATAGTGCAAGTCTAGCATAGAGTTAGACTTAATATCTTCAAACATAGTTTTGCCAATATAATTCCTCATTGTGCAAAATATCATGTCGACCTAAGATCTATACTATGTTAGACTTGTCACTCACTCATAAACAATAAAATGTCTAAAAAGTTGGGTAGAGCAAAAGATCAGAATTCAGAAAGATAGTCAAATATCGTCTTGAAGAGGTAGACATATCGTCTTGATAACCTTAAGCTTCAAGACGATAGCGTCTTGAAGCTTCATAGATAAAGTCTCAAATATCGTCTTGATAATACACAATTCAAGACAATATCACTTTGACATGTATCAGTTATTCAAATATCATCTTGAAGAAGATCAACACGATAGTTATCATCTTGACAGAGCTGAAGTTTATACATCATGTTAATGACTGAAAGTCATTCACATTGAAGGTCTCACGCAAAGTAAAGATCGTGGAGATAAAGAAATATCGTTTGGAAGTCCTTCATTGAAGACGAAATTACTCTAAGTCAATTGTCGTCGAGACAAAATGAAATGTCGTCATGAAGAGATAAAATGTCATCGAGACAACTTGTATATCGTCAAGACAATTCAATTCACGAGAATTCAAATCTCTGTCGCCGCCGATTGCGCCAATCAGATCAGTCCTTTAAGGAAAGAGATTTCTGACATAAAGCTTCTTCGATTCGACCGTTGATGATCTCTCTCATATAAATACATATGATATGTGAAGAGAAAACCTAATCCTAAGATTTTGAATCAATCTGACAGTTTTCTGAAAAACAAGCGCAAACTCCAAGTGCAGAGAAAATATCAAGAATGAGACACTCAAAAGATTAACTCAAGTGCTCATAAGTTTGTTCTAGGTTATTCACTCTCAAATCTTTCAAGAGCAAGTCATTTTCTCTGATATCTAGGTTTAGATTAGATAAAAATTTCAAAGAAGATTATATCCAGATCTGTTGCTGATCCAGGAAGGTTGTTATTATCTAGCCAAGGGGAATCTATTATTTAAGATCTAGTTTTTGAGTCTAATAAAATTTGTAACATACTTGTTGGAACCCGGATACCGGTCCAACTTGTTCGAGACTTGGGGAGTAGCTTGAGTTACTTCTCTCTTCGTCGGATCCCTAGAACTAAGTATTCCGAGCTAAGAACTGACCCTCACCGGTTGGTAGGTAGCTCCTTAAGAATGACCCACTGGCTGCAGCGAGGAGGTCCCGCCACTAACCCGGAAATCTAACTTGATTTCCCCTCCCGAAAACCAGAAGCTGAGCCTGTCTCAGACAGCACAAGGAAGAAAGCACAGGCTCTCTCAAGGGGGGTGGATATGTGCTGATCTGAGACATAATGGGTCCTATTTATAGACAAACTCTTATAAGGGTAAAATGGTCCGGATGGCCTGCGGATAGCGTAGTTCCGCTTTACGTTTCCGCTAAACGCACCCCAAGTTGGTCTGCTGATAGCCGGGCTCCGCTGTTCTGAGGAGCTATGGGCAGACCACCAAGGGCATCCAGGGGACTTTATCTCAAAAGATCTTCCTGGGCAAATTCTCCCGACCTGGTCTCGCCTGAAAACGGGTCCACTCGCCTGGAGGTGTCGGCCTACTCGCCGGACGCCCTCGGATCTACTCGCCAGGGGGTGCCAGCCTACTCGCCAGACACCCATGGCTCTACTCGCCAGGGGGTGCCAGCCTACTCGCCGGACACCCATGGCTCTACTCGCCAGGGGGTGCCAGCCTACTCGCCGGACACCTGTGGCTTTACTCGCCAGGGGGTGCCAGCCTACTCGCCGGACACCCTTGACTCTACTCGCCAGGGGATGCCAGCCTACTCGCCGGGCACCCTTGGCTCTTGTCTGCCGAATAGGGGTTGTACACAATCCACGCTCTTTGCGAGCTCGTCAGAGGTCAGAAAGAAGAGTCCAACCTCCTATTCGGCAGGGCTGCGCGTTGACAGGGCCTTCTTCTATAAATAGGGTGAGGGTGTACCATGATCCCCTCATTCCAAGATGTCTTCTGGGGCGGGTTCTTCTCGGGCTTATAACCGGGTTCTCGCGGACGACGAACCCGAGGCGGTCGCGGTCCTAGACATCCTTGGCGAGTTTTTGATGCCTTGCCTCCCGGGTTCCGCGAGAAAAAGGAAGCATAAGAGAAAGAGGGCGGAACCCGAGCTGCGTGAGAAGTCCTCTACCGATCCCGACTCTACGGCCCGGTGCGATCCCCCACTTAAGAGGCCTACAGCTTCGCCGATCCCTGAAGAGCCCCACGCTGACGTTCCTCGCCGAGATAAGGAGGGCTGGGTCGAAGTCACCACCAGTGGGACTGAGGATGCGAGAGCGCCTCCAGTCCTTACGACCGGCCTGCTGCTCCCTCCTGCTCCTACCGTCCTGACGTTGGGTAAGGCTACAGTTTTCTTCCGATTATATCTACCAGGTCTTGACTTCATGCTCCGTGCAGCGCTCTTTACTCGCCCTCCTTCACAAGGGCAATCTGCTGTGGCGCCCTCAACGGATTTAGCGACCGCGTCGTCTTCGATTTTGGGGCGGGTTGGTTCAACTTCGGCTCCTCCCTTGCAACAGCCCCTGTCTCAGTCTGGGATAGGTCAGCCCGCCCGCCCAACCTCGGGAGGGAAGTCGCTGACGATGGGCCCCTTGCCGGGGAGGACTGGTGTGGTTCTTCGCCTATCGACCTCCACCGGGGGGTTGCGGACAGATCCACCTCGGCTTCAGGGAGAGGACCACGCGTTGGAGGGTATTCGCCTCGCTATCTCATCTCTATTCTTCTTTCCGTCTTACCCTTCTCGCCTGACCTCTCGTCTTCAGGCAGCCACGGGTCCCTCCCATCTAGTCGTCTACCGTCTTCTGACTCGATTCCGGGGTCGCCGCCGCCAGCGGTGTCCACTCCCTTGAGGGAGTTTCTTGCGGACCCCCCTGCCTTCAACGAGGAGTCATGGACTCGCCTGATGGCTGTCCTTCGGGCCCATGATTCCTTCTTGATGACTATGCCGCCGGCCGAGGTGAAGGCCCAATTGGTCAACCTTGGTGATCGCCTCGCCGAAGTGGAGGGACTTCACGACAACCTGCAGGGTGAAGACGGCCTACTTGGCCGGATGGATGATGCGGATGCGAGGTTATATGAGGTGGAGACTCGCCAGAAGGCTACCGATGACGATCTTCATCGCTTTGCTCAGGTGGCGGGCACCGTGGGGGAGGCCTCCCTTTTGGAGGAGCACATTAGGCGAGGCGAGGAACGTATCCGCCAGAGCGAAGGGATCCTGGAGAGGGCTCGCGAGGACTTGCGTGTGGCCCAAGGCATCGCCTGGAGAGCTCGCCACCCCCAACGTCCTCGTCGTCGGGGCCGTGGCCCGGTGCATCGTGGTTGAGATCTTCAGGGATAGTCCCTGTTCTTTTTTTTTTGATTTTTTGAGAGCCTGCTTAGCAATCTAACTCGCGACCCACGAGTCCTTGTAATCCTCAGGCGTCCTTTTATGTCTCTTTACTTGTACTCGCGCTGGGCGCCCCAAGAATGTTTATCATATATTTACATGTGTTCTTTTTGTGCTTGTATGGTGTGCTTCCTTCGTTCGTTATTTTTCCTATTTCTGATGGGCATGCATTCTTTTTATATCTATTCGTTGCTTAGGGCCTACTCGCCACGCTAGATGATCTGCTCACGCGCGGTTAGGCCTGGGGGCAGGGTCTATAAATTGAGGGTCCTCCTGCGCTGGAAGGTACGCTTCCCTACCCCTCCCAGGCATCCTATCTCTGAACCTCCCCCACCGAATTCCCTTGCTCCAACTCGCGGCCCGCTATGGGGAAAGAACCATCCGAGGAAGGGCGCGCCTTCTGCGTCCGCAATTTCAGGGCGCACAACTTTCCCAGCTCGCAGACCCTCGGCGAGGAGTTGGCGGATGTCGAGAAGCGTTACCTGCCCCCAGGCTACACCGCGAGGCGTCCAGGACCGGGCGAGTTTCTCAACTCGCTGTATAGTGGAGAGCTCGTCATTCCCTTGGCACACTTCCAGGTAGCGTTGAGGCTGCCCCTGTGGCCTGAGGTTCGTCAAGTCTTCCGGTATTTCGGGATGATCCCTGTGCAAGTCAACCCTAACGCGATCAGCGTCCTGGTCGCTTATGCCTGCTACCTCCGCGGAGAGAAAATAGAGTTCAACCTCTCCACCTTCCGCAAAGTGATGACCCTGAAGGCGACCAGCGACGACACCTTATTTTTCACCAGCGTGTGCGTCAAGGTTGCCGAGACCTTCAATAAGGTCCACCATTGGACGGACAAATTCGTCCTGGTGCGAGGCGACTACGGCAACATTCCCTTCGCCCCCATCCAGAAGACGGAGGCAGAGTACCGACCGCCTCGCCTGAGGGGGGACGCGCTCGAACTCTACCGTTTCCTGAAGGACAAGGTCTTGGACGTCATTTTCCTGCGGCAGGGCATGGATCAACTCGCCTTCGTTAATCCGGGAGCGGGTAAATCTTATTCGCCTCGCGGTATTGGTTATCTGTTCCTGGTGGGGGTGGTTACTAACTGCCTCGTGTTTAAATGCAGGAGAGCGCACCGTCCCCCTCTTACCCCCTCATGATGCTTCTCGGCAACGGTCCAGTGAGCCTTCCAGGGAGGGGACCCTCGCAGGGGTGGTGGTTACGGTGGACAGCGGGCCGGCCTCGCCGGTGGACAAGGGCAAGGGGGAGGTGGATCCCGAAATCGCCTCGGCGAGCGAGTCGAGGCCAAAAAGGCAGAAGACAAGGGGTTCTTCCTCCCGCCTTCCGGTGAGTCCCCCTCCCGACCCTTCCACTCACCCGCATTACGGGCTGGGGATGCGGAGTATGGAATCCCGGGGTGACCCCCTCATGATATGGGACCACGAGGCGAACCGGGTTTCCGTGAGTGCGCTCCTCCCCTCTTGGGAGGATTTCGAGGAGGTCGGCGATCAGGCGTTCAATCTGATCTTTGGGTTGTACGGGCGAGATGAAGCCGAGGTACTCGCGGAGGTTCCTATCCGCGAGTTGGCCAACCTGAGTTGCCGCTCCGCCCTCCGAACAGCCGAGCTGATTCACCAGACAGCGCGGAGGGGGATTCAGTCGAATAGGCGGCTCCGCGACCTGGGCGCCACCCACGTGGAGTTGGAGAAGAAGATGATTGAGAGGGATAGGGAGATAGCCGAGCTCCAGGCCAAGGAGGTTCCCCCTCCCGAGGTATTTAGCCCGCCTCGCCTCCGTCCTACTTGCTTAACTTGGGGTTAGCTAATGTCTCATTTCTCAGGAGGCCGCGGTGGCGCTAGTGACGCGGATATCCGAACTGGAGGAGCAACACGTCGCCTCACAGCGTCAGGTCGATTATCTCAGTAATCGCCTCGCCGAAGCCGAGTCTGAAATAGAGGAACTTCGCCACCCCAGCCGGGGGAGTCGTCGAACGCGCCAACCCTCCTCCAATTTACCCCTGCTCAAATCGCCGAGACGCGCCGGAAGCTGGCGATCGCGACCGCGGTGTTCGTGTGGGAGCGACTCCGGCGCCGCTTCATGCTTACTGCTGATGGGGCCCAGGTTGATCTCGCCACCCTTCTTCCAGAGTTATACCGCGAGGCGGTGAATCCTGCTCCCATCGAGGCCCAAGATGAGAACTCCTCTAGCGGGTCAGAAGAAGAGGGTCCGAACGTCTAACCCTTTTGGCTTTGTAACAATAAACTTATCTTGGCGTGTTTATTTTGGGTGTACTCGCCCTTCTCCTCGTATTTGCCTTGATGCGTTTTGCTTTATTTTATTCTGCGGTTATGTCGCTCATGCCTAGGATCAACTTTTACGCATACGCATTTTCTACTCGCCCTTAGGGTGTACTCACGCGTGACTGTGATTCGCACAGGAGGGATCTGTTGGAGCATGCGTTCCGCACTCGTCCGGTTTGAGAATAACAAATCCCGAATGTATTTGATTCTATTTTTATTAATGGTGTACAGGTAATAGGTATGAGATGTTCACATTTCTGCTGGAGCTCAATTTGAGAGTAGGAAAATTTCACTGTCGGAAAATTCCGACAGCTGATGTCGCCCAGGCGACAACAGAGAAGTTACAACTACTTTCCCCCACGGCAGCACGACGAAAGACAGTTTTGAGCTGTCGGAATTCCGACATCGATGTCGCCCAGGCGACAGCTCGACGATTACAGCAACTGCCCGCACGACGGCACTCCAGCGACAGTTTAGCGCTGTCGGAAAATTCCGACAGTCGATGTCGCCCAGGCGACAGCGATTTTCTATAAATTGACTCCTTGTGTTCGTGCATTCGATGAATTGAGAATTTCAAGTCCCTTCCTGAGTGTATACGAACCAGAGAGCTCCAGAACCTCAAGAACTCCCATTTTTACTGAGAAGGTTTGAAATTGAAGACGAGATCGGACGCGCTTCTACATCAACTATCATCTCGAGGCTTCAACCTTCCTTTCAGAGATCTGAATTTCTAGGGAGTTCTTATTTTATCTTGTATTTTCATTTATATACATTTTACTTTGTATTGGTAGGGAAAATCGCTTCCTTGTGCGGAGCGTCTAAGTCCTTGTGTGGCTTAGGGGAAAATCGCTTCCTTGTGTGGAGCGTCCAAGTCCTTGCGTGGCTTGGTGGGAAATCGTGGCCTTGTGTGCTACGTCTAGATCTTGGGAAGATCTAGAGGATAGGCTTGGGCTTGGTCTAGGGAGAGACAAGTGATAGCCTTCCGATCCTTGGGAGAAGGATTGGTAAACAAAAAGAAATTTACATTTGTACGCCTCCGATTTCTAGCGATATAGAAATCAAATTTATGTAAACACTTTGTCATATAATATAATCATGTCTCTTTTGTGTTTACTTGATTTCTATCACTTGGCGTAATCTCTATTATATTGTGTTCTAAGTTTTCAATTCTAAATCTAAATTGTTTATTTCAATCTCTTTCATCATAAAACAATTTAGTACTTATTTCTAAAATTGCAAATTCATAATTTTCTATTCATTTAGCTAAATTGTTATTTTACCTTCGCATATTATAAAACAATTTAGTAATTTTCTTAAAATTATAAAAAGAATTATTATTTCCTTATTCACCCCCCTCTAAGGGCGCCGTAAGATCCAACAAGTGGTATCAGAGCCAGGTTATTCCAAACGGTTTAAAAACCAGGAATAATGGCGTCTTATGATCTCGCTTCTACTAATAGGGGAAATTTTCTTATAAATGAAAAATCTTTAGCACCACCTTTATTTGAAGGGAAAAATTATAATGGTTGGAAATTTCTAATGGAAAAATTTCTTAAATCTTTGGATATGGAAGTATAGAATATTACAATTAAAATGCCCCCAAGTATTTTAAATAAAAATGAAATGTTTTTAAATGCCAAATCTATGAATAGTCTATATTGTGCATTAGATCAAAATATTTTCAAACTTATTTATACATTTCCTACTGCTTATGAAGTTTGGAAATTTCTTGAGAATACTTATAGTCTTCCTTCTACAGATGATGAACAAGAGGAATTCCTTATGGATCCAAGAGAAGAAATCGACAAGGACTCATTCTTGGAGGATGATAAATCTAAGAGAGAAATCGACGAGGAATTTCTTATGGATCCAAGAGAAGAAATCGATGAGGACTTATGCTTGGAGGAAGAAGAATACAACATCACAATATTGGACTCATTTGTTGGCAACACATCAAGCAAAAGAGAAGACGGAAACAATTGCAAGGTAAGAAAATCAAAAACTTCTCTTTTTGTAACGAATTCTATTTCTACATCTCGTATGCTTAAAATTGCTAAACGTAAAATTTTAAAATAAAAAATTGCTAATTCCAAATTACGTTTAGAAAATAAATCTTTAAAAGCAAACGATAACGTAGAATCAAATATTGATGTGTTAAATTCTCTTTCATGCTCTTTAGTTGAAATTCCTATTCCTTGTCTTAATTGCAATTTATTAAAAGAAAAATTCAAGGAAATTGAAAAAGGGCTCTTAATTTCTAAAAGGCATAATGAAAAATTGTTAATTGAAAATGATGTTTTATCCTGTAAGTTAATACAATTAAAATCTATTGTTGAAAAATTTCAAATGTCATCTAATGAATCTCATCATAAGATTTTGAATAACAAGGATAAATTAACTTACAAAATCATTTCTAAAAAGGATCATTTTCATACATCAACTCAAAAGGAGTTAAGTTTCAAGAAGAATTATGACCCTCACAAAATTCTTAAGAGTCACTATTATAAGTCTCAATATATTTTCAATCATGACTCAAACTTAAAAACTCCTTTTCATGAAAATCAAAATATAAAATATTATCCTTTATATTACAAGAGTATGTCTATAAGAAAGAGTGGAAATGAAAATCATCAAAATAATGATCAATCTTCTAAAACATATTGTAATCCACTTTTTCAACAATCACTTCTAAAGAAAGACAATCACTCTTATAAAATTTTAAACAATCCATATAATAAAAATCATTATGATTATCAATATCAAGCTATTTTGAAAAATAATTTAAATAAACATAAACCTCCAATGAATTATTTTTCAAACAATTCACATAATCATTATATGGATTTAAGTAATAAACAACCAATGTATGAATGGAGACCCATAAAGAAAAATGACATATCAACATTAATTAAAAAGGCTCATTCATCATTATCTTCTCAAAAGCCATCACGACATATTTGGGTGCCCAAAGGAACCATTACACATGGTCAATTTTGGATACCTAAATCTCTTATCATTTAGTATCTTTCATTTGCATGAAGTAGAAATAATTAAAAATGAAATATCAATACTCTACTTCATGATGAGCTTTATTTCTTTTTCTTTTGTTTGTTTTTGTATTTAATGATCCAAAATGCTTATGGTCCCTCTATATTTTATGAAATATGACTTTCACATATTAAGCCTAATGTTTATCAAATCAAATTGATCGAATTAAAATTGAACATTAAGTCATATGATTTTTAAAAGAGACCTACCTCTCATTTTTTTTTGTTATATATATCCTTTTAAATCCTTTACCCATCAATGTCTTGAATTAACATTATAATTTGAATATTGAAACTATTTTTCAAGACTAATGAAATTAATTTTAAAAATGGATTTAATTGGTTTATTAAAAGGGCTTAAGCTAAAAATTAAAATGCGCAACAGTTTGATTACTTTCTATGTTAGTTGCTGCATTTGATAGCCCTTATTATGAAAAATATTATCAAATAAAATCGAAAACAAAAATTCATCTAAACGCATGCTTAATCTTTCAAAAAGCAAGTTTTTGATCAAAACTTCAAATAGCCATATCTTTTGATCCGCTCGTCCGTTTTTCGTGTTTAATATCTTTTCAGAAAGAGCACAGAAATCTTCATCTATCGGCAAACTAAACTTGCCCATTTAAGTTTGTTTGGTGCTGTCAATTTGCCCAATTTCAACTCCGTTTTTAAATGCTATCTTAGTTCTACTCTTGATTCGGAAATTTCTGTGTTTAAGGATTTTTTTCATCACATGATATCCTATGTATAATTGTTTCATATATTAATTTAGATAGTATGTGTGATGTGTGTCACCATTGTTTGCATGTAATTTAGACCTTAGAATCATCTTATATCATTAAGATCAAATCAAAAGTTTAATCATTTCATTATAGGTCTAAAGAAAATTAATTTGTAAACATCTCATATTACATGCAACATTATCTCCATTAATTCTATGTAATAACATTGCATTCAAATGTATCATTCTAGCATCACTTCTTAATTTGTGCTTAAATTTATATGCTAGGTATAACATTTACAATGTTATTAAAATATCATGATAACTATGTGATTTGAAATTATATAGAATACTAAAATTCCAACAAACACATAGTTTATGAATTAATCATTAGAATATTTATGAATATTGTTTCATGAATCATATATTATCATGCAAAACCAAAGATCAATAAATTCAATTATTGAATGGCATTTTATTTCAAAACTATATATTTGTGATCTTTGTCTTTGATATGATAGCTTGATCATCATTTTCTAGACTTACAATTCAAACGTGCTCATTCAAACGAAAATCACCAATTCATATTGTCATAAGTCTAGAAGAATTAGAATTTACACACATCATGATGATCTAACATATATTCTATGCAAAAATTCTCTTTAATCATAAATCATAATTCATGTTCTATCAAGACATATCTCAAATCGATAATAGGAATTATGAATCTTATGATAAAAATTATGAATAATGTTTTCTTTACATTATTTGATGTATTGATCTGCTTTGCTAGTGATTGCATGTATCTCTCATATTTGTAGACTCTAGAATCAACTTTGTAATGAAAGTATAAATCAAACTAAATCATCACTCCATTCTAGATCTATAATTTGAAATTCTATTTTGGAATACATGCAATATTAATATTAATCTTATGACATGACTTTAAACCCAAAACTCATCATACTAGCTTTATCACTTATTGAATATTAGTAATTGTGCTAGTTATCTCATATCGTCATCTCATAAAAGTAGATAAACTATGCGGCTTTATATAACTCATCACATTAAACAAAACCCATAGTTTATGTATCAACCCTTAGATTTAAAAGCATAGGTTTTCCAAAAGATTATTTCACCTATGACTTCATATCTCACAATAGCGGGGGCGTAGGGTTGTATGCATTAGAGACCTAACTTATAAGACATGTCTTGTCCTTAACCGGGGAGGGTTCCAGTGGGGCCTTGCGAGGCACTGGGGGGAAAGAGTGCTAGGTTGAGTGTTCTCTAGTGTGTGCATATGGGACTAACACCCCAACCTAAGGCATGCGTGCAGCTCCTCATGCCCATCCGTCACTTAGTACGGGGCTAGGGTGTAGACATTTAGTCGGGGTAATCTTTAATCTTAGGACGTACTTATATTACTCTTTGCATGATCATTTTATTTACTTATCACTTAAATCATGCATATTTTGGGTTGTTTAATAAAAAATGTCCTCTTGTGTCTTCATAGTTTATATCTTCATGTTTAAATGGTTTTGTAAAACACAAGAATTTGAAAAGCCAAAGTTTCATGCAAATTTGATCCACCTAGAGATCTCCAAAAATTCTGAAATTTCAGCATGGAACTACTTTAATGACACTTAATCAATATCAATAATCAGAAATTTAAAATTTCTAAAAATCCACAAAAATATGTTAGTTTATGTGTACAAATCTAATTTTGTGTTTCTGTTTATTTTATTTTCATTTTCTTTATATCATGAAAAATCAACTACAAAAGTTCAAAATTCAAAAAAAAAATTATACAAGAATATGTTTTTGTTATTTATGTTTTTTTTATATTATGAAAAATTTACTACAAAAATTCAAAATTCAAAAATTACAAAAATATGTTTTTGTGATTTTCTATTTTTATTTGATTTAAAAAATGATAAAACAAAAAAAACTGTATGATCTTTATTGTCAAATATCAAGCATGTATGAATTCTATTATTTAGAATTATTTACAATGTTAAACCTTATTTTTTCAAATTACTATGAACATTGTTTTGCTTATCATGCTTTGATATATCTATTTAAAGTGCATCAATTGTATTGAAAAATGTGTAGATACAAGCTTAGCATTCCTCTAAGTATGAGTAAATGTTTTATGATTGATAATGATACATTTCACTCACTTATTTTGGTAATCAACATGTGTGTCTAAATCTAAAAATGCTTACTTGTGTATTGTATTTGTACAGTGAATTAAAACTTGCATAAGTTTATTGCCTACACTACATTTGAATTGCACTTATGAAATTTAGAAAAGTGGTTAAGTTAAAAATTTTGGTTTGCAAAACAAGTGTATTCGGAGAATGTTGTCTCACAAATGTGAACAAAAATTATATATGTAGACAAATATACCTCCACCAAGCACTACTTGAACCTCCTGATAAGTCTTCATAAGCATTGTGAGGTTGAGCACCTTGGAAAGAATAGTAAAGTGTCTTGTGCAAACTTTGTTTATTACACCACTTTGTTAAAAATTATGTGCATTAAAAGTGTGTGAAATTAATTTACTTGTGTTTTATTGTGCACTTTACTTTACATATGTCTTGTATTTTGATGATTTAAATCAATTGTTAACATTGCCCAAAATACACTTATGTGCACATCATTATCTTTCATAACACTTCTTCTCATGAGTATTGGATTCTAATGCTTTATCTATACTACTCTTTATAGAAAAATGCACTAGATAACTTAGCATGATCTCTACAATGTTTTGGTATCTCTTGAACTTTAAATTAAGTAATATTGTAGTATAATATCTCTTTGATATGTTCATTTCATGCTTGGTATTTTTATGAAATTTTTTTTTTGAGATTTCAACAAGGTTTAAACATCTTTCAATTTTGAACTAAAACTCATATTTTTACTTATGCTTTTCATGCTTACAAAAATATGTTTATTATAATCTTCCGCTTGCTTACAACTCTTATCTTTTTATTTGAAATCTCTTATATATGCTATGCTTAAACTCTTTATCATTTATAAGAAATGCCTCCTTACTACCCTCACCTAAACCCTCTTTTGATTCTACCAAAAGGGGAGATTAAATTGCATAAATCTAAGATTTAGGGGGAGTGCATTATAATGATATTAAACTAAAAAAATGGGTAAATTTGTAGGGGGAGTAATCATATAGGAGGTGCATACATTGACATATGCTCGATCATGAAAATCCTTCAATAAATGGTTCCTTACCTATCTTAAAAGATATACACTCATCCCTATATTCATTACTTTTGATAATATCAAAGGGGGAGACGATACTAAGAAATCACTTAAATTACTTAATTAATTAATTGAGCTTTCATGTAGGGGGAGTTTATAAGTCGGGGGAGAATAATTTTAGAAGGAGCTAATATTAAGGGGGAGATCATATTAAGGGGGAGATCATATTAAGGGGGAGATCATATTAAGGGGGAGAACATGAAGATCATAAGTTCACACTTGTGCATACATAATGTACTTGTCACTATCTATATAGGATTTATTCGATTTCTTAGTATAAGGATTTGTTATTATCAAAAGGGGGAGATTGTTGGAGCATGCGTTCCGCACTCGTCCGGTTTGAGAATAACAAATCCCGAATGTATTTGATTCTATTTTTATTAATGGTGTACAGGTAACAGGTATGAGATGTTCACATTTCTGCTGGAGCTCAATTTGAGAGCAGGAAAATTTCACTGTCGGAAAATTCCGACAGCTGATGTCGCCCAGGCGACAACAGAGAAGTTACAACTACTTCCCCCCACGGCAGCACGACGAAAGGCAGTTTTGAGCTGTCGGAATTCCGACATCGATGTCGCCCAGGAGACAGCTCGGCGGTTACAGCAACTGCCCGCACGACGGCACTCCAGCGGCAGTTTAGCGCTGTTGGAAAATTCCGACAGTCGATGTCGCCCAGGCGACAGCGATTTTCTATAAATTGACTCCTTGTGTTCGTGCATTCGATGAATTGAGAATTTCAAGTCCCTTCCTGAGTGTATATGAACCAGAGAGCTCCAGAACCTCAAGAACTCCCATTTTTGCTGAGAAGGTTTGAAATTGAAGATGAGATCGGACACGCTTCTACATCAACTATCATCTCGAGGCTTCAACCTTCCTTTCAGAGATCTGAATTTCTAGGGAGTTCTTATTTTATCTTGTATTTTCATTTATATACATTTTACTTTGTATTGGTAGGGAAAATCGCTTCCTTGTGCGGAGCGTCTAAGTCCTTGCGTGGCTTAGGGGAAAATCGCTTCCTTGTGTGGAGCGTCCAAGTCCTTGCGTGGCTTGGTGGGAAATCGTGGCCTTGTGTGCTACGTCTAGATCTTGGGAAGATCTAGAGGATAGGCTTGGGCTTGGTCTAGGGAGAGACAAGTGATAGCCTTCCGATCCTTGGGAGAAGGATTGGTAAACAAAAAGAAATTTACATTTGTACGCCTCCGATTTCTAGCGATATAGAAATCAAATTTATGTAAACACTTTGTCATATAATATAATCATGTCTCTTTTGTGTTTACTTGATTTCTATCACTTGGCGTAATCTCTATTATATTGTGTTCTAAGTTTTCAATTCTAAATCTAAATTGTTTATTTCAATCTCTTTCATCATAAAACAATTTAGTACTTATTTCTAAAATTGCAAATTCATAATTTTCTATTCATTTAGCTAAATTGTTATTTTACCTTCGCATATTATAAAACAATTTAGTAATTTTCTTAAAATTATAAAAAGAATTTTTATTCCCTTATTCACCCCCCCCCCCCCCCCCTCTAAGGGCGCCGTAAGATCCAACAGGTTCTTTTGTAGATTCGGCGCCCAGGCCCCCCTTCCCTGGCCACTAACGCGAGGAGGCTGGCGGAAGACTCGCCACTCTGGTTGCTCATGCGTTCGCACTGGGACTTCCTGCGAGGCGGTAAGATGGCGGCGGTGTCGGACTCGCCTCGGAGGGATGTTAATACCACTCGCCTCGCCCACCTGTTCATCCTCCCCTGAGGTAGTAACAAGGTTCTAGTACACTATAGGGTACAACCCTCACTCGAGGGGGCAAGTAGTCAGCCTGTAGGGGAGGAGCCTAGTGCTACGGCTTGGTCTACGGTGACAACACATCTCGATGACTTAGAACTCACTCGAGGGTGCAAGTAGCCAGCCTGCAGGGGAGGAGCCCAGTGCTACGGCCTGGTCTACGGCAACAACACATCTCGAGGACTTAGAACTCACTTGAGGGGGCAAGTAGCCAGCCTGCAGGGGAGAAGCCCAGTGCTACGGCCTGGTCTACGACAACAACACCTCTCGAGGACTTAGAACTCACTTGAGGGGGCAAGTAGCCAGCCTGCAGGGGAGGATCCCAGTGCTACGGCCTGGTCTACGGCAACAACACATCTCGAGGACTTAGAACTCACTCGAGGGGGCAAGTAGCCGGCCTGCAGGGGAGGAGCCCAGTGCTACGGCCTGGTCTACGACAACAATACATCTCGAGGACTTAGAACTCACTCGAGGGGGCAAGTAGCCGGCCTGCAGGGGAGGAGCCCAGTGCTACGGCCTGGTCTACGACAACAACACATCTCGAGGACTTAGAACTCACTCGAGGGGGCAAGTAGCCAGCCTGCAGAGGAGGAGCTCAGTGCTACGGCCTGGTCTACGGCAACAACACATCTCGAGGACTTAGAACTCACTCGAGGGGGCAAGTAGCCGGCCTGCAGGGGAGGTGCCCAATGCTACGGCCTGGTCTACGGCAACAACACATCTCGATGACTTAGAACTCACTCGAGGGGGCAAGTAGCCAGCCTGCAGGGGAGGAGCTCAGTGCTACGGCCTGGTCTACGGCAACAACACATCTCGAGGACTTAGAACTCACTCGAGGGGGCAAGTAGCCAGCCTGTAGGGGAGGTGCCCAGTGCTACGGCCTGGTCTACGGCAACAACACATCTCGAGGACTTAGAACTCACTGCTCGATGTCTGTCTCCTAGGTGATGAGACGTTATAAGTTTGCCATGGAAAGCGTTATTATTTTTAAGCATAACAAAGATCGACTAAGTATTACATTAATGCTAGGAGTGGAAACGCTTCAAGTCGTCTCCACTCCAAGTGTTTCCTAAGAGTTTTCCCTCAACGTTCTGCAGGCGGTACCCGCCGGTTCTCAACACTTCGAACACAATGTAGGGGCCTTCCCAATTGGGATGAAGTTTGCCCACCGCGGCGGATCTTCCTGCGGCGTCCACCTTCTTGAGAACCAGGTCTCCCTTGGTGAACTGCTTGTCAAAGTGCTTTGTCATCCTTCGCTTGATCTCTTCTTGTCGGATCGTGGCCTGGTCGCGAAGTTCCTCCACGAAATCTAAGGCGAGTCGCTGCGCCCCTTCGTTCCCGAGTCTCCACCCTTCATCCCCGTCTTCTGCCACTACCACCCTGGGACTCCGGACTTCGAACTCTATCGGGATGAGAGCCTCCGAGCCGTGCGATAGCTTGAATGGTGTTTCGCCGGTTGCCGTGGTGGGGGTGGTCCTCAGGGCCCAGAGGACCGAGGGGAGCTGCTCCACCCAATTTCCCTTCAGGTTTTCTACCTTCTTCTTGAGCAGGCTGAGGATGACTTTGTTGGCTGCTTCAACCTGGCCGTTGCTTCGCGGGTGATGAACTGAAGCGAAGCGGAGATCGATGCCAAGTTGATTACAGAAATCGGTGAGCTCAAGGCTTGCGAATTGCGGGCCGTTATCGGTGACGATGGCGAGGGGTAGGCCATGTCTACAAATGATCTCCCCCCAAATGAAGTTCTTCACTACCAGGGAGGTTGTTTTTGCCAGGGCCTTCACCTCCATCCACTTGGAGAAATAATCGATCATCACCAGGAGGTATCTCCTTTGCCCGCTTGCCGGGGGGAATGGTCCTACCAGATCCATCCCCCAAATGGCGAAGGGCCAGGGGGTGGTGATTGACCGGAGACGTTGGGCTGGCTGTAATTGGAGCGGGGCGTAGAGTTAGCACTTTGAGCATCTCTTTGCGAACTCTTCGGCGTCTTTCCGAATGGTGGGCCAAAAGTATCCCGCTCGGAGTACCCTCTTCTCCAGGGTTCGACTTCCCGAATGACTGCCGCACTCGCCTGCGTGAACCTCCTCTAAGACCCGGGAGGCCTCCTCTTCGGACAGGCACCTGGCTAGGGGACCGGATAGAGTCTTCCTGTAGAGCACCCCGTCAGTTAGTAAATAATAAGCGGACTTGTACCTGAACCGTCTCTTGTCTTGAACCTCCGCGGGCAAGCATCCTTTGGTCAAGAAGGTGACCAGGGGATCCATCCACGAAGCGGGTAGGTCGATGTCCATCACCTCTCCCTCCTCGATCGAAGGCCGAAACAACTCGGTGATTGCTTCCCTGACCAGGGGGCCATATTTGGCCAGCCGGTCCGCTCGGGCGTTCTCCTCCCTTGGCACGTGTTGTATGGAGAATGACTTGAAGACGCCCACCAAGTCTTTGGCTTTTACCAGGTAGCATTGCAGTACCGGCTCTTTTGCTTCAAACTCTCCTCGGATCTGGGAGGTGACCACCAGTGAGTCGGAGTGGACCTTGATGTCATGGATTCCCAACTCCTGGGCTAGGCGTAGCCCCGCGATTACGGCCTCATATTCTGCCTGATTGTTGGTAACGGGGAAGCGAATGCTGACGGCCTGCTCAATTCTGGTGCCCTGTGGGCTGATCAGGATGATGTCTCCTCCACATGAGTTCCTCCCCGACGCTCCATCCACGAACACTTCCCACGCCACCTGCTGGGGTATCTCCTCCTTGCCTACTTCTGTGGTATAGTCGACTAGGAAGTCTGCCACCGCTTGGGCCTTCATGGCTAGTCGGGGCACGTAGGTGACGTCGAACTCGCTAAGTTCTACTGACCACTTCGCCATCCTGCCAGAATGCTCTACTCCTTCTAGGACATTCCGGAGAGGGTGGTCGGTCACTACCTTGATCGGGTGGGCCTGGAAGTAAGGTCGGAGTCTCCGCGCCGATACAATCAAAGCAAACGCCAATTTTTCCAGGATGGGGTACCGCAGTTCTGCCTTCCGCAGGACCCGACTTACGTAGTAAATGGGGAGTTGGCGCTTCCCCTCCTCGCGGACCAGGACCGAGCTTACCGCTTCCGACCCCACCCCTATGTATAGGAAGAGATCTTCTCCCTCTCTAGGCCCTTGTAACAGGGGTACCTAGGCCAAATGGATTTTTAGGCTTTCGAAGACTCCCTGACACTCTGCCGACCACTCGAACTTTTTATTGTCTCGGAGGGTTTTGAAGAAAGGTGAGCATTTCTCTCCTGCCCTGGAGAGGAACCTGCTCAGCCCGGCTAGGCGACCTGTCAGGCGCTGAACTTCATTGACGTTTCTGGGTGCTTCCATCTCCATGATCGCCTTTACCTTGTCCGGGTTCGGTTCTACTCCAGCCGGAGTCAAGAGGTGTCCCAAGAACTTCCCCTTTCCAGCCCCAAACACGCACTTGGCCGGATTTAGTCTCATCTTATACTTCCGCAGCGTGGCGAAGGTCTCCTCCAAGTCATGGAGGTGCTCCCCGACGCTCTTGCTTTTCACCATGAGATCGTCGACGTATACTTCCAAGTTTCGCCCCTTATGCTCTTTGAACACCCTGTCCATCATGCGCTGATAGGTTGCTCCTGCATTTTTAAGCCCGAATGACATCATTTTATAACAATAGCATCCGTCGTTGGTAATGAAGGACACGTGCTTCACGTCGGGTGGATGCATGCAGATTTGATGGTAACCAAAAATGGCATCTAAAAAACTCATGACAGGGAATCCGACAGCCGAGTCTACTAGCTCGTCGATTCTAGGCAAAGGATAACAATCCTTGGGGCAAGCTTTATTAAGGATAGAAAAGTCAATACACATGCGCCACTTCCCCCCTCCCTTCCTCACCATTACAACATTGAAGACCCATCCTGGGTACTGGATCTCCGACACAAACCCCGCTTCCAGCAGCTTCTTGACCTCCTCCCTGATGGGCTCGGCTAGGGTGGTGGCGGTTGCTCTCTTCTTCTGTTGGATGGGGTGGACTCCTTTATCCAAGTTGAGATGATGGCAGGCGACGTTCGCGTCGATGCCTGGCATATCGGCTGCGCTCCACGCAAAGATGTCCGCGTTCCTCTGGATGCAGGACATGATCTTCTCCTTGTCTTCCTCTTCCAGCTCCCTGCTGATCTTCACCTTTCCTGGCCTCCTGCCTTCAGCTAGGATCTCCTTCTCCTCCACTTCTTCGGCTGCCTCCAGCCTTGCCGTCTCCTCTGCTTCTTCGGCCGCTTCCTGCCTCGCCATTTCCTCCATCACCAGGTCCACTGCCTCTGCCTCCTCCTTCCAGCTGATCATGTTGATAGCGTTAAGATAACACTGCCTTGCCACCTTGGGATCGCTTCGGATCCGGATCTGCACACCTCCTTGGTTATACTTAAGACACTGGTGGTAGGAGGAGGGCACACACTTGTAGGCGCTGATGAGCGGCCTGCCGAAGATGGCATTGTAACTGCTGGGGGCGTCCACGATGACGAACCTGCAGCACTTGGTGGTTCCTCCCAGCGTCACCACCAAGTCCACTCCTCCCTCTACTTCCTTTCTTTCTCCCGCAAATCCAAAGAGCGGCCCTTCCGTCGAGGTAACCCTCTTCTCTTCCACCTTCATGGCGTCAAACGCTTTCTTGAACACGACATTGACGGAGCTCCCATTATCCACCAGGATGCGAGAGACCGTATAGTTTTCTATCGCGGCCTTGATCACCACAGCGTCGCAGAAAGGGTTTTCGTTCCCCAACATGTCTTCCTCCGAGAAAGTGATCTCTCCTGACGGTGGCGGAATCTGGGAGGTAGAGGCCGCGCTCTTCCGATACACGGCGTTGAGGCTCCCCTTCCGGGTCGCCTCCAACCCTGCTCCTCCGTGGATGACCCCTATCCCCCCATGGGCTCCCAGATCCCCCCTATCCTCACACCTCCTTGGGGCAGGGGCTCCTCCCCCTTCGATCCTCAACATGTCTCCTTCTCGCCTCTCATGCCCTTCCTGGGCTCCTCCAACTCCCCTCCTCAACTCCAAGAACTCAGGGCACGTGGCCGTCGCGTGGCCCTCCAACTGATGGAAGTCGCAGTAGGGCATCGCCCGACGCTCTTCTCCACCTCGAGGCTGTCGCGGCCTTCCTCCTCTTCCTCGTCCTCGTCCTCTCCTGATCACATTAGCTTCTCTGGGCGGTGTTTGGTTTTGCCTCCACTGACCTTGCCTCCGCTCGGGGGAGTGACAACGGTCTCGTCGCTCCGGGGAATACCTCCCTCCCGGTCTCCCTTGGTAGCCTCCTCCAGCAGGTCTCCAGGCCGGCCGGCGGGGCGGAGCCTGGAACCTCCTCTCTTGATCTCGCTGATCCCGGTTCTCCCGGGACCCTCCCTCTTCTCGCCTCCTCGACTCACTCCTCTTCTTGGACTCGCGTCGGCCGCTCCCCTCCCCTTCTTTCTCCCCTCCCTCCAATCTGGCTAACTTGGCTACGAACTCTAGGCTGGTTGCCTCCCCCGCGATCTGCCTTCCGGCCCGATCGACTAACTCCTCGAACGATAGGGGGGATTGCGAGTGATCTCCATCTTGAAAAACCCTGGCTGCAACCCCAGATTGAATGCCAAGATCAGGGTATGTACAGGGACCTCTTGGACCAGGAGGATCTCCTCCTGAAAGCGATCCAAATACGACCCGAGCATCTCCTGGGGTCTCTGCTTGACAAGGAAAAGATCTTCTGAACCCTTCCTCCTCTTCTTGGACGTGGAGAAGCGGAGCAAATAACTTCTGCGCAGGTCATCGAACCCATAGACGCTTCCCGCCGGTAACTGGTGGAACCAATCTCTGGCTTTTTCCTGGAAGGTTATGGCGAACAACCGACATTTGAAGGGATCCGTCATCGGCTTGATGGAGACCATATCTTCAAACCACTGCAGATGCTTGACGGGATCTTCTTTCCCGGAGTAGAAACTCATGGCGGGCTCCGTGAATCCTGCAGGAATGGGAGCGGACAGTACCAACTCGCAGAACGGACTGCGCGGGGCGAGCTGGCGGATGGGACGAACTTGGTCGTACTCGCCCTCTGACTGGAGAGTCTCCGTCGGGCTGGCAAAGAGCACTCGCGCGCGGAGCGGCTGGTCTTCCTCCCCTAGGAGCACTTCCTTGCTGAGGCGCTGACTAGGACCTGCCTCCGTGGGCGAGGCGACTGCGACAGGGGGGGATACTCCCACCTCGGCGCGAGGCGTGAGTAAGCTCCGGATAGTATCCTCCATCGCCTTCATCCCCTGCTCGAAGACACTCTTGGTCACGAACTCGCCCGAAGGCGGCGAGTTCTTCTGGCCGGTTCTCAGCTCGTCACGTTCAGTCATGGGATCGTCAGATGAGATTTTTTTCTTTCGCTACAGTCCACTCTCACCGCACCAAAAATGTTGGAACTCGGATACCGGTCCAACTTGTTCGAGACTTGGGGAGTAGCTTGAGTTACTTCTCTCTTCGTCGGATCCCTAGAACTAAGTATTTCGAGCTAAGAACTGACCCTCACCAGTTGGTAGGTAGCTCCTTAAGAATGACCCACTGGCTGCAGCGAGGAGGTCCCGCCACTAACCCGAAAATCTAACTTGATTTCCCCTCCCAAAAACCAGAAGCTGAGCCTGTCTCAGACAGCACAAGGAAGAAAGCACAGGCTCTCTCAAGGGGGGTGGATCTGTGCTGATCTGAGACATAATGGGTCCTATTTATAGGCAAACTCTTATAAGGGTAAAATGGTCCGGATGACCTGCGGATAGCGTAGTTCCGTTTTACGTTTCCGCTAAACGCACCCCAAGTTGGTATGCTGATAGCCGGGCTCCGCTGTTCTGAGGAGCTATGGGCAGACCACCAAGGGCATCCAGGGGACTTTATCTCAAAAGATCTTCCTGGGCGAATTCTCCCGACCTGGTCTCGCCTGAAAACGGGTCCACTCGCCTGGAGGTGTCGGCCTACTCGCCGGACGCCCTCGGATCTACTCGCCAGGGGGTGCCAGCCTACTCGCCGGACACCCATGGCTCTACTCGCCAGGGGGTGCCAGCCTACTCGCCGGACACCCATGGCTCTACTCGCCAGGGGGTGCCAGCCTACTCGCCGGACACCTGTGGCTTTACTCGCCAGGGGGTGCCAGCCTACTCGCCGGACACCCTTGACTCTACTCGCCAGGGGATGCCAGCCTACTCGCCGGGCACCCTTGGCTCTTGTCTGCCGAATAGGGATTGTACAATACTTATTTGACTTATTATGTAAGATCTCTCTGAGATCTGAGTGTAAGGTCATGTGTGACCTGAGGTAGGGTTCTGTGTGAGCCTGATGTAGGATTCAAGATTGAATCTGAGTTGTAGGAGTTGTAAACTCTAAGTTGCAGGATCCTGTATTTAGGATCTGAGCTAGGGTCCTGTATGACTTGAGGTAAGGTTCTGGATTGAACCTGAGGTAAGATTCCAACTGTGAATCTGAGTGTATGATCCCGAGCTAGAGGATCAACTTGTATCCCTGAGGTAGGAGGAGTTTGACTCTGAGTTGTAAAATCTGTGGATCTGAGTTGTTGGTGGAGATTGTCGAGGCTAGCCCATTGCTAGATAGATGAAGGGGGAAAATGAACGTACCCAAAATTGATGAATCACTATAGCTTTCTGTGTGTGTGGTGCTTTCTGTGTTTGTCTTTTTAATACTTTTATTATTCCATAATTAGTTTTAAAAAACAGACATCACTTATTCACCCCTACCCCTTTAGGTGAAGATTAAACTATCTCTTATCTTACGCCGTGAATAAATCAATAAACCGCATTCCACAGTAAATATTATAAATACATTATATTTCTAATATAAATGAATCATATATTTTTTTATGTAATACTAATACTAATATTTTTTTATGAATCATATATTTTTTTTATGTGAATACTAATATAGTTTAGCAATTAGCCCATGAAATGTGAATACAAAATTACTAATGTGAATATTAATATAGTTCATCAATTACCAATTAGCCCGTGAGCCGTGAATATTACATACTAAATAAACCGAATAGTTTGCGATCAGTGAATATAATATTTCTCATTTCCCGTTTCCTGAAGGTTGACACTGTGTATGCCCTAGCCAGAGAGAAGGAGAAGCTCGCGCGACTGCGTGACTGCAGCCTCCGTCCATTGTCGAGAGAAAGAAATCGCGTCGTGTGACTGCGTCCTCCGTCCCTATCGTCATTGATAGAATGAGATAATTGAAAATGTATTATATAACTGTACAAAAACCGAAATCGCGCCGCAAAAACGGACTTCAAACCGCACCGCACGATTTTAGTGCGCTACAATTTTGTTTGGTCTAAGACCGCCCCCCTTCGATGTGATTGCGGTTTAAGCTCAAACCCCACCAGTTTCACCCCTACCAAAGAAGATCACAAAAAATATTACTACAGAGACTTATTTTTTATAGTAACCATCAATTATTATGTTATAAATGCATATATAAATTATTAGATATTAAAAAAAGCATTTTCCAGTGACGGGGTTCCCCAAAACGGACCTGGCCGAACCCGGTAGAACCTGTGATTTTTCGTCGTGATCAGCTCGCCGATACAATTCCAACAAGTCCATTCTCGTGCAATTCCGAGTCTGTTTTGACTCCAAATCGGTCGTCAGTATGCCCATACGCACAACTTGCGCCACGCCACGCCATACGGGCAGACACCGCCGAGCACGCTAGAGCCACGCAGGGCGTGAAAATCGAAAAGTATCGCGCGACAAGCGTCACACGTCTATCGTCGCGCCAATAGGCGCGACCATTACGGCGCCAAGAGGGCGCGACATTCGTCGCGCCAAAAGGGTGTTGTACAACCCTCATTCTCCGAGGGTGGACCCCCCCCCCCCCAAGGCCACGTAGGCAGAAGTCAAAGTCAAAGAGGTCAACACAGAGCCCAGCAGTTCAAGGCAGAAGTAGAGAAGACCTCGACGAGTATGCAGGCAATACTCGCCAGGTTGGCGAGTGTGGAACAGAAGACCTGGCGATTATTGGCCCGGCGTGTGCGAGCAGCAGGCAATACTCGCCAGATGGGCGACTATGGCATGATACTCGCCGAGTAACCCATAGTCGCCAGGTTGGGGGCTGGGCTATAAACCCCCCCCCCCCCTACCCTTTGGTTTTCCTATAAATAGGACCCCAGGGGTACTTGGATTGGCACCTGGACTTGAGCTTTTGGACCCCGATTCCCGAACTCTCGAGCCCGTCACCCTTGCTTTCAGCCAAGTCGGTGCCTTCCCTGTACCAAGCTCGGCCACTTTGGTTTCGGAGGGGAAGACTCTCTTGAGCTTCTGGGTACGTGGTGGGACCTCCCTGCCAAGCACCTGAGGTCCTGTGTGTTGCTCTTCTAGCTCTTCAGCAGTCGCCAGCCAGGTCATCTCGTCGGACTGCTGGGCGAGTAGCCTCCGGCTGCATCGGTCCGAATTTTGAGGTCAGGATTTTCCTGGCATCAACACTTTGGTGCGGTGAGCGTGGACCGTAGTCGTTGGAAGAAAGTTCAGTAAGAAGGCGAGATGGTCGCAGTTGGCGACCATGAGGAGGTAGTCGGCAACCCGTCCGCGAGTGGCGAGTTCGTGACGCTAGCAGTTTTCGAAGCCTTCGCGCAGCGCATGGAGGGGACCATGCGAGCAGTGCTTCAGCCGCGCGCCGAGGTCACGGCGACCTCGCCGCATCGCCCAGTTCCGTCCGAGGGAGGGAGTCCCCCTCGGCGAGCAGGAAAGGAGCACGTAGAGGATGAGACTGAGCGACCAAGGAGGTTGCAGTTCTACCAGCCAACCTCGCAAGGGATTCGCTTTCACGAGCCGGGCGAGCAGGCGAGGTACCAGGATACTCGCCCATATGACGAGTATGGAGGTGATACTCGCCAGGTTGAGGATCGTCGCCGGGCAGGAGGGAGGAGCCCCTTCTGCGAGGAGATCATTGTCGCGCCCGTGCTAGAAGGGTTCAGGGACCCAGCCTTGAATTACTATTCAGGGAAGGAGGATCCCATCAGGCACATCCAATGGTTCGAGGATATAGTCTCTATCCGAACCATGTCGGACGCCTTCAAGTGCAGGTTGTTTGCCATCACCTTCCGTGCAAAGGCCTGGGACTGGTTCCACCAGTTGCCCGCCGGCTCGATCTACTGCTTTGAAGACCTGTGCCGTGGGCTGACAACCCGATTCGACACGGCCCGGAAGCTGAAAAAGGAGGCAACGGCCCTGTTCTATCTGGTGCAAAGGCCGGATGAGGCGTTGGGACCTTACATCGAGCGCTTCCAGGAGGAGGTTCTGCAGATCCAGGAGGTGGATAGCAACATCCTGTTGCTGGCCTTGACATTCGGCATAAGTCAATGCCTCTTCAAGTTGGAGCTCAGTGAGAATCCTCCCTACTCCTACGACAACCTCATTCAGAGGGCCAATAAGTTTGTCCGGGGAGAGGCCTCCAACCCTGACTTCTTGGCAAGGCTGGCACAGGTGACCAGAGGCGACCGTGGAGAGAGGGATGAAATCCCTGAGAAGAGGAAGAGAGAAGAGCCCCGAAGGGAGGAGAAGAAGAGGCCGGAGCGGCGCGAGGAAAGGAGGAGAGAGGAGAAGAAGAGGGAGGAGCCCAGGAGGAAGGAAACCAGGAGGAGCGTGGAGAGAAGGCCCGTCGAGTCCCCTGAGCGTCAGGAGGAGGGAAAGCGCTACCAGGTCCCCGTCAACCGGCCACCTTGGAGGCCGGCTGGACGGCACCAGCGTCAGGATCACAGGGGGAGATCCCCAGAAAGAAGGCCCTTTCGCCAGCCAGAGAGGCGTCAGGAGAGGAGGAGAGACGAAGCGATGGCGGTAGCCGGGCGAGGCCGCCGTCAAGGAAGGAAGAAGCAGAAGCCGAGGAGGCGTCAAGCAGAAGAGGTTCCCCTCTACTGTGACTTCCACCAGGTGGGGGGACATGCCATGGCTGCCTGCCCAGACTTTTGGGAAGCCCGGAGGAGGCTAGCGGCAGGAGAAGGTGGAGGGGAGCAGCGGAGGATTGAGGCCCCTGCCGAGCCTCAGGCAGGGCAGGCTGCCGTCGTTCGAAGGAGGAACGAGGACCGGGTCGACCAGGGAGGTCGGGGAGACCTGGGCCAGGGAGGCAGAGTTGGAGTAATCCATGGGGGAGCAGGGCTGGAAGCTTCCCGCAAGGGGAGCCTCCATCAAATCTACCGAAGGAGTGTCGCCACGACCTCACAAGCACCACCCCCGATGGAGGAGATTACCTTTTCTGAGGAGGACATGCTAGGGAACGAGAATCCCTTCCATGATGCCCTCGTGATTCAAGCCGCGGTGGAGGACTTCACCGTTGATCGGATTCTGATTGACAACGGTAGCTCTGTAAACGTCATCTTCAAGGGGACGTTTGGCGGACTGGGAGTCGAAGCTGCCAGGGTTCGTGCATCTGATGGTCCCCTCTTCGGCTTCTCCGGAGAGAAGAAGGAAGTGGAAGGAGGAGCAGATCTCCTTGTGACGCTCGGTGGCACCTCCATCAGTTGTCGATTCGTCATCGTCGATGCCCCGAGCTGTTACAGGGCCATCTTCGGGAGGCCGCTTCTCAACGCGTTCAAGGCCGTCCCATCTTCCTACCATCAGTGCTTGAAGTACTGCAAGGGAAACGTCCAGGTGAGGATCAGGAGCGATCCAAGAGCCGCGCGGGAGTGTTATCTCAGCGCCGTCAGCACCATCAGCTGGATGGCTGACGCGGAAGAGTTCGGAAGAGTGCTAGAGAGCCCGGCCAGGCTGGAGGTGGCTGAAGAGGTCGAGGAGATCGATGTACTCTCCGCAGCGGGAGTGCCAGGGCTTCTGAAGATTGGCGGGTCGCTAAAGACCGAGGAGAAGATCGAGATGGCGGCGTGTCTGCAAAGGAACGTCGACATCTTTGCTTGGAGCGCAGCCGAGATGCCAGGAGTCGACCCTGAGGTTGCATGTCATCGCCTCAACCTGGATCCCGCTGTCCAGCCCGTCCGCCAGAAGAAGGTGGAGAACCTAAGAGGTAACTGGGCGGACCAGCTCCCCTCGGTCCTGTGGGCTCTGAGAACCACTCCTAGCTCAGCCACAGGGGAAACGCCGTTCAAGCTCTCTCACGGGTCGGAAGCTCTCATTCCAGTAGAGTTTGAAGTCAGAAGCCCAAGGGTGGTAGCTGCGGAAGACGGAAGCGAAGAATGGCGACTAGAGAATGAAGAGGTTCAAAAGCTATCTCTCGACTACATCGAGGAACTCCGAGATCTAGCTTCGGCCAGGCAAGAGGAGATCAAGCGCCGAATGGCGAAACATTTTGACAAAAATGTCCGCCTCAAACACTTCCAAGCAGGTGACCTGGTCCTGAAGAAAGTGGACGCAGCAGGAAGATCAGCAGCCGTCGGGAAGCTCAACCCGAACTGGGAAGGACCTTTCATCATCCAGGAAGCACTCCTAACAGGAGGATACCGCTTGCAGAACCAGGAAGGCGAGCTGCTAGGGAGCACCTGGAGCGACGACGACCTGAAAAGGTTTTATCCCTAAGGGGGAATGTATATATCCCATCCTTGTAAATTCATTTCTTTGAATAAAATCTACATCTCCCTGAAACATGGGACGAGGCAGCTTCCTTCGCATCAACCCAGTTTTTTAAAAAAATAAGGAAGTCAGGTGAAGTCAATCTCCACGCTAGGTTGGAACACGAGCCTCCGACTTAACCCTCGTAAAAACTCAGAACGGATGATGGGACAGTGCCTCGGGTGTGCGTTCCCTTAAGACCAAGCCTCTGCAATGACGGCCGAGATCAACTCCCCCCTTGCACGTTGGCCGCGGTTCCCACCGACCGCACTTCTCGTCCGACTGTAGAGATTACCAGGAAGAAGTCTGGACACCGACCTTCCGATTCGGCGAAGAGAAGATCGACTTCACTAGCTCTGGGGACCCTTGAAGAAAGGTGTCATATACCCACGAGAGCTAAAAAAGCTCGCAACAAAGCATTTCGTTTTCTAAATTATGGTGTCAGATCATATGAGTTAGTATGCCTGAAGTGTGCTTAACTCCCTGCTAAACTCATTGAGCAACAAGAAGCAGGTCCGATCCACATCCAGCATCCAAGTGGGATGGGGGCCTCGGGATGGTATGTCCCTTTGGACCTCCCCGACTGCCACTCCCTGCTTGACGTCGTCCTACATCAACATTCGCCGTCGCAAGTTGGAACACGAGCCTCCGGCTCAACCCTCGTAAAAACTCAGAACGGATGATGGGATAGTGCCTCGGGTGTGCGTTCCCTTAAGACCAAGCCTCTGCAATGACGGCCGAGATCAGCTCCCCCCTCGCATGTTGGCCGCAGTTCCCACCGACCGCACTTCTCGTCCGACTGGAGAGATTACTAGGGTAAAGTCTGGAAGCCGATACTCCAACTTGAGAAGGGGAGCGATCGATTCGACCGGCCAAAGAATGGAAACATTCCGGCATCCAAGTAGGATGGAGACCTCGGGAGGGTGTATCCCCTTGGGCCCCCCCGACTGTCGTTCCCTACTTGACGTCATTCTTCGTCGACATCTGGTATCCAAGTAGGGTGAAGGCTTTGGGATGAGCTGTCCCTCCGGGCCTCCCCGACTGCCGTTCCCTACCCCCTCTCTCATAAACAAACTCCCTTAAATAATTTTAATGGGCTCTTCACCAGGTACAGAGCGAGACCTTGAGTTGAGCATGTGTCCCTCGGGATCCTCCAAGTACCCTCCCCCCCACGACTCGACTCCACCAAGGGAAACATTGAAGAAGACGAGTATGACTGTGCGAGCATACAGAGACAAGTATACAAGTGCGAGTATGGCTGTGCGAGTATACAGTGGCGAGTATGAAGAAACACTCAACCTCGCCCCGAGACTAGGAGCCTAAGCAGCATTCAAAAAATAAAGCAAACACCAAGGAAACAGGCGAGCAAAAGCTTTGACTTTTTCATATATAAATATTTGATGTATATTACAAAAGAATCTTCAAGGTGTTTACAAAAGGTCGCCGGGCGAGCAAAAAAGGAGTGCCCAGGCGACTAGGCGACATTCTCGCCATCAATATCTGCATCTGGCTCGTCGCCACCATCGTCATCAACATCATCATCATCATCATCGTCATCCTCGTCCTCGGAATCGTCATCCGCAGCACCACTGGACGGCGGCGAGGATGCTCGCAAGGGGGAGGTGGACTCCTCGGCGAGCAGCGCCGGGATAATGTCCTCCACGGTCAGCTCCATCGCCGCCGGCTTCAGAAGATCGTCCGCCTTCAGCTGGCTCAGGATGACGGTCCCAGTAGCTCGCGCGATCTCTCGGCGAACGCGTGGCATATCGTCGCCATGCATCCGGATCTGCTTGCCGACCCTAGAGGGGCCCGCCACCGCTGGCTGTTGCTCGGCAGGCCGAGTTTCCAGCTCAGTGATGCGAACTTGGGTGGCCTCCAAGGCCAGCCGAGTGTCATCCAGCTCCTTCTCCATCTGGGACACCTTTGTCGCCATCTCCACCTCAGCGACCTACCAAAACAAGAAGACACACAAAGTCAGCAAGTTATTCGGTAAAGTGGCGACTATCCCGGAGGCGAGTATCATAGAGAAGCAAGTACCTCATGCTCCTTCGCCTTGAGCCCCATGGCGATCATTTTCTTTGTGCTGATCCGGATCACCTCCTCATACTCCAGCAACCTCCTCGTCGTCATGTGCGCTAGCTCGGCGGACCGCAGCAGAGATCGCGAGGTCTGGTGCGCCAGGTACTCGGAAGGCTCCTCTCGCAGCCTCTCAGCGTCCTCACGACCATATATGGCATGAAACACATCAAAGGCCTCGCCCTGATCCTCCCAGTCCTCTGACCAGGGCGGAAGGTTGGAGCTCAGAGACACCACATGGTCGCCCTCCGACCAGGCGACTAGGCGGCGACCATAGGCGTCCTCACCACGAACACCCAAGTTGAAATTAGGGTGGGTATAGGGCTCGCCGGCCTCAGAAGGGTCCGCCTTCTTGCCAAGGTCCCGATGAGCTACCTCCTTCTTCTTCCTCGAGGGCTCGGAGGGCTCGCCCCTCTCCTTCCGCTTCTTCGAAGGCCCAGATCCTTCGCCGACAATCAAGGGCTCATCGCCTCCTGGCGACAAGTCTATGGGCGAGTAGACCCCATCCCCGCGAGCAGAGGTCCCCGCACCTCCCTGTGTGGAAGCCGTCGCCTTCACCACCACGGGAAGAAGCTCACGCGGCATAACCTGGACTGCTGCAACAAGAGGAGTGATAATTCCGGTTAGTCGCCAAAGTTGAAGACAAAGAGCGAGTATTGCGAATACTCGCGCAGTAGATTACCTTCGCCTGCGAAAACCTCAGCGAGTTCATCCACTCGCCTCCTCCAGAACACCACATCAAGGCGGCGATTCTTGAAGGATTCGAGCAGTTTCTCGCCACCCTCGTTCAGGAAGGAAACCCCGAAGACGCTCTCCGGTGGCTGGAAGGACCTTTCGGGGATCGCTTGGAAGTCGCCAGCGATGACGACTAGTCGCTCTCCCCAGCGGTGGTTCTTCTTCGCCGTGCCGACCAGTGTGCAGACGTGGCTGCAGAGGAAGACGACGCCCTCGCCAGTCGCCATAAAGTGGAATACTCGCCTAAAGACCGACAGGTCGAAGGCTATTCCCTGGTCGCGCAGGTAGCACAGGTATCCCACAATCATCGCCACCCCATTGGGGTTGATCTGGGCAGGGACTATCCCAAAGTAACGGAGTTTCTGGGAGAACTCCGTCCACAGTGGTAGTCGCAAGCCCACCTCGAAATGGCGAGTAGGGAATACCCGCTCATTGGTCAAGAAGGTGTTTAGTCGCTCGCCCTGGCGAGGAAGCCTAGCGACAAACCCTGGCGGGAGGTACTTCGCCTTGATGACCTCCAAATCCTTCTCAGTCGTGACAGACTTCTTGAAGGTGGTCGCCGCAAAGTTCCTGGCGTGATTGGCACGCCGGATGGTCGCCTCGTCGGTCATCTTGGAGGAAAGGAGGAAAGAGAGGCGAGTATCAAAGAAGACAAGAAGAGAAGAGAAGACAGAAGATACTCGCGCGAGAGTTAGAAAATCGCCAAAGCGTAATTAAGACCCACCCCCCCTATTTATAGTGGTCGGATAACTTGGCTTATCAAGCACGACGGCGCGATCAGGAATAAGGGGGTGGCGAGTATTAAGTTGAAGTCGCCAGCTCAACAGCGCGCGTCAGCAGGAAGTCGACTTCCAAGGCGAGAAGACCTGCAGGAAAGAAACATAAACGAAGCTCGCCATGCATAGGCGACGGGCGAACAATACTCGCCAAAGTTAAAGAAGATAGAAAATTTTGACAAAAATCCATCACAGAAGAAGAAAGCAGAGCAAGTAATAAAAGGCGAGTTTTCTAATACTCGCCGAAAAATAATACACCAATAGAGAAATAGTTCAGAGTTACAGGAATGCTCGCCAAGGGCGACTTAGCACAGAAAGAAGAGGAGTAAAAAGGACAACATCTAGGGAGGCGCCTGAAGATTCGCCTGAAAATCCGGAGGCTGAGGATGTCGCCCAACGAAGCCCTTGCTGCGAGCACGCTTGAAGTGCTCGAAGGCCAGAGACATCGCATCCTCACCCTGCCGCAGCTGGTCTTCGATCCTCGCCAGCCGACCGACCGAGCCCATGCTCGCGCGCATCCCCACCAACTCGTCATGATGCAGCTGCTGGCGATGCTCGATCCTCGCAACTCTACGCTCCAGATCGCTGACAGTATGAAGGCGAGATTCTGCACCAGCCAGGCGAATATCGAACTCCTCCAGCCGTGATACTCGCACCTCCAGCTCGGTCAAACGACGATGAGCGTCAGTGCTCGCCAGGCGCTCAACTCGCGATTCAACCTCGGACAGGCGGCGATGAGGCTCGCAGATCGCCAAGCGCTCCAGCTTGGACTCCAGCTCCAGGATCGCGCGAGTAGCCCTCTCCTGGTACTCGCGAGAAGGAAGCCCGACCGCGTCGATCAAAGCTCCTATGGGAGTATGAGCGCGAGCTGCGAAAAAGGTTTGAGTGTTTGAACTTAGATGACGAAAACAGCGAAGTAAAGACAATGGCGACTATTGAAGACGACGACTAAAAACCTGGCCGAGGACTGCGAGAATGACGGCGAGGAGAGACCCTTGCACGACGAGGAGATGCGCTGCGATGATGGTCGCCTCGCCGCTAAGAGCCACCAATTGCCGGATCCCGGCTGGGAGGCGCGTTCCCCCGACCGCGATTATCGACTGGTCGTCCTCCTCCCCTTGCAGGAAAAAAGCCCGAGGAGCCCCCAGTCCCGCCACGGCGCGAGGACTCGCCCTGATGAGTCGAAGGTGCAGTAGAGGTCGAAGGGCGCTGATCGCCCTGAGGAGTAGCAGAAGGAGGGAACGGAGGAGGTGGCGGAAGCCCACCTGCCGGCAGCTGCGAACTACTCGCCGTTCCTATGGACTGAAGAGGCGGAGGAGGCGGAAGCACGATGCTCGCCAATAGATCATGTTGCCCGCTCATCGGCCTCTTCTCCAGCGAGGAGCTGTGGAGAACTCGCCCTGAGCGACCTCCACCCCGAGGCGAGACCATAGGCGACGACCTCAGCGGAGGCACGGCCAGAGGCTCCTCCTGAGCTCCAATGGTGGACGAATCTGCGAAGCATAAAAGAAATATTCAGCATCTCGGCCCAAGTCGAGGTCAATCAAAGAAGGTGGCGAGTAGGTAGCTCCCACCTCGCGCAGGAGCGAGATTCTCCGGTTGATTCTGGGTCGAGGTCCCAGGCATGCTCGCTTCCTCGGCGACATTTGGAGCAGGAGGATCAGCGGCCGGCGAGTCGCCCTCATTAGAGAGCCCCAGGTCGTCCAGCAGCTGCTGGTGTTGGTCGCACGGAGGAGCGGCGACCTCACCCTCAACGGCTTTCTTCTTCGCCTGCTTCTTTTTCTTCTGGGCAAGCCTCTTCCTCTTCTTGGAAGAGGGAAGGTCGCCAGATGCGAGATCCGGGCGAGGAGGGAGCGAAGAGCCATCAAACAGGCCTACAAGACCAGCCATAGCCGCCTTAGCCTCGGCAACATAGTCGCGCACCATCTTGAGCGAGTTCAGAAAAGACGTGCCATCAGAGACCCCTGCCCCTCTATTTATAGAGTTCGAACGTCGGCTAGCGAGAGGGCGAATATAAGCCGATAGTCGCCGGCAGGAGAGCTTGTCGAATGAAGGTTGGATGATTCTTTCTGAGCAACTGCGTTACTCGCAAAGAGCGGGGATTGTGTATAACCGTCATTCTCCGAGGGTGGACCCCCCCCCCCCCCCCCCCAAGGACATGTAGGCAGAAGTCAAAGTCAAAGAGGTCAACGCAGAGCCCGACAGTTCAAGGCAGAAGTAGAGAAGACCTCGGCGAGTATGCAGGCAATACTCGCCAGGTTGGCGAGTGTGGAACAGAAGACCTGGCGATTATTGGCCCGGCGTGTGCGAGCAGCAGGCAATACTCGCCAGATGGGCGACTATGGCATGATACTCGCCGAGTAACCCATAGTCGCCAGGTTGGAGGCTGGGCTATAAAACCCCCCCTACCCTTTGGTTTTCCTATAAATAGGACCCCAGGGGTACTTGGATTGGCACCTGGACTTGAGCTTTTGGACCCCGATTCCCGAACTCTCGAGCCCGTCACCCTTGCTTTCAGCCAAGTCGGTGCCTTCCCTGTACCAAGCTCGGCCACTTTGGTTTCGGAGGGGAAGACTCTCTTGAGCTTTTGGGTACGTGGTGGGACCTCCCTGCCAAGCACCTGGGGTCCTGTGTGTTGCTCTTTTAGCTCTTCAACAGTCGCCAGCCAGGTCATCTCGTCGGACTGCTGGGCGAGTAGCTTCCGGCTGCATCGGTCTGAATTTTGAGGTCAGGATTTTCCTGGCGTCAACAGGTGCGGCACTTGCCGCACCAAATTAAGGTGTGCTGACAAAGTCAACGCCCATTTTGGGCGCTCCAACGTGACTAATCACGTAACTCCCCAATTGGGGAGTTATGTGTATTCAACACTCCCCAATTGGGGAGTGCCAAACCCTCCCCAATTGGAGAGTGCTCCCGGCGACCTCGGCCTTAAGGTCTTCTCACGGCCTCCTCCCCGCGGCCACCCGAGGCGCACTCTTGTAAGCGGGAGCATCCTCACGCACCGTGAAAGCGCGGAGTCGCTCTCACGCTTGCATTATCACGTTTCGTCTCTTGTCTCCACTTGGCCCACTGTGTATTCATCAACATGACTGGCACTCTTCCACGCTAACTGCACGCTCAGAACGACTCCGCGCTAACTGCACGGTCACCACACCTCCTAAGTCCACGATCACGGCACGCGCGGAACGCCCCAAAGTGCACGTCGCGCGTTGAACGCCTCCGCGTTCACCGCGCGCTCAGAACGCCCCCGCGTTCGCCGCGCGCTCAAAATGTTTTATGTTCATTGCGCGCCCAGAACACTTTCGTGTTCGTTGCACGCTCAGAACAGTTCCGTGTTCGTTGTGCGCCCAGAATGCTTACGTGTTCGTTGTGCGCCCAGAATGCTTACGTGTTCGTTGCGTACTCAGAACACTTCCGTGTTTATCGCACGCTCAGAACGCTTCCGTGTTCATTGCGCGCTCAGAACAATTTCGTGTTCGCGACGCGCGCGACAGTTAACCTTTTCTAATTTCCTATATTGTATGTCTAGTTCTCTGCGCTCAACGACGTCAACGAAGCTGCCCGAATTGACCGAATTGCCCGGGGGGCAAGACGGGAATATCCAAAGAGTGGCGATCCGTGTGTTCCAAATCGACCAGCGTGATTCATCCGTGAGGTGGTTACGACGGCGAAATTACCGGGCTACCCATGCTCAAGACTATAAAAGGAGCTCAGGGTCTTCATTTCAAGACACCTTGCCTTCTACGCCCGAGAGAACTCTTTTGAAGATTTCCTTAGAATTCTCCTTCGACGCTTGAAGATCTCCTTCGATCTTCGAAGATATTCTTCGAATGTTCGAAGATCTATTTCGAGCCTTTGAAGGTCTCCTTCGTGCCTTTGAAGATTTTCCTTCGCTTCGGAAGATAGTCTTCCAAGCGTGTTGAGAATCCTTCATGTTACGAAAGGCGACTCGAGAATCTCATTTTCGTTCCCATAGAAATACTTAGTCTCTCGAGAGGTGGCCCGTCACCCTCGAGGTTTACTCTTTTTACCATTATAACGAGCAGCGGCCTGTCGCACTCGAGTACTCAGCTTTCGATTGCAACGAACCAGAATATAGTGGAATTTGGTCGGCACAACTCCAACCGCGTGGTTTTTCAATCTTTCCGGGTTTTCCACGATAAAAAGTGTTCTTGTTATTTAGAAACTCTCTCATTGACTGTTTGCGTACTAGGCTCGCTCGTAAGCTAAGGTGGTTCAATTCGACCGGTCTACCAAAGCGTCGAGTGACCCACAACTATTTGGCGTCGTCTGTGGAAAACGTGTTCACAAAACTTACAAGGGCCTTTGAAGATTTCCTCAAGAAAGCATATGACAATAGCCAGAAGGAGTGCCCGCACCACTGAATGATCAATCCCTGAGGGGCGCATCGATCCAGCTCCCTCGCAGTCACTCATAACGCGCCTCTCGCGGAAGAAGCGGGAAATGCTCACATAGTTGCGTTGGAAGGGCGCATGGGTCAAATGGAGGAGCATCAAACTGAGATGCTAACCCAACTGAGAAATCTCGAGGTTCATCGAGCTCCCGCTCCACCTCCAATGTTGAATGTTCCGCACCTCCCAACCCCGAATCATGCTCCGATCGAGGCAGCGGTTCGGGAGGATAATGTCTCAGAAGAACTTTCAGATGCAGCAAGCTCCGCTCATCCCGCTCGTCCAGCTATGGGACCAGAAGGCGACCAACATCACCAACGCCAAAGAGGAATCGGCCCTGGGAAAGCAGTAGGGAGTGTTGGAGCTTGTCTTCCACATCTCTTTGTTTGAGAATAACAAATCACACTATGTATTTGATCTTGCTTGTGCTTATAATATGCATGTACTATAGTTAAATAACCCCATGAACAAGATGTTGATTGATGACGATTCTCTGAACAGAGAGCTAACACCCCGCGTTAGTAGTTTACACCCCGCGTTAGTAGTTAACGCCCCGCGTTAGTAGTTAATGCCCCGCGTTAACTAATCGTCGAGTGGGGATGTCATCGAGAAGGGAATAACGTAAAGAAGAAATATCGCCGAGAAGCCAGAGATGACGCCAGCGTTGGGGCTAATGCAAGCATTGAGTTCATGATCTGCCACGATCTCGACGGTTGCACGAACTCAGCCACGACTGTACACGATCACTAACGCTGGCGTTAGCTCCCGTTCCTATTTAAAAAGTTGATTTCGTTGCACAAGTATAGAACTTTCAAGCCTTCATTCCAATCTTCTGAGAGTGCATTTCATCCCCGAATTCAGAGAGCACTCCCAACACCACCATTAAGGAACACGAGTGAGAAGGAGATTTCCAACGGTCAAATTTGAAGAAGGACGCACGCTTCAACTCCGACGATGGTCTTTGCGTGTCTTCAACAACTCCTTCAGCGCACTTCAATTTAGGGAGTCTTTTATTCTGAATTTACTTTTATCTTTTCATTGTTTTCTTGTAACGGTAGTGAATTCACCGTCTTGCGTGTGGCGTTTAGGTCGGGTTCGGTTTAGGGGGTAATTCACTGCCTTGTGCGTGGTGACTAGGTCAAGGGTATATCTACGGGGCAGCTAGAGGTCTTATATGGGGAAAGATAGGTTATAGCCAACCGGTCATTGGGAGAAGGACCGATGAAGGAACAAAAAGTGATTTTTACAATTGTCGCCCTTAATTTCAAGCGTTATTGAAATTTTATGAGTGTAATTCTATTTGAAATATAATATTCATTTTCATTATCTCTGATTTTCTGGAATTGTATTTCATTTAAATTTTCATAAGCAAAATCACTTTGACATAATTCTGTGAAGCATATTTTTTCTGGAGATCTAACGTCCAGCGTTAACTCTTAACACATGCGTTAACAATAGTAATAAAAAAGTTTCATTTTTCTGAAACTCTCTTTTTTACTGAAAAATTCGTAAACCCCTTATTCACCCCCTCCCCCCCCCCCTCTAAGGGCGCCATAAGATCAAACAGGGAGGACCACTCCAGAAGAAATACGCGATGTAATAGTGGAGGAGTACGGTCAGGTCGGGCGGCGTGCTGCTTTTGCTCGTCGTCCCAGGCACAACGACTCCCCGTTAGCGCCTCACGTTCTAGCTCACCCAGTTCCTCATGAATTCAAGCTCCCCAACATAGAAACGTTCGATGGGACGGACGAGCCACTGGAGCATGTCAATCATTTCACTACCATCATGAGAATTTACAACGCTCCAGATCAGCTCCTCTATTAGGTATTTCCAACAACCTTGAAAGGCCAAGCGCGCACTTGGTTCCACTTTCTGCGAGATGGAGTCATAGATAGCTTTGCAGAAATGGCACGACAGTTCACCGATCAGTTCATCGCCGACCGCAGGATTGTTCAAGACCCCTCCCATCTTTCGGGGATCCGCCAGAATGATGGAAAAACTCTTAAGGATTTCTTCCGTCGCTTCACTACTGAGGTGCGACAAATTCCAGGGGTGGACCCCGAGCTTCTACGAAGAGTTTTTCTTGGAGTACTCCGCCCCGGTGACTTCTACTCTGCACTAATGCGCAAAACTGTGCCCAACTACCCAAACATCGTTCACCGAGTCGAGGCCCAGATTGCAGTTGATGAGGCAATTGAAGCGCACCGCCAGCAGTTCGAGGGAAGCTCGAAGAGGAAGGAGGAGCCACCACCGTAGTCGATTCCCAATAAGAACAACAAGGATCACGACAACCCCAACCGAGACCGAGGATCTCGCAAGCATCAGAACTACACTCCCCTGAACACTACCAGAACTAACATTCTCCTTGCCATCCGTGACAACAACGCACTTCGAAGACCTGAGCCGCTTGCGCCAAACAGAGGAAACCAGACGCAATATTGTGACTTCCATCACGGGCATGAACACAATACTGAAGGCTACAACCGGTTGAAGGAAGAAATCGAGCGTCTTGTCCGACAAGTCCTGTTCGGAAGATTTTTACTAAACCAAGTCCCGAACCAGCACGAATCTCAGGCTGACAATCCAGTAGAGGGCAGCGTCGTACCCAGACGCGGATGAGCCAGAGGTACCAGGCAGGGGAACCTTCCCCGTAGAAGAGCGTGCACAACCCTCATTTCATCCATCATCATTTTCCATTTTTTGTTTCTAGTTTTTTACTTTTAAACAGTAAGCCGCAAGATTGTACTTGTGCATGTGTTTCTATTACATATTTAAGATTACTGTAGCTACTTTTTGGCTCTATTAATACGGATCTCCTGAAGTGAGGCTACGAAAGTTAGGGCCACGACCTTCGATATTAAAACCAAGCATCAAGCTAACCAACGTAGTGATGAGAAAAAAAGCCTCCTGCGAGTGGACATCTTGCATCTTGCCCAAAAGACAAACTAGTCACCGCATTGCTTGGGTATCTTGCCATCGCACTGCTTGGGTAACTCGTCACCGCGTTGCTTGGGCATCAGGCCACCGTGCTGCTTGGGAAACTCGCCACCGTGCTGCATGGGCATCTCGCCATCGCGCTGCTTGGGCATCTCGTCACCGCGCTGCGTGGGCATCTCGCCACCGCGTTGCTTGGGCAACTCGCCACCGTGCTGCATGTGCATCTCGCCACCGCACTGCTTGAGCATCTTGCCACTGCGCTGCTAGGGCATCTTGCCACTGTAACATCCCGACTTTTATTGGGCCACTAGACCTTAGTGAGCCCAATAAAAGTAGGCCCGAGCGAGAGAAAACTACCATTTTAAGTGGTGTTGCGCGCCGCAACTGAGTCGTTGGGTATAGTGACCAAATGAACCCCGCTTTGACTTCTGTTAGTTCCATTAGACTCGTATGAACAATACGAGCGCAACGGAGTTCGTTGCACTTCGATCCGAGGTCGTTTGGAGAAAACGACCATTTCGGGCGTCGTAGCGCGCCACTACCTCATTATTATGAATAGTGACCGTACGAACCCCGAATTGACTTCTGTCAGTTCCGTTAGACTCGTATGAACAATACGAGCGCAACAGAATTCGTTGCACTTCGATCCGAGGTCGTTTGGAGAAAACGACTATTTCGGGTGTCGTAGCGCGCCACTACCTCATTATTATGAATAGTGACCGTACGAACCCCGAATTGACTTCTGTCAGTTCTGTTAGACTCGTATGAACAATACGAGCGCAACGGAATTCGTTGCACTTCGATCCGAGGTCGTTTGGAGAAAACGACTATTTCGGGTGTCGTAGCGCGCCACTACCTCATTATTATGAATAGTGATCGTACGAACCCCGAATTGACTTCTGTCAGTTCTGTTAGACTCGTATGAACAATACGAGCGCAACGGAATTCGTTGCGCCTCGATTCAAGGTCGTATGGAGAGTATGCCATTTTAGGGCTATGCAGATCACCTCAGTGCAACGCACGAAATATAAAGCGCACGAACCCGGCATCAGCCCCGGCAAATCACAATGGACCCCGGGACCATGGAAGACCCCGTCCTAGGTTGACCTTGGTCAAACTCCCCCCCCCCCCCCCCAGCTGGAAATTATTGGAAAATGAAAATAAAGGGGGGGGGAGGAGAGAGAATCCCCTCCCCCAAAGGAGGGGGCTGCCCATGAATAGGCAGCCCCTATTGGGGCCAAGTGGGCAGGAGAGAGAGAAGGGAGGGGAGGGGGAGAAAATATCTCCCCCCACTCACCCTCCCTTAACTCCACGTGGAGAAAGGAGGAGCGGGGGGGGGGGGGGGGGGGGGGGGGGGAGGTTCTCCCCCTTCCTATAAAAGGAGGGCCAAGCCCCTCCTTTCAAAAAACCACCCCCCTCTCTCAACTCCCTCCCCTGCCGGCAGCCCCGCCACCCTCCTCGCCGGAACCCTACTCAACCAAGCCGCCACCCCTTCTCCATGGCCGGCCACCGCCCCTCCACCGCCCGAGCCCAACCTTCACCACAGGTAGAACCTCCCCCCTCCTCCTTCCTACCTCCCAGTGAAGGCCAACCCCCTCCCCGTCGCCGGAGCGCCGCCAGCCGCCGCCCCGAGCCTTGCAAGGCTCGGGGAGGAGGCTCGGCCGTGGAAGCCCCTCCCCCAGCGCCCGTGGTGGTGCTGGGGGGAGTAGGTCCCCTCCCGGGGACCTCGGCGCCGGTGCAGGGGAGGCTGTCGGGCCGCCGGAGGACGCAGCCCCTGCGGCACCCGTGGCCTCCCCCTCTTCCCTTTTCCTGTAGGGGTTAAAACCCCTCCCCCGGCGGCGGCCGGCGGCGCCAGGCCGCTGGAACCCCCCCCCCCCCCCCCCCCCCCCCCCCGCCGGAGATCTGCCCCATCCCCGGCGCCCCGACCAGGGGCGGCAGGGAGGGCCCTAGCCGAGGTGGCGGCGGCGCAGCGAGCCTGCATGGCCCATGCAGGCTGCGCCGCGCCACCCCGTCACCTCCTGCTCTTTTTCCCGGTGGAGTCCGGCGGCGCCAGACCGTCGGACCACCACCGGAGCGGTCGCCAGCCCTCGGCGCACCGACCGGGGGCGGTGTCGGTGCCCTCCCAGCGGAGGCGGCGGCGCAGCGAGCCTGCATGGCCCATGCAGGCCGCGCCACCGCCTCCCGCCTCCTTCTTTGCCCTCTCCCGGTGGTGGCCGGCGGCGCCAGGCCGCCGGACCACCACGGGAGAAGTCACCGGCCCCCGGCGCACCGACCGGGGGCGGCGCCGGCCCAGCCGGCCGCTGCCCGGCGGTGGCAGCGGCCGCCTCCCGTTAGGGTTAACGGGAGCCGCCCGATCACCCCCAGGAAATCGGGCGGCTCCCCTAATCTTAACTCCCGCCTCCAACTGTGTGCCCCCACAGCGGATCCGCTGTGGATCCGCTGTGGGGACCCAAGGAGGGCGCCCGGTGCGGCGCCCCCAGGTTTCTCCCTGCTATTTGCACCCCAAAAACAGCCCCTTCCGTAATTTATTTTTCTAAGGGAAATTGCGGCATTTTCAGAAGAAACTTCGTAAATGAAAAATGTGCCCCACCCTAAGGGGCACCTTCTGTAATTTTTTGGGATTTTTAGGAGAAGATTTACTATTTTTAAAACCCTTAATAAAGTTTATTTTAAGAAATAAAAAGCCCAAACGAGTTCGTAAAAATCCCCAAAAATCATGGGCACTAATTAAAGGTATTTTACAACTACTATTAAATTTGGGAGGTGTGAACTCTTATTTTAGTCCTCCAAAAACATTTTGCAAGCAAAATAAACGCCCAAAAAGGAGCGAAATTCGCCGAAATAATTGACGTCCTCTCAACGTATAATTTTTAAACGCATAATAAAGATTACGCGTATCGATCTAAGGAATCGACTAAGTTAAGAATATCGACGTAAAACTCGGGACGAAATCGCAGTGCGACGCCGCAACCCAATAATGCCAGGATAATTATAAAAGAACGAATCCACGACAAAAGGGAGGAATTACTAAAAATATCATGAAATGTAAATAAACTCCCAAGACGGAGTAGAACCCCTATGAACGGGGAGAAAGCAGAACCTCCTCGTATGAACGGAGTCGACGTTGAAGCCTCCTCTTATGGAGTGATTGGACTACTAACCATTTACTTATTTACTGCTTTCTGTATTTCTATTTAAATCCAGTCTCGTACTGGTCCCCCGCATTTACTTTCTGTACTTTCCTTTAAATCCAGTTTCGTACTGGTCCCCTGCATTTACTTTCTGTACTTTTCTTTAAATCCAGTCTCGTACTGGTCCCCTGCCTTTACTTTCGGTACTTTCAATTCTCCAGTCTCGCACTGGTCTTAATATGGTCTCTGCTTTCGGCCTACTTTTCTGCTTAATATGGCCTCTGCTTTTGGCCTACTTTTCTGCTTAATATGGCATCTGCTTTCGGCCTACTTTTCTGCTTAATATGACCTCTGCTTTCGGCCTACTTTTCTGCTTAATATGGCCTCTGCTTTCTGCCTACTTTTCTGCTTAATATGGCATCTACTTTCGGCCTAATTTCCTGCTTGATATTATGGCCTCTGCTTTCGGCCTATTTTGCTGCTGCACTTATTTGTATTGGGGTACTATCTGCAGCCCTGCGCTGGAAAGTGGTGCTTATCCTCCCTCCTGCGAGGCCTTAGTTGGGGGAAACCCGGAGTTGAGTTTCTCCTCCTAAGTTAGCCCCAAATAAGGAGCCCTCATACCGCCCAGCCTCCCGGTCAGAAGTTGCGTGACCGGTCGAGTAAGAATGCCGCGCCAAGTCTTAAAACACTTGCACTAAGCTTTGAAGATTGTTTGAAAGTGGCGGGTCGGTCACGCCCACAGACCGTTCGTACCAGTGTGGGAGGGTTGACGACTCATGGCGACAGGGAGATGTGCGCAGCAGGTTATCTTCACTCCGAACCCGCAATTTTACCTCCGCTGGTCGGCCTAAAAATCGGTTCGCCGGATGTCGCTCACATCCAATTAGTACACCAAGTTGTACAGGAGGGCCTGAGTGATACGGTATGACTACATTCAGAAGTGGCAAGACTGGCCACTGTCACCGACGGCCACATCGGTGAGGCCCGCAGGGTTAGCTCCCCTGCTTGAACTAAAGCGGTCTAAACTGTGTCGACACAGGGTTTTTTTGTGTGTACAGGTTTGAATACATGGGTGCGTATAGGCGCGAGATAGTGTTGTGTATTTACTATTCAGCGTGATTATGGATAATAGGGTGGGAGCCCTTTTATATATATATATGCATACCTGTTGCTAACTCTCTTCCTTGCTTCGGCTATTTATTTCTGTCCTTTAGCCGCCCCCTGGATATGGATCCGGGGAGGGGATGTATTTTCTACTTATCTCTGTGACTAACGGTTATTTCTTATAACCAATCACAGGAGATGGGACAGCGCGGAGCCCTCGCACCACAGGATGAGATACCAGCCTTGGAGATGGCCCGTTCGATTTCCCCAGCCTCGCCCCCTATCTTCCGCGACGTGAGTCCTAGATTATAGGACTAGACTAGGATCTTTTGTTTCGTCGATGTAGCCCCGAGGCAGTAGTATAAACATTAGGCTTCGGCCCTGTTTAATTATGTAAATATAAGTTGTGTGCTTGACTTTTTGTCTTTCGATTGCTTCTGTTATGCGTTCTGATGTGATGTTGTGATTCTTGTGCCTGACAAGGAGACCGCTCGGTGCTTATGAGGGTGGGACGTTGTCACCCGGGAAGCGCTAAGTGGTCATCCTTCGGCAGTAAGATCCCCTCTCCCTGAACCCGGTTCAGGATTGGGGAGGGGGTCTTACAAATGGATCAGAGCTACCACGATCCGACCACATGGGGCAGTCTTTCGATCCTCCTGTTCCCGGTTCCGTTTCTTGGTTCGGGACGAACCACGCAGCGGAAGCCTGGTGGACCCTTTAGGTTTAAAGTTAAGGATTCGAGACTGCACGGTAGTACACCCGCACGCTTTCCGCTTCGTTTCAGTTCTGCAAAATCCCCTTATTTTTGCAAGTACTGATGTTTGTTTTGTTACTTCTCCAGATACCGGAGTCGAGTAACGGCAGATCCTCCTCCAGGGATCAGTACCACCCTACCACTCCACCACCAGCCTCGGCCACTCCAGCCGCAGTTCCGTTTGGGGATACAGAGCTGGGACGGACCCTGATAGCATTATTAGCCGCTTTCTAGACAGCCACCCTACGGCCACCCCAGCAGGACACCGTACCCACCGACCTTCTGACGACATTCCGGGGGCTAAGGCCCCCCAGCTTCCGAGGTACCGAGTCAGCCATTCAGGCCGAAGAGTGGGTGGAGAGGGTAGAGGAGCTCTTAGTCGGGATGATGTGCTCCGCCATAGCCGCAGTGTCCTTGGTGGTGACCATGCTAGAGGGCTATGCCCGAGATTGGTGGAGGGCCGCCAGCCGCTCTATATTCAGAGGGCGACCACTTAGTACGATCCTCTGGGGGGAGTTCTCAGAGGCCTTTTTAGAGCACTTCATTTCAGATGCGGACCGGATGGCACTCCAGGAGCGGTTCCTGCAGATCCGGCAGGGAGATAGGACGGTTCCAGACTACCAGAGAGAGTTTATCCATTTGGCCCGCTTCGCCGGGACCTTAGCAGGTACGGATAGAGACAGGGCGGCCAGATTTTACCAGGGATTACGAGACGATCTCCGTCAGGCCCTGATCATGATTTCTCAGGCATCCTTCCACACGATTGCCTCACATGCCACCGCTCTAGAGATGAATCAGCGGATGGTGGCCCAGCAGCGGAGGGGACACCTGGGTGTCCCCCGGACTCAGGGCCGAGAGAGAGGAGTAGGCCCACGCAGACAGGACCAGGCCAGGAGACAGCGTCAGCGTCACCAGCCGTATAGGCAGGCACCCCCGCCTCGACCGGCACCTCCAGCCCCAGCACCACCAGCCCCAACACCTCAGTCCGCCCCAGCCGCACGACGAGATGTTCCCTTTGCAGGGAACTGCTACCACTGCCAGCAGCCCGGGCACATACGAGCCTTTTGCCCTCAGGCAGTAGGTAGGCCCGGCCTAGGAGCCGTGCAGGGAGCCGCGGAGAGGGGACGAGGACGAGGTAGACGCAGAGGACAGCCTGCAGGCAGGAGAGGCCAGGCCAGGCAGGGCAGAGCAGCACCCCTCGAGGCGTACGCTTTAGACCTCCAGCACGGTCCTGCACCCGATGTAGTGATAGGTATCTACTTTCAGTAGTTACGATATTCTAGGAAGATGTGATATATATATACATATATATATATATGACCTTTTGTGTAGCATGCATAATCTCGACTCCTGTATATTTGTAAAAAACTCATAATCATGGTGTATATATATATTATCAGATTTACTTTTGGTAGAAGGTCATCCCGCTAAAATGCTATTCGATACCGGTGCCACGCATTCATTCGTCGCACAGAACTTCATCGCTGACAAGGGAAACACTGTACGATCATCCGGGATGTCAATACGAATACGACTCCCGGATGGATCAGATATGACGTCCACAGAAAAGTGTTCCTTCCAAGCAATGCTAGGAGGAATGGAATTCGAAGTCAACGCGACTGTTTTGGCGATAACCGGATTCGACATCATTCTTGGGATGGACTGGTTGGCCGAGCACAGCGCCCAAATTAACTGTTCGACTCGGGAGATCCACCTCCAGAACCCAAATGAGCTGTCTGTCACACTAACAAGTATACCTTCTGTCACTCGCATTATCTTAACATCCGCACAGACAGTGAAAGCAGTCCGACGGAAGGACGAGGTATACCTAATATACTTCGAGATGGAGGACAAGACACAGGTGCTCTCTAGAGTACCAATAATTCGGGACTTCCCGGACATCTTTCCAGAATCCCTTCCCGGTTTGCCCCCGCAACGGGAAGTGGACTTCCAAATTGAACTCACACATGGGGCTCGACCCGTGTCCCGAGCTCCATACCGAATGGCCCCGAGAGAACTGGTCGAGCTCAAGATTTAACTACAAGAGCTAGTTGACGCCGGTTTCGTTCGCCCAAGTACCTCGCCCTAGGGAGCCCCAGTGCTATTTGTTAAAAAGAAAGATGGATCCCTGCGTCTCTGTGTGGATTACAGGGAACTGAATAAGCTCACTGTCCGGAATACTTATCCCCTGCCCCGAATAGATGAATTATTCGACCAATTACAAGGCGCGTCCGTCTTTTCTAAGATGGATTTAAGATCTGGCTACTATCAACTCAGAGTACGAGAAGAAGACATCCCTAAGACCGCTTTCAGCTCCCGCTATGGACTGTACGAATTCATGGTAATGCCGTTTGGATTGACCAATGCTCCATCCGCCTTCATGGCTTTAATGAATACGGTGTTTAAACCCTTCTTAGATCACTTCGTGATAGTCTTTATAGATGACATACTCATCTACTCGAAGAGCAAAGCCGACCATTCCAGGCATCTCCAAATGGTACTGCTCAAGCTAAGGGAGCACTCGCTCTTCGCAAAGTTCAGCAAATGTGAGTTCTGGATGGAAGAAGTCGTCTTCCTTGGACACACAGTTAACAAGAACGGGGTAGCGGTGGACCAAGCTAAGGTACGAGCAGTACGAGACTGGCCGCCACTTAAGTCGGCAGCAGACATCAGGAGTTTCCTTGGCCTCGCCGGCTACTACCGTAAATTTGTGGATGGATTCTCTAAGATTGCGCTACCACTTACCGCCCTGACCAAAAAGGACGTGACGTTCCAGTGGTCTCCTGAATGCGAAGCAGCGTTCATAGAACTAAAAAACTGACTGATATCAGCCCCGATTCTGACACTCCCCTCAGGTATAGAGGGCTTCCAGATCTACGCCGATGCCTCACTCAAAGGATTGGGAGCCGTGTTGATGCAACACGGCAAAGTGATCGCCTACGCCTCCCGGCAGCTAAGGCCTCACAAACTAAACTACGCCACCCATGATCTAGAACTGGGTGCAGTAGTTTTCGCATTAAAAGTTTGGAGGCACTATCTCTACGGAGTGCGATGCGAGATCTTCTCTGATCATAAAAGCCTCAAATACATCTTCACCCAAAAAGAGCTAAATCTCCGACAGCGCCGATGGCTGGAGTTCCTATGCGATTACGACTTCGCTCTCCAATATCACCCCGACAAAGCCAATAAGGTTGCAGATGCCTTAAGTCGGCAACCTCCGATGGCCGGCAATTGGCTAGAGATGATACCACGTGAGTTAATCAAGTCCTTGGCAGACTTGTATATCATCCTCATTTCCCGCAGGAACCCGATGGAATATCAGGCCCAGCTTTACTGGATGGAGATACAGTGTGACATCAGGGACAGAATACGAGAAGCCCAGAAGATCGACGTTGAAGCAGCCCCGATCATTCAGGCCTTGCAACACGGTGCACAAGAAGACTACAACTTGTATGATGGCATCCTGCAGTACAGACACCGCATATTCATTCCCGCTGCAGAGGGAATCCGGGAGGAGATACTCCGTGAAGCACACCAAACAAGGTATTCAATACACCCGGGGGTAGTAAAATGTATACGGACCTGCGAAGAACATTATATTGGCCAGGAATGAAGAAGGACGTCACCGATTATGTAGCACACTGCCAGACCTGTCAAATGGTCAAAGCAGAATGTCGTAGCACAGGAGGTTTGCTACATCCCCTGCCGATACTAGAATGGAAATTCGAGGATATCTCCATGGACTTCGTTCATGACTTACCCCGATCTCGTGCAGGGAACGACTCAATATGGGTCGTAGTAGATCGCCTCACCAAAGTGGCTCGTTTCATCCCGAACAGACAAGGAGACGGTGTCGACATATTAGCCAGGCTATTTATAGAGCAAGTGGTCCGATTTCATGGGATACCCAAGTCAATCGTGTCTGACCGCGATGGACGCTTCACGTCAAAAGAATGGAGGCGAGTGCAGGCTTATCTGGGAACCAGATTAGCTTTTAGCACCGCCTTCCATCCCCAAACCGACGGGCAAACAGAAAGGACGAACCGGACGATGGAAGACCTCCTCCGATTATGCATAGTGGAACACAATGAGCCTTGGGAGCAGTTACTGCCCTTAGTGGAGTTCTCATACAATAACAGCTTCCAGGCGAGCATCAAAATGACACCTTACGAAGCCCTTTACGGAAGACATTGTCGAACACCACTATCATGGGCACAGGACGAGGACCCCGAAGCTTTAGGAGTCACCTATATAGATGACACCACGGCAACTATAAGGTTGATTCAAGAACGTATGCTGGAGGCACAGAGTCGTCAAGCCAAATATTATGATGCGCGTCATCGGATGGTAGAATTCAACGTGGGAGACATGCTGTTCTTAAAAATTAAACAGATGCACTGAGTATCTCGAATAAAGAAGCAGAAAAAGCTAGATCCACGCTATCTAGGTCCATATCAAGTCACTGAAAGGATTGGCCCCGTCGCTTATAGATTAGCTCTGCCAGCTGATCTGGGAAACCTTCACGACGTATTTCATGTCTCCTCGCTAAGATGTGTTCTACGCCAACCGGAGCAGCATCTACCCACACCACCAACAACAGTACAATCCGACCGATCCGTCCAACTCGAACCAGTGAAGATAGTGGACTCCAAGATCAAAGAATTGCGGAACAAAACCATCACGATGGTCAAGATCTTGTGGTCAAACTGTGGACGCGAAGAGTTTACTTGGGAACCAGAGACGCTCGTTCGAGAAAAATACCCGGCACTCTTTCCCCAGGTATATCCTTTAAACCCCCTACTTTAGCCAATTTTCGGGGACGAAAAACTCTTTATTTTTATTGGATTGTAACATCCCGACTTTTATTGGGCCACTAGACCCTAGTGAGCCCAATAAAAGTAGGCCCGAGCGATAGAAAACTACCATTTTAAGTGGTGTTGCGCGCCGCAACTGAGTCGTTGGGGTATAGTGACCAAATGAACCCCGATTTGTCTTCTGTCAGTTCTATTAGACTCGTATGAACAATACGAGCGCAACGGAGTTCGTTGCACTTCGATCCGAGGTCGTTTGGAGAAAACGACCATTTCGGGTGTCGTAGCGCGCCACTACCTCATTATTATGAATAGTGACCGTATGAACCCCGAATTGACTTCTGTCAGTTCCGTTAGACTCGTATGAACAATACGAGCGCAACGGAATTTGTTGCACTTCGATCCGAGGTCGTTTGGAGAAAACGACTATTTCGGGTGTCGTAGTGCGCCACTACCTCATTATTATGAATAGTGGCCGTACGAATCCTGAATTGACTTCTGTCAGTTCCGTTAGACTCGTATGAACAATACGAGCGCAACGGAATTCGTTGCACTTCGATCCGAGGTCATTTGGAGAAAACGACTATTTCGGGTGTCGTAGCGCGCCACTACCTCATTATTATGAATAGTGACCGTACGAACCCCGAATTGACTTCTGTCAGTTCTGTTAGACTCGTATGAACAATACGAGCGCAACGGAATTCGTTGGGCCTCGATTCAAGGTCGTATGGAGAGTATGTCATTTTAGGGCTATGCAGATCCCCCCCCCCCCCAGCTGGAAATTATTGGAAAAAGAAAAGAAAAGGGGGGGGGGAGGAGAGAGAAGCCCCTCCCCCAAAGGAGGGGGCTGCCATGAATAGGCAGCCCCTATTGGGGCCAAGTGGGCAGGAGAGAGAGAAGGGAGGGGAGGGGGAGAAAATATCCCCCCCAACTCACCCTCCCTTAACTCCACGTGGAGAAAGGAGGAGAGGGGGGAGGGGGGAGGTTCTCCCCCTTCCTATAAAAGGAGGGCCAAGCCCCTCCTTTCAGAACACCACCCCCTCTCTCAACTCCCTCCCCTGCCGGCAGCCCCGCCACCCTCCTCGCCGGAACCCTACTCAACCAAGCCGCCACCCCTTCTCCATGGCCGGCCACCGCCCGTCCACCTCCCGAGCCCAACCTTCACCACAGGTAGAACCCCCCCCCCCCCCCCCCCCCCTCCTCCTTCCTACCTCCCAGTGAAGGCCAACCCCCTCACCGTCGTCGGAGCGCTGCCAGCCGCCGCCCCGAGCCTTGCAAGGCTCGGGGAGGAGGCTTGGCCGTGGAAGCCCCTCCCCCAGCGCCGGTGGTGGCGCTGGGGGGGAGTAGGTCCCCTCCCGGGGACCTCGGCGCCGGCGCAGGGGAGGCGGTCGGGCCGCCGGAGGACGCAGCCTCGGCGGCACCCGTGGCCTCCCCCTCTTCCCTTTTCCTGTAGGGGTTAAAACCCCTCCCCCGATGGCGGCCGACGGCGCCAGGCCGCCGGACCCCCCCCCCCCCCCCTGTCGGAGGTCTGCCCCCTCCACGGCGCCCCGACCAGGGGCGGCAGGGAGGGTCCTAGCCGAGGTGGCGGCGGCGCAGCGAGCCTGCATGGCCCATGCAGGCTGCGCCGCGCCACCCCGTCACCTCCTGCTCTTTTTCCCGGTGGAGTCCGGCGGCGCCAGACCGCCGGACCACCACCGGAGCGGTCGCCAGCCCCCGGCGCACCGAACGGGGGCGGTGCCGGTGCCCTCCCAGCGGAGGCGGCGACGCAGCGAGCCTGCATGGCCCATGCAGGCCGCGCCACCGCCTCCCGCCTCCTTCTTTGCCCTCTCCCGGTGGTGGCCGGCGGCGCCAGGCCGCCGGACCACCACGGGAGGAGTCGCCGGCCCCCGGAGCACCGACCGGGGGCGGCGCCGGCCCAGCCGGCCGCTGCCCGGCGGTGGCAGCGGCCGCCTCCCGTTAGGGTTAATGGGAGCCGCCCGATCTCCCCCAGGAAATCGGGTGGCTCCCCTAATCTTAACTCCCACCTCCCGCCTCCAACTGTGTGCCCCCACAACGGATCCACTGTGGATCCAATGTGGGGACCCAAGGAGGGCGCCCGGTGCGGCGCCACTAGGTTTCTCCCTGCTATTTGCACCCCAAAAACAGCCCCTTCCCTAATTTATTTTTCTAAGGGAAATTGGGGCATTTTCAGAAGAAACTTCGTAAATGAAAAATGTGCCCCACCCTAAGGGGCACCTCCTGTAATTTTTTGGGATTTTTAGGAGAAGATTTACTATTTTTAAAACCCTTAATAAAGTTTATTTTAAGGAATAAAAAGCCCAAACGAGTTCGTAAAAATCCCCAAAAATCATGGACTCTAATTAAAGGTATTTTACAACTACTATTATAGTTGGGAGGTGTGACCTCTTATTTTGGTCCTCCAAAAACATTTTGCAAGCAAAATAAACGTCCGAAAAGGAGCGAAATTCGCCGAAATAATCGACGTCCTCTCAACGTATAATTTTTAAACGCATAATAAAGATTACACGTATCGATCTAAGGAATCGACTTAGTTAAGAATATCGACGTAAAACTTGGGACGAAATCGCAGTGCGACGCCGCACCCCAATAATGCCGGGATAATTATAAAAGAACGAATCCATGACAAAGGGAGGAATTACTAAAAATATCATGAAATGTAAATAAACTCCCAAGACGGAGTAGAACCCCTATGAACGGGGAGAAAGCAGAACCTCCTCCTATGAACGGAGTCGACGTTGAAGCCTCCTCTTATGGAGTGATTGGACTACTAACCATTTACTTATTTACTACTTTCTGTATTTCTATTTAAATCCAGTCTCGCACTGGTCCCCGCATTTACTTTATGTACTTTCCTTTAAATCCAGTCTCGTACTGGTCCCCTGCATTTACTTTCTGTACTTTTCTTTAAATCCAGTCTCGTACTGGTCCCCTGCCTTTACTTTCGGTACTTTCAATTCTCCAGTCTCGCACTGGTCTTAATATGGCCTCTGCTTTCGACCTACTTTTCTGCTTAATATGGCCTCTGCTTTCGGCCTACTTTTCTGCTTAATATGGCCTCTGCTTTCGGCCTACTTTTCTGCTTAATATGGCCTCTGCTTTCGGCCTACTTTTCTGCTTAATATGGCCTCTGCTTTCGGCCTACTTTTCTGCTTAATATGGCCTCTGCTTTCAGCCTACTTTTCTGCTTAATATGGTCTCTGCCTTCGGCCTAATTTCCTGCTTGATATTATGGCCTCTGCTTTCGGCCTATTTTGCTGCTGCACTTATTCGTATTGGGGTACTATCTGCAGCCCTGCGCTGGCAAGCGGTGCTTATCCTCCCTCCTGCGAGGCCTTAGTTGGGGGAAACCCGGAGTTGAGTTTCTCCTCCTAAGTTAGCCCCAAATAAGGAGCCCTCATACCGCCCAACCTCCCGGTCAGAAGTTGCGTGACCGGTCGAGTAAGAATGTCGCGCCAAGTCTTAAAACACTTGCACTAAGCTTTGAAGATTGTTTGAAAGTGGCGGGTCGGTCACGCCCACAGACCGTTCGTACCGGTGTGGGAGGGTTGACGACTCATGGCGACAGGGAGATGTCCGCAACAGGTTATCTTCACTCCAAACCCGCAATTTTGCCTCCGCTGGTCGGCCTAAAAATCGGTTTGCCGGATGTCGCTCACATCCAATTAGTACACCAAGTTGTACAGGAGGGCCTGAGTGATACGGTATGACTACATTCAGAAGTGGAAAGACTGGTCACTGTCACCGACGGCCACATCGGTGAGGCCCGCGGGGTTAGCTCCCCTGCTTGAACTAAAGCGGTCTAAACTGTGTCGACACAAGGTTTTTGTGTGTGTACAGGTTTGAATACCTGGGTGCGTATAGGCGCGAGATAGTGTTGTGTATTTACTATTCGGCGCGATTATGGATAATTGGGCGGGAGCCCTTATATATATATGCATACATGTTGCTAACTCTCTTCCTTGCTTCGGTTATTTATTTCTGTCCTTTAGCCGCCCCCTGGATATGGATCCGGGGAGGGGATGTATTTTCTACTTAGCTCTGTGACTAACGATTATTTCTTATAACCAATCACAGGAGATGGGACAGCGCGGAGCCCTCGCACCACAGGATGAGATACTAGCCTTGGAGATGGCCCGTTCGATTTCCCCAGCCTCGCCCCCTATCTTCCGCGACGTGAGTCCTAGATTATAGGACTAGACTAGGATCTTTTGTTTCGTCGATGTAGCCCCGAGGCAGTAGTGTAAACATTAGGCTTCGGCCCTGTTTAATTATGTAAATATAAGCTGTGTGCTTGACTTTCTGTCTTTCGATTGCTTCCGCTATGCGTTATGATGTGATGTTGTGATTCTTGTGCCTGACAAGGAGACCGCTCGGTGCTTATGAGGGTGGGACGTTGTCACCCGGGAAGCGCTAAATGGTCGTCCTTCGACAGTAAGATCCCCTCTCCTTGAACCCGGTTCAGGATTGGGGAGGGGGGGGGGGGGGGGGGGGGGGGGGGGGTCTTACAGCCACCACGGTACTTGGGCAACTTGTCATCGTGTTGCATATGCATCTCACCACCGCGCTGCTAGGGCATCTCGTCACCACGCTGCTTGGGCAACTCGCCACCACGCTGTTTGGGAATCTCGCCACTGCGCTGATTGGGCATCTTGCCACAGCGCTGCTATGACATCTTGCCACCGCGCTGCTTTGACATCTCACCACCGCGCTGCTTTGGCATCTTGCCACCCCGCTGCTAGGGCATCTTTCCATCGCGCCGCTTGGGCAACTCGCCACCGCGCTGCTTTGGCATCTCGCCACCGCGCTGCTTTGGCATCTCGCCACCACGCTGATTGGGCAACTCGCCACCACATTGCTTAGGCATCTCGCCACCGCGCTGCTTGGGCATCTCGCCACCGCAATGCTAGCGCATATTGCCACTAAATCGCTTGGGCATCTCGACACTGCGCTGCTAGGGCATCTCACCACTGAATCGCTTGGGAATATTGCCATCACACTGTCTGAGCCTCCTACTACAACGTAGTTTCTACTAAAAACAAACCTCTGAGAGAACAAATTCAACAACCCACAACTAGGAAGGACGAACCCTCCACGCAAAGCGGTAAGCTCGCCACGGCCTCCAACGCTAACACCAAACACCAAGCTCGTGACGATCATCGAACTAACGCCAATTGACAACATCGGTACCTGCGCTAAGCAACGAGCTTCCACCAACCAAACGACAACCTCCGACGCTGACACTGAGCCGCAACTTCCGGCACGTTCGCATAATGACAAGCTCATAACCGTGCAAGCCAAAGCAACTCGCCAAAATGAGCTCACACCCCCGACGATATACTTTCATCAGAAATTTTTCAGACTCATTTTCTACAAAAAAACGATCTCCGAAAATTTGGGGGCATTTGATAGGGTTCCCCAAAACGGACCTGGTCGAACCCGGTCGAGCCTGTGATTTTTCATTGCGACCTCGACCGGCTCGTCGATACAATTCCAACGAGTCCATTCTTGTGCAAATCCGAGTTCGTTTGGACTCCCAATCGGTCGCCAGTATGCCCATACACGCAAGTTGCGCCACGCTCCGCCTTACAGCCAGGCACCGCCGAGCACGCAAGCGCCACACAGGGCGTGAAAATCAAAAAGTATCGCGCAGCAAGCGCCACACGTCAATCGCCGCGCTAATAGGTGCTGGCGCGGCAAGTACGGCGCCAAGAGGGGGCGGCATTCGCCGCGCCAAAAAGGCATTCGTCGCGCTAAAAAGGAGCGACGTTCGCCACACCCAAAGGGTGCGGCACTCGCCGCACCAAAAAGGTGCGGCACTTGCCGCAACAAATTGGTGCGGCAACTGCCGCACCTACGGGGTGCGGCATTTGTCGCACCCATAACGCCCAATTAAGGGGCGCTGACTAGGTGAGCGCCCATGTGGCACTCCCTAATTGGGGAGTTATGTGTCCCCAAATGGGGAGTTACGTGATTAGGCACGTAACTCCCCAATTGGGGAATTATGTGTATTCAGCACTCCCCAATTGTGGAGTGTCGAACCCTCCCCAATTGGAGAGTGCTCCCGGCCACCTCGGCCTCGATGTCTTCTCACGGCCTCCTCACCGCGGCCACCCGAGGCGCACACTTGTAAGCGGGAGCATCCTCCTGCACCGTGAAAGCGTGAAGTCGCTCTCATGCATGCATTATCACGTTCCGTCTCTTGTCTCCTCCTGGCCCACCACGTATTCATCACCATGACTGGCACTCTTCCACGCTAACTGCACACTCAGAACGACTCTGAGCAAACTACGCGGTCACAACACCTCATAAGTCCACATTCACGGCACGCGTGAAATGCCCAAAGTGCACGTCGCGCGTTGAACTCCTCCGCGTTCACCGCGCGTTCAGAACGCCTCCGCGTTCGCCGCGCACTCAGAACACTTCATGTTCGTTGCGCGCACAGAACGCTTCCGTGTTCGTTGCACGCGCAGAACACTTCTGTGTTCGTTGCGCTCCCAAAATGCTTCTGTGTTCGTTGCGCGCCCAGAATGCTTATGTGTTCGTCGCGCGCTCAGAACCCTTCTGTGTTCATCGAACACTCAGAACACTTCGTGTTCGCGACGCGCGCGACAGTTAACATTTCCTAATTTCCTAGATTGCATGTCTAGTTCTCTGTGCTCAACGCTGTCAACGAAGCTGCACGAATTGACAGACTTGCCCGGGGGGCAAGACGGGAATATCCAAAAAGTGACGATTTGTGTGCTCCAAATCGACCAGCGTGATTCGTTCGTGAGGTGGTTATGACAACAAAATTACCGGGATACCCCTGTCCAAAGCTATAAAAAGAGCTCAGAGCCTTCATTTCAAGACATCTTGCCTTTTATGCCCGAGAGAGCTCCTTTGAAGATTTTCTTGGAATTCTCCTTCGGCGCTTGAAGATCTCATTCGATCTTCGAAGATATTTTTCAAATCTTCGAAGTTTCCGTCTAGCCTTTGAAGGTCTCCTTCGTGCCTTTGAAAATTTTCCTTCGCTTCGAAAGATAATCTTCCAAGCGGATTGTGAATCCTTCAAGTTACGAAAGGTAACTCGAGAATCTCACTTTCGTTCTCAGAGAAATATTTAATCTCTCGAGAGGTGGCCGGTCACCCTCGAGGTTTACTCTTTTTACCATTGTAACGAGCAGCGGCCTGTCGCGCTTGAGTACTCAGCTTTCGATTGTAACGAACCAGAAGATAGTGAAATTTGATCAGCACAGCTCTGACTGCGTGATTTTTCAACCTTTCCGGGTTTTTCACGATAAAAATTGTTCTTGTTATTTAGAAACTCTCTCATTGACTGTTTGTGCGCTCGGCTCGCTCGTGAGCTAAGGTTATTCAATTCGACCGGTCTACCGGAGCGTCAAGTGACCCGAAACACCCACCCTTTTTATTTATTTTATATTAGGTAATAATGCCAAAAAAATAATTCCCAATGGCCTTCTCAATACATATTAGATAGTCAAGATATGACAAATTTTTGGCAGAGATGATTCCAGGATATCACACATGCTCACTGGGATATCATTTTTGTTCGCCGTGACATCATTTCTACAAAAGAGGAGCCTTGGTTCACCGGTTAAGGTGTTGTCGTGTGACGTGTGATCTTGAGGTCACAGGTTCAAGTCCCGGAAACCACTTGCAAAATACAAGGTAAGGTTTGCCTACTTTTCACCCTTGTGGTTGGGACCCTTCCCCAGACCCTCATTGTGCAGTGATGCTTTGTGCACCAGGCTAGCCTTTTTTATGATATCATTTCTGCTTGCTCGTTCGGGATATCATTTTTCCTCACACAGGATATCATTTCTGCTCGCCCGAGATATAATTCAGCTTGTCGGGTGAGCAAAAATGATATCCTGGTGAGCAAAAATAATATATTGGGTGAGCAAAAATCATATCCGCGGAAAGTAGATGCCACATCTACTTTTTAAAAGCGTCTTTTATAACAGTACATTCAGGATCCTCTCCATTCGAGTCCAGACAAATGATATTCATTTCACAATCCAGATTAATTTATGGATAATCCGACGGGTTCACTATTCTCATCCTTTTATATCTCCTCCAAGCAAAACATTATGCAACTCTAGATAAAAGTGAAAATCAATCATCATCGTGAAATGAACCTTCATTTAAAGTCCCAAATGAAGAGGATCCCAATTCTATAACTATCACACATCGTTATCACAACGGACCCACAAAATTTCTCCTAGCCAAATAGCAAGAGATCTCAACAAAGTAATTTCACACATAAATTGTAGAATGATGTTGCCACAAGACCACCACTCTAATACTCCAGTACCAACATGAGAAATCTATTATCTAAATTTTGAAAAGCTCTTCACATGGTGTGGGGGGGGGGGGGGGGGGGACCCTCCCATTGAAAGGATTCTGAATATAGAGTACCCTACAAAATGGTCTCATGAAAAATATGAGGCCCTATCAAAATAACGCTGGGGCCAAATGACAAGTGACTTTACATTCCTCCTTAAGGTGATAATAAAAGGGCAATGTTATAGGCAGTCCTATCATGGCTAAACGCAGTCCATTGAATTTATGTGTTTTTAGGACTGTGAAGAGCCGTCATAGGACTGCTAATAATTAACAACGCCCTAATAAAATCTATTGTCGAAGGAATTCAACAGTGATGAACTGCTTACCCATAAAAAGCCACAGCAGCTCTAAAACAGAACATAACCCCTCTTGCATCTGCACATGAATCCAAAACCTTTATTATTCACACCAACCACTCTACAGATGCACAAACCAAAAGAATTCTTCACCATTTCTCAGCTTCTGGTCCCCTGCTGCTGTCTGCCGCCGCTCTTCCTCGACTTCTTGCTCGCGCGAATCTTCAGGTAGACGGCCCTCGTCCTCACCGCCAGCAGCACGTCGAGCCCGAACCCGACCAAGCAGGCGAAGGCCATGATCACGAACACGAGGCGGTAGCAATGCGCCCCCTCGCAAGTGTTTCCTCCCCCGGGAGTATTGGTGGCCTCGGCGTCGTAGATGAGGCCGGCGAGAAGGCCGGAGAATAGGAAGGAGCCGAGCGGGAGGTTGAGGATGAGAACGTTGTAGATGAGGCCGTAGTACTTGAGCCCGAACAGCTCCGATGCGGTCGGGACGGTGACGGCGATGCGGACGCCGTAGCATATGCCGACGACGATGGAGCCGATGTAGAGGGATCCTGGGAGGGCCGCGGCCATGACTGAGTACCCTACCGCCATGAGAATTTGGGAGGCCGCGTTCCACACAGGCCTTGGTGTAGCGCTCTTCCTGTAGCAGGCACAGGTTATTGTTACTAATCCATGAACTGTAGGAATAATAATTTAGAACAATAATGGCCATAGATTCTAGAAATGTTTTACATCTATGTAGCATTTACCTGGACCTCCCCTCTAAGTTTGCAAAATTACAGATTGCACCCCTTTTATTATTGAAATTACTAAAACCTCCCCCTCAATGTTACAAAACATAATCTTTACCATCCCTGAAGTTCACATTTCATAACATTCATGCACAAAAATGCCCTCTTCAGAGTGCATTTTCAGGGGGAATATTTTGTACATGGATGTTATGAAATATAAATTTCAGGGGAGATAAATGTTATGTTTTATAACATTCAGGGAGGTTTTTGTTATTTCAATAATAAGAGGGGTGCAAAATGTAATTATGCTATCTTCCAGAGGAAGTTTTGGTAATTATCCGTGCGCGTGGGCGTGCGGGGGCAGGGCGTGGTGTGTGGCCCGGCGTTTTTGCATCGGTGAGTTTGGACAAAAACGCCGCCGTTATAAAATATATGCTAGATATGAAGACGGTAATAACTGCCATAAAGAAAATAAAACTAGTTTTGAGTTTTGACCATAAAAATGAATGAAATTCCTTAGGTGAGGTCTGGTATTCACGAACAAGGGTTCATAACCACCGAGTTCACGACAGCTGCCGCCGTGCCAAAGCGAGTCAAGATCTTAACTTTTGGTTCATCTTATATTGTTTGAACGCCCCCAAAACCATTTTATATTAATTATTTTTGTTATTATATTATTTGTTCTTGTATAGTGTATACACCACGTGATGCATCTCATGCTTATATGTGATTATGCTGGCAGTCCTATCCACCACGTGATCCATCGCATGCTTGCTGTAACTTTTAGGAAGTTGAATCTTGATTTATCTATGAAGTCTGGATCAAGCACTACTAAGACCCTACTAAGTGTCAAAGAAAAGAAAAAAGAAAGCTACAACATTAGGGGCGGACATATCACCTGCGCAACACCACCCCGGCGACAAGAAGGCTCGTCGATTGCGCTCGCGCATATCTCAGTTTATTTCCTTTATCTATTTCGTGCATGTTTTTATATGTAATGTGTAGCGCGTATTTTGGCCCACGTGTTTAAGCCCAAGTGGAGGGCATGTTACTCAACCTGTTCATATACCCATGTGGGGAAACTTGGAATGGAAGCAAAAGTATTATCTTCTTATCTCTCTCTCTCTCTCTCATCCTCTCTCTCTCATCTCCTCTCTTTTCCTAACCCGAGCTCCCTCAATGTCCCTACAGAATCAAGAAAGTCAACTCTATGGTACATTGATTCGGGTTGCTCAAGCCACATGACACATGATAAAACATTATTCACAAATCTAAATGAGTCAGAAAAATCACTTGTCTACCTGGGAGATGGCAACTCCAAACGAATAGACGGAAGAGACATCATACTGGTGAGAGACTCTGATGGGAGAAGTAAAGAAATCTCTGATGTACAGTTTGTTCCCGATTTGGCTCAGAATCTTCCCAGCATCGGGCAACTTATGTCAAGAGGATACAACATCATTTTCAAATCAAATACCTGCAACATTATTGATAAAGGGGACAAATCTATTGCCACGGCCACAATGTCTAAGAACAGGGTTTTCCCTTTGGTCTTAGAAACTTCAAATCATGAGGCCCTCTCCACAATGGGTTGCCTCTCAAATTTCTAGTCTATCTGGCATCATAGGCTTGGGCATTTGAATTATGACTACATGAAAATGCTGGTGAAAGACCAGCTTGCTGAAGGTGTGCCCGACTTGAAGTTTCATCATTGCCTGTGTGAATCATGTGCAATGAGCAAATCACATAGTTGTCTTTCTCTCCATCTCAGAATCGCAGTTCTCAAGTCCTGGAACTTCTCCACTGTGATCTGTGGGGTCCCTCATCAACTCCAACTTTGGGTGGCAAGAGGTATTTCTTCCTTATAGTAGACGACTACTCGGGGTACATGTGGATTACATTCTTAGAACATAAATCTGAAACTCTTTCATGTTTTGCTGAGTTTAAGAGGGAGATTGAAAAGAAGTTAGAAAGAAATATAAAACAGTTAGAAGTGATAATGGAGGGGAGTTTACTTCCCATGTGTTTAAACATTTTTGTTCAAACCATGACATAAGATATGAATTTTCTGTACCCGGCACCCCCCAACAAAATGGAGTGGTGGAGAGGAGGAATATGACCATTGTTGAATGGCTAGATTGATGCTCACTCACAAGAATTTACCAAAATACTTCTGGGGAGAGGCTACAAGCACTGTTGTACACATTTTAAATAGAACTCCAACAAAAGCCCTCACTAAATCCACACCATATGCAATGCTGAAAAACAAAAAGCACAACCTCATACTTAAAACTTTTGGGTGCATTGCATTTGCTCATGTTCTCAAGGACAATAGAGACAAACTTGATCCTACTAGTGAAAGGTGCATTTTTGTGGGATATAGTGAAACAAACAAGACATATCGTCTTTTTATCCCCTCAACACAGAAATTAATTGTTTTCAGAGATGTGACCTTTTATGAAGAACAAAGTTGGAATTGGGCATCAGACAAGGAAGATTCAATCAACCACGGTCCTGACATCTCAGTTGAGCTTATGAAGAACTCCCTCCAAAAGATGCACATTGTTGCTGATCACCCAGATGGATGGTACACAAACATCAAGTCCACGGGGAACATCTGATTCTGAGCTATCCGAGTCATCATCACCCCAAAGGTTCAGATCACTCCAAGAAATATATGAAGATACAAACATTGCTCTATTCCATTCATCTCCTTCAAGCTTCAAAGAGGCATCAGCAGATAAAAAGTGGAGAGAAGCAATTGATGAGGAGAATGTTTGTAATAGGTTTAAAGTGGGTGTACAAGCTCAAATGTAATGAAGAGGGGAATGTTGTGAAGCACAAGGAAAGAATGGTTGCAAAGGGATATTCTCAGAGATTTGGAAGAGACTATGAGGAGACATTTGCTCTTGTAGCTGGCATCGACACAATAAGATTACTATTGGGAATTGCAGCAAACAACCACTTCCCAATTTATCAGTTGGACGTGAAGTCGACATTCCTCAGCGGAGAATTGTCTGAGAAAGTATACGTCGAACAGCCTGAAGGATACCTGAGAGAAGACAAAGAAGACCATGTCTCTCGGCTCCATAACGCCCTATACAGCTTGAAACAGGCCCCTCGCACATGGCACTCAAACATCACAGCTTATTTCTCCAATGAAGGACTGACTGCAAGTAAATATGAGTCATCTCTGTTCATCAAACATGAGCCAGGAAATCAGAAGCTCATAGTTTGCTTATACGTTGATGATCTCCTAATTACTAGAGGGTCTGAAAGCACCATCAAACAGTTCAAAGAAAAAATGCAAACCAGGTATGATATGACCGACCTTGGGCAACTAAGAATTTTTCTTGGCATGCAAGTAAAACCACATCCAGATGGATACTTTCTTTCTCAAGAACTCTATTCAAAGGAGATTCTCAAGAAATTCAAAATGACAGAATGTAATCCCTCTCAGACCCCTATGTGCAATGGTCTTAAGCTAAGCAAGTTCAAAGAAGGAGATGAGAGAGTAGATGAAGAGTCCTATAAAAGTCTAATTGGATCACTAATTTACTTAACAAATTCCAGACCTGACTTGGAACATGCCGTCAATCTTCTCTCTCGGTTCGTAAGTTCACCATCAACCGTACATATGGGGGCTGCAAAAAAACTTCTCAGATACCTAAAAGGGACGATGACCCATGGCATCCTCTACAGCAAAGATCTCAACCCAACTCTCACAGGTTACTGTGATTCAGATTGGGGAGGCTATCTTGATGATCGTAGGAGCACAAAGGTGTATGTATTCTTCTACGGTTCCAGTCCAATCTCTTGGAGATCGAGAAAACAACAAACAATCGCGCTCTCAACTACGGAGGTAGAGTATATGGTTGTGCGCTCAGTTATATGTGAAGGAGTATGGCTCCATAGGCTGATTGATGAACTCGTCGGAGCTGAGAAGAAACCATTTCTTCTCAAATGTGACCACATATCAACGATCCCCCTCTCCAAAAATTCAGTATTTCAAAACTGCAGTAAGCATATTGAAATCAAATATCATTTTATCAGAGAGAAGATGGAGAATGAAGAAGCAAAGCTCGAGCACTGCCCTACTGAAATCCAACTGGCGGACATTCTTACCAAGCCACTGCATCGAGCTCGATTCAAGACGCTGAAAGAAGACCTAAAAGTTACTCCCCCACCGGCTCAAGAGGGAGTGTTGAAAAATGAACCGGCTGTTGGAGAATGAACCGGCGAGCCAACAAGAATAAATATGCAATCAATGTAGCGTTTTCCAAAGGAACTTATAACTTTGGGAATGCCTTTTCCTTTGCTTTAATGTTCGTATCCACCTGCTATAAAAACCAGGGGAATGTATCAGAAGTTTAATGAAATGAATGAATCATCTCCTTCCTCCGATTATTGCTCCACCATGCATTTAATCAAATATTAGAGTGTGTTTTCTATTAAGGTGGCCTAATCCTCAGCAGTGTGAGTGGACACTTCCAGTGACCGTCGGAGCTCGGTGTCTCAACTCGCCGCTCAGCCAACTCGCCTCCGTAGTGTTCGCACAGTTACAGCTTGTGTAACCGCGCGCCCTTAATTTTCTTGCTATATGCACATCAATGCAACCTCTCATCCTGAACAATTCTCCTGTTACCCGAGAAACCCGTAATTTTTGGACATGCCCGATTCTCATCCTGCACGGTTCTCCAGTTACTATAGAAGTGACGATTGAAGAGCACAAGATTTGGTGTGGTCTCAATCGACAACTCTCTTCAGGTGCTGCGACCTCTGCAATGACGGTTACTACTTAGTAACCGCGAGCTCTCTTCAATAGACACGGGTTTCCCTTTTTGTGACCGCGACTACCCCCTTGTAACCGCAACTAAGGTTTGCTTTGCGGGAACCCTGGCCTCGCCGCTTGCGGCACCCTTTTATCCTTCCTTTAAACCGAGCTCAGAGCAACCAGCTACCCTAAGTTTTGTATTCAAGCTTCCCTTATGAGGTGTGGTAGAGTTGAGATATTCTCTGCGTCAACAGGATCATCCATAAAGTAATCTGAACGCAAATTACTTGAATGCAAAAGAAAACTACTTAATATAATTTACTGCTACATGTTATTTTAATCATGGTAAATACAGCTGTAGTTGAACACAATAACAGTAACAAGTAAACTGGGGAGTATTGTGAACACTGGGAACTATTTTGTAGAAGCAGAATTAAAAAAAAAAAAGCTAATTAAAGATATAAAGCTAGTTAACAAAAAACAAAATATAAAAATAAGACATACAAATGAACAATTCTAACAGCTTGATCGAAGGCATAGATGTTATCAAAAAACATTTATTAAAAGAAGATAAGTCCGAACCTAAACTTAAGACGAAAAATAAATAACATTTTTGTTTTTTACTTCAATTCTATCAGAGCTTTTTTACAGGCGATTGTTATCCCACTACAGTTTTGACTATCCGCACTCTTTTTGTATGATTTATTAGGCGCATTTTGGAAATACGTCTTGTACATACATTTTTAGGAAAAGTGTTAAACACGAAAGTTGTAGATCTCGACTTTCGTGTTGAGCATTTTTTCTAAAAATGCATGCACAAGGCGTATTTCCAAAAATTCGCTATAGTTGTGCACATGTTTCAATAAAGACGTATTTCCAAAAGATGTGTAATATAACTCATACAAAAAGAGTGCGGATAGCCAAAACTGTAGTGCGGATAACAATATGCGCGTCTTGGAAAGATGTAATAGTCATTGGGCCTATTCTGAGCTTAAATTGAGGTAGTCGGAATTACACGCTTATTTCCGGTCGGAATTACATGCTTATTTCCGGTCGGAATTACTTGCTTATTTCCGCCAGTCGGAATTACTCTTTTCCAATACAGTTATCAGCTTAAAATTTAACTGGATTTATCTCTGGCACCAGCCTTAAATTACGTAAGCTTGCCATCAGTGATTATTTGATACGAAAAACTGACAAAATCTTCCATCATATCCTCTTAATATAACAAGGAAAAAAAGCCACACAGAGAAAGCGAGAGGGGGAGAGAGAGAGAGAGAGAGGAGAGACGTACTTGAGGAAGTGCTCGGAGATGGAGCCCGACGCGATTCGGCCGAAGAAGCCCCAAATGCTGGTCATGGAGACGAAGATGGAGACGTCTGTGTAGCCCATGGCGAGCCCCATCTGCCCCATGTTGTTCATCACAGTCAGCCCCGTCCCAACACCGCAGAGGAACGACACGAACAGCACCCAGAACTCCATCCTCCGCATCGCCTCCATTATCGTGTGGTCCTCCCCAATCTCCGGCAGTCTCTGTACCTGCAGATCAGCCTCCTCCCACTTGGCCCTGACCCCATTGTCCGTTCCCACAGGTGGAGGAGATTTCTCCTCCGTGGTAGCACTAACAAGGAGCGGCTCCTGGATCTGACTCCCGGCCAACTCCGGGTCCGAATTGGCAGCCTGCAGCGCGGCTGACCGAGCCTTGATCCAGAGGTACGCCGGCACGACGGCGGGGGCGGAGAGGAGGATGAGAAGCCCGGCAGAGAATATCCGAGATACGAGGAGTCCTTGATCGCCGGTTAGGTCGTAGACGAGTAGATAAACCGCAATGATCACCGCCGCCGTGTTGATCCACCCGAAGTAGCGGCTCTCGCTCTCATCCGCAGCCGGTGTTGAGGGGGGAGTTTCACGGAGGAAGAGCATAGCGATTGCACAGACTACCGCCGGGACAATGGCGAGCATGAGGAGGAAGGAGGCCGGGTCATCGGTGAACAGGGCGGAGCAGAGATCGGTGAAGATGGCGGTGCTGAGGCCCACGTAGCCTTTCAGAATCCCGGAGACTGGGCCGCGATTTCGCCGGAAATTACGCATGCAGGTCACCAGCACCGCCGTGTTCATCCACGTGCTGCTGTTGCCGCCCATACAGAGGAACACGCACATCTGAAGACAAATCTCACGTGTTCGATAAAATACTTCTATCAAAGAATAATGAATCGTAATTCCTACGTGCAGGCAGACTACTTACCTGCCAATAAGGCAGAGGAGCGATGGATTGCCGGACAACAAGCCACTGGGCGCCGTAGCCGATGAGACCCTCGAGGGAGCCGATGAGGAAGAGAACAGGGGTGGGGAGGCGGTCGGAGGCGAATCCGGCCAGGAGGCCGAAGGCCTTGCCGACATCCTTGGCTACGGAGAGGTTGTTGAGCTCCAGCTGAGTGAGGCCCATCAGAGATTTGAGTGCGTCCGAGTAGTTCGAGAAGGTGTAGTTATTGCCGGAGATGCACTGCACCCATACCGCCGCGACGAACCCTAGCCATTTCCCCAACTCCGTCCCCGGCGACACCAATGCCCCCATCTCTCTCTCTCTCTCTCTCTCTCTCTCTCTCTCTCTCTCTCTCTCTCTGTGTGTGTGTGTTTGTGCGAAGATGCTTGCACTTGCAGAGAGGCAGTGGAAGAGGAACCAGAAGTGGGCGGATATTTATAAAAGTCGAGCAGGCATTTCCCTCTGGAGCGGCAAAACAGATGCGGGGTTTGGAAATAGGAATATACTCGGGTATCTTTTAGTAAAATATCATTTTATTTTATTTTATTTTATTTTATTTTATTTTATTTTTCTTTATTTTAAATTTTATAATTTAATTTAAATTACTTGTTTTTTTATAAAAATTAATATACGTCATTATTCTTTCAATTTTTATTAAATTAGACAAAAAATTACAAAGATCAAGAATCACAATTACTGTCGTACCACAGCACGATGGAGGCACATGTACAACTAATTAATGTAATTATCTTATTATTACCAAAAGTCATGACAAATATTAGTTTAATCAAATCAAATTTTCTTTATGTGCATTTATTTATGCTATATTTTTAAAAAAAAATCTTCATTTGATTAAATTTTTGTTCGAATCAATTCCTACCTGCTCCTTGTAATTAAATAATCAAAGATAATAATATATAATAGCAAGTACAAGTTTCTAATTTATTTTACAAAAATGTGATAAAAAGCTCTTGAGCTCATCTTCAATTGAGAAATACTTTTATGTGTAGCTTTTCATGCTTTAGGCGCGGTACTGTGTTTTTCTAATTAACTATAGTTGTATCTAAAATACATTTCTAAAAAACTGTACTTTCAGACATTTTTTGCAGGTAAAAATATCTTTTCTAAAGTAATATTTTTACAACCTTTATCCAAAACATGTGCATATGAGATCTTAAAATGATCGTAAAAAAATTATGAATCGATATTACGATTTTTATTTTGTAAAAAAATATACATCTTAGCATACAAAATCAATTTCACGCATTCTTATAAAAACGCTAAACGTATAAAAAAATCCCCCATTGGAGGAAAGCGTGATGATGATGAGACTAGAAGCAAGAAAGCAAGCATCCAAGCAAAGCAACTGGTTCTCTAGTTTTTCACTCCAAGTAGAAACTTTGATTTAAATTTCCATCTTCTATTTATAGCAATCATATTTTGGCAAAGTTGTTGCCTAGGTTCATATAATGTTATATCATAGAAAAAATTAATATTATGTGATAATCCATACATATTTGAGATGAAGAATCCATGTGAAATATTGAAACACCTGACCATTCTGAAGCCGCATTGATCAAATTGGCCGGTGCAAGATTGATCGGCGCATAAGTTTGAAGGATTCACGGACTTTCGCCGACGAGTGATGTTTGGGAATCCATATCTTTGATCGATGATCCGTTGCCACTATTATACCATCTTGGAAGAGGTGGTCGTCATACTCTGGCCGCTAGAATAAGATGATCGGGGTGTGTGTGTGTGTGTGTGTGTGTGGGGGGGGGGGGGGGGGGGGGGGGGGGGGGGGGGGGGGGGCCACTATTATACCATCTTGGAAGAGGTGGTCGTCATACTCTGGCCCATCTATAATGTGTGAACTGAGTGACCTAACCTTACCTCGCTCCGGCTAGGAGGCCTCTTCAGATTCCACTCGCTTCCACCGTCGATGCGTCCGCTCTTTGGATCCATAGTATTCCAGTCCGCATCGACCGCATCAATGGAGGAATGACGGAGCGCTGGCCTGACATGGGAGAACTGCTTAGAGGTTCGGGATCGACTGCTCGATCTCCTTCTTTCGCCACTGTTTCTTCTTCTCCGACTCATGGATTCTTGCGCATGTGCTATAAAGAGGGGGCATAATTGATTTTTTTTTTCTTTTACTCTTTATTATGGTACAGGCGTGCAGGTGGTACACCCCAACTCATCTCCGCACACGGAGCACGATCATCCATGTGCGGCGGATTGGTGGGGTGGGGTCTTGAACCTGCGACCTCCTAGATAAAGGGACTTGGCGCCGGCCTCCATCACCACTTGAGTTGCAGCTCAGTTGGTGATGGAGGCCGGCGATAAGTCTCTCTATCTAGGAGGTCGCTGGTTCAAAAGCCCACCTCAAAACCTGATGCACATTGGCCACGCTCTGTGTGCGAAGATGGATTAGGGTGTATGATCTGCATGCTTGTTCAAAAATAAAACAACGTGCAGAACATAAAACCATGTGCAGACCATAAAACCATGTGAAGGATTTCATCATTTATACTTTGCAGTTAGGAAGTAATTTTTTTGCGATTTTAGCTGTTGAAAGGGTTGGTCCACTTAGGAATTAACCGTTTCAGATGGATAATGATGTTCAAATTTGCATGTGCCTTCATTCATACAAGGAAATCTTCATCAAATGCATTCCTCCCACAAACACCGTAAAGTAATTATTGAGAAGGGTATTGCTCGAAGCATTCGGAGGTCCATCAAGGTGGAATCAACTTCCCGTTGCTCCTAGCGGGTATATATAGTCAAATCCTAGGAGTGTCTATGGATATCGGGTATCCGCGTACTCGACCGACCCATTTAATCTCCGAACAATATTATTTAGCCAAATAAAGATTAACAATTATTGTGCTGTAAATAACATTCTTTAGACAATATTGTTACATTCTTATAAGATATAAGAGCAACTCCAACGCATCTCTATTCTTCATTTATACAGTCATGACAGCCCTCCAACGCATCTCTATTTTCAGCTCTAAAAATAGAGCTGGGCTCTCTCCCCCTCTAAATTTAGAGGCGGGAGAGAGAATTTGGAGGCCCTCTAATTTTTTTATTGTATTTTTTTATTTTTTTTAAATTGTGTGAATGTTGTATTTATAAAATCCCATTTTTTCATTATATTGCTCGTAATCGTCGATATAATTTTTTCAATCATAATATATAATATATCAATAAATTTGTTTTTTCGAGACCTACAAAATGAGACTAATATTGCATACTTTCTAATTATTATTGATCATACAAAGAGAAAGAGAACACGATTTACTGAATAAAATTGCACATAAATCCAAATACATTCAAATTAAAATACATACAATTTTCCAAATTACATTGTTTCATTACCATGTCGTGCCCATAAATGTTCAATCAGGGCATCTCGAAGTGCGAAATGTGCATCTTTGTCTCTGATTTTTTATGCCGATTTAGGAATTGACGAAATCTTTCGGCTTCACTTGTGTCCATCGCTTCAACATTCTGAGTTGGCGGTGGCGGAGAAATATCGACATCTTCATTTTCATCTCGCTCGTCTTCGATAATCATATTGTGCATTATAATGCAAGCAGTCATGATATCGTGCAACACATGTTTATCCCAAAAACGACATGGCCCCTTAATAATTGCAAAGCGTGATTGAAGAACGCCAAATGCTCGTTCTACATCTTTTCGGCATGCTTCTTGCATCATTGCGAAGTGTTGTTTTTTTTATCTTGTGTATGAGAAATAGTTTGAACTAGTGTTGACCATTTCGGATAGATACCGTCGGCTAAGTAATAACCAACATCATAATTTTTTCCCAAGATTGTATAATTGGTAGGAGGCGTAATACCTTGTGCTAAGTTTGCAAATAAATTAGATGACTGCAGAACATTGATATCATTGTTAGAGCCCGGTAAGCCAAAATATGCATGCCATATCCATAGGTCATATGATGATACTGCATCGAGAATGATTGTTGGTCCACCGTGACGTCCTGAATATTGGCCTGCCCATGCCGTTGGGCAATTCTTCCATTGCCAATGCATACAATCTAGGCTTCCCAACATCCCCGGAAAAACTCGTTCTTCACCTTTCTGTAGTAATCTTGTTACATCATTTGCATTGGGATATCTCAAATATTCATCTTTGTACAATTGTACAATTGCCCTGCAAAATCTTTTCAAGCATTGAATCACAGTTGACTCACCAATTCGAATGTATTCATCGCAATTATCAGCTGATGTTCCGTATGCTAACATACGAAATGCTGCTGTAATTTTTTGTATTGTTGATAGCCCAAGCTTACCAACACCATCCTTCTTTTGAACGAAGAAATTGTCGTGCTCCTGCACTGCAGCGACAATGCGAATGAAAAGATTCTTTCACATGTGAAATCTTCGTCGAAAAAGAGTTTCCCCATAAGTGGGGTGCTTAGAGAAGTAATCATTTCAAAGTCTCGTGTTACCTTCAATCCTCCCCCGATTGATTACCACATGGCCAGGTACTGAACCTCTACGTCGGGGCCTTTCTTCCTCTTGAAGTTGAGCTGCTATTATGGCATTGTTGGAGGCATACATACGTGCAAAAATTTCATCTGCTTTCTCCCATTCATTAAGGTTTTCTTCCCACCTGAGAAGAGTTTGATCAAATTCATCATCTGAAGATGATGAAGATCGCAAATGGGATGGCTCTGCTTCATAGTTCATTTTTTTGTAACGAGGGAAATATAGTTTTGAAAGTATATTTCGCTATCCGAAAGTGGCGTTTATATAGATTCCCAGCATTGGATTCCTTTTCCCCAGCATTGGATTCCTTCTCCACTCACACCTCTCTTTTGTCCCATCAATCCTATCAACCTCAATTCCGTAGTGATGTAGATCCTCCAAATAGTGGTTAAAAGCAGAAAATCAAAGGAGAAGATTAGATCTTCAGAGCGCTAAACAAGATCACGATATCATGATGATAGATTTGGATAACATCAAAGGAACTCCAAAGAGGGAGTATTTTCGGCAAAAACAACATGCCATTATGAAGAAAAATATTGTAAAACCACTATTTGGAGGATCTACATCACTCGAAGGAACTGAATATGGAGGAGACATATATGGAGGTAGTGGTTATGAAGGAAGTCAGTATGAAGGAGACCCACACGGCGGACCTCAATTTGGCGGACCTCAATTTGGAGGACCTCAATTTGGAGGACCTCAATTTGGAGGACCTCAATTTGGAGGACCTCAATTTGGAGAACCTCAATTTGATGGACCTCAATTTAGAGGAAGTCAGTACCGAGAAAGCCAGTACGACATCGAGCACGGAGGAAGTCAATATGGAGGAAGCGGCTATGGCATACCAGGGTATGGAGGAGAACAACACATGGAAAGCGCGCGCGGAAGTCGTAGTGAACCCAGTGATGACCTCCCAGCATTTTAATTTTAATTCTAAATGTAATATTTTCATTCGAATTATCTAATGTTAGTATGTTTTTGTTATGCAATCAAATTTAAAATAAAAAAAAAACTTATAAAAATAAATAGTATATAATACAATAATAATAATAAATTATAATTATAAAAATTATATATATACATATATTTATACATATAAATACATAAATATAATTTATGTATAAATATATACCTATCATATAAATATAATATACATATAAAATACCTATAATACTTATATTTATATCATGTTCTCTAAATATAGAGAACATGGTTGGAGTTGCTCTAACCATGTTCTCTATATTTAGAGAACATGGTACAATGGGGAGCTCTAAATATAGAGCTCCCCATTGGAGTTGCTCTAAGATTCATAATTTTTTTCAAGCTCTGTGCGAGATATTGTGGATCATGATTTGTTTGAAGTCATCACCGCACATTTATTTTCAGGATTTTTTTGGAAATATATTTTGTGGATCATGATTTGTTTGAAGTCATCGCCGCAAAATGATTTATAAACTCGGTTTGCCTGAGAATAGCCGAAATTTCATGGCACTCACTATCTTAGTGGGGAATTAGCGGAAAAATTACCATGCGCGCGATCACCGCACGCGATCCACGATGCAACCGCCTCTCTAACAGCCCGAGGCCCGCAAATCGGCCGCCGCCACGCCGTCGGCGCGCAACCACAGGCCCCAGCGGCCGGCCGCCCTTGGTCGTCGCCCACGGGGCCGCACGGCCGGCCACCCGGCGGGCCTTGGCCGAGCGCGCACCGCGCGCGACCGCAAGGTCGCCCTATCGGTCGGCCCGGCCTTGGCTGCGCGCGGCCGCACGACCGGCCTTGGCCGCGCGGCCGCCACACGCGGTCGCGGAGCCGCACGACCAGCCTTGGTCGCGCGCTGACAACACGCGACCGCGAGGTTGGCCGCGGCCGAGCGCCCGGCCACCCGGTAGGCCTCGGCCGCGTGCCCATGGTGCGCGGCCACCGCGCACTGTAGTTGGACCCCGTCCGGCCGCCCTTGGTCGGACTTCGTGAGCGTGCGGCGGCCGTCTGCCCTACCGGTCCCCCCCGGACGATTTTCTGCCACCGTTCGGCTTCATCGCCACCGACCGGGCTCTCAACCGCCATCGTCTGATCGTCTCGCAAAATCTCCAACCTCCGATGAGCGGGTAACCACCCGCGTAACCACCGGTGTAACCACCCATCATGGGTGGGTGTGAATATTCGAAAATATATCGATTTGCGTATAAAAAAATACCTAAATAATGCGCGTCATAAACCATATAGAATCGGTCTGCAAATAACAATTGTGGTGGTTACGGCCTGCGAATAACCGCACAACTACCGTAACCACCTATGGGGCCTATAAATATGACCTCAAGCTCTCTTTCATTCTCATCTTCCTCTCCTCACTCCTTTTCCTCCTAAGTGCAAAAGAGAGAAAGCTCCCTTGAAGATCTTCATCATTTTTGAAGACTTCGAAGACGGTTTAAAGATCTTCAACCTCCTCCAAGCTTCGTTCTGAGCACAGAACGTCTAGTGATCGTAACCTCCAAGGCAAGAGCGAGCTTCACACTTCACACCGCCATCAAACTCCGAAGTGATCCAAAAGTCCAGAACGCACCCCTTGACTTCCCAAGTGTAAGCAGAAAGTCTTACGAGCAGTAGCGGATCCAAGAAATTAGAAATGAGAGTGCACAAATTTTTAAACACAACAGTTCATACAATGTTCCAAATTAATTTGGGGGTGTACATAGTTGAGTTTAGACTGTGAATAACCACATTTATTCAGTGAATAGTCAAATTTGATTTGCGAATAGTAAAAATTTTATATGCTTATAACAAATCACAAAAAAATGGGGGGTGCCAATGTGTTATGACTTTAATTTATGTTACCGTTATGTTTTTGAATTCTGGAATGCAAGGTTAATAACCGGTTGTCTGTTATTACCGCCTAATAGTGTTTAAATGTTGTAACCGTTCTCGCCAATGTAACTGCTTGTGAAAGGCTATAAGAGCCAATGTGTTGTACGCATGAAAATTAATGAAAATTGTGATTTCCTGTTGTTCACCAAATACCCTGTTCTGTGGTTCTCTTCTCTGAAGACGCCATTAAATCTTCCACCAGTTTGCCTCTGGAAGATCCTTCCCTCCCACCATTCCTGTAAGAAATTTTGACCATAACAACTGGTATCAGAGCCATCCCTCACCGCTCATTCCTTCACATGGGCGAACACAACACCCGGAATCAGGATTTACGCCGTGAGGTCGAGCAACTTCGTCAATCGATGACAGAGATGGGTCTACAACATGCAAACTCCCTGGATGAACAGCGTACCATGATTACCAAATTAGTAACTGATCGAGAGACTTCCGCATCCACCAACTGCACAAATGTCACCCCGTTAATGCAACCCCTGCAATATTCTCTTCCAACAAGGGGTGCTCGGTTGGATTTTCCACGGTTTACCGGCGATGCTGTCAAGGATTGGCTCTACCGATGTGAGAAGTTCTTCGACGTGGACAAAACGCCTGCAGATATGAAGCTACGTCTGGCCATAGTCAACCTTGAAGAAGAGGCTCTATCCTGGTACCAACTGCTTGTCAAGAACCCGGAGGGGAGTCATGAACTGACTTGGGAAGAATTTGCTCAAGCAATTCCTGCTCGATTTGGCCCGCCAACACTTGAAGACCCCATGAGTGAACTCAAGGAACTTCGACAAACATCCACAGTGCAAACATATCTGGATGAATTCAAGAGGCTGCGCAACAAGATTATCCTGTCGGAGGAGTATGCCATCAATTTTTTTTCTCATAGGGCTTAAGAAGGAGATTGCCTTGGCAGTTAAAATGTTCTTTCCAAAATCACTTCAGAAGGCTTATAATTTAGCAAGGCTATAAGAGCAGCAGTTGACGTTAAATACAAGGAGAAATCTACCCATTGGAGGAACCAACAATCCCTCTCACATACCTAAACCATCCACCACTCCAAGCTCTATCAGTACACACACCTCCAGAACATTTCACAAAATTTTACCCAAGGAAATGGAAGACAAGAGGGCAAAGGGGCTATGTTTCTGGTGTGACGAGAGGTTTGTCAGAGGCCATAAATGTAAGGGCAAGTCTCAAATTTATGTTCTTGAAATGGAGATGGATGTAGAAGGTGATGAAGAACCCGAAATTCTCTCAACAGAGACGGCATTAGAGCAAGAGCAAGTTGACCCAGAGCCACTAATCACCCCCCCCCCCCAAGTTTCTATGCACGCCTTAACCGGAGTCAACGACTTCCACACCATGAAGGTAACCGGGTACCATCAACGCAGTGCTCTCTCAATCCTCATTGATACTGGAAGTACCCATAACTTCATTGATGATCAAACAGCCCAGCTCTTGCAATGCACCTTTCTCTCCATTCCAGCCTTTAAGGTCGTTGTTGTTGATGGCAACCGGCTGTTGAGTATCTAGATGTGTACAAAATTCAATTGGACTATCCAGGGAGTACCCTTTGAAATAGACATGCTAGTACTTCCTCTTGGAGGGTGTGATATCGTGCTTGGCATACAATGGCTTATTACATTGGTTCAATCCAATGGGACTTCTTGAATCTAAAAATTGAATTTCATGTCAAGAATAAAAAGATAGCATTATGAGGAAGTAGACACCTGGGCAATCATCTTATCAAGCCTAAACGGATGCACAATTAAATTCAAAAGTCCGCTCAACTTTCTTACATGTCGGTTTGTTGGCTCCACAAGGTAGACGCTCTACTGCAATCTCTGCAGGTATCCCAGGAAGAGTCGGGAACTGCAACATCCCTGAACTGTGATCTTCTCTTGGATGAATTTCAAGACATATTCAGCATGCCCAAAGAGTTGCCTCCACAAAGAAGTCATGACCACCACATCTATCTGAAGAACCCGAATCAATTTATTAACATAAGGCCATACAGGTACCCTGCACTACAAAAAAATGAAATTGAGAGAATGATAAAGGAAATGTTGGAAGCGGGAACAATCAGAGCAAGTAGAAGCCCATACTCCTCACCAATAGTCTTGGTTAAAAAACGAGATGGATCATGGAGAATGTGCATAGACTATAGGGGTTTTAAACCAAAACATTGTTAAGGATAACTATCCTATACCCCTCATTGAGGAGTTGCTTGATGAATTGGCAAGGGCAACCATATTTTCCAAGTTAGATCTTCAATCTGGCTACCATCAAGTGAGGATGGCACCACAAGATATCTACAAGACAGCCTTCAAGTCTCACGAGGGCCACTATGAATTTATGGTGATGCCATTCGGATTAACTAATGCCCCGTCAACCTTTCAAAGCCTTATGAATCATATTTTCACCCACACTTGAGGAAGATTATCCTAGTTTTCTTTGATGATATTTTGGTGTATAGTGACACATGAGAGAATCATCTAGCCCATCTTAGAACCACCTTCCACATCCTAAGGAGGGAAAAACTGTATGTTAAAAAGAGCAAATGCTCTTTTGGACAAGACCAAGTGGAATATCTTGGGCATGTGGTGTCATCACAAGGGGTCATGGATGATCCTAAAATGGTGGAGGATATTCTGGACTGGCCCACTCCAACATCCATTAAACAACTACGGGGCTTCTTGGGGCTAAGTGGTTATTACATAAGATTCATAAGAGGATATGGGACAATTGCTAGACCTCTTACCGATCTACTTAAGAATAACCAATTCTCTTGGGGAACATTGGCAGATCAAGCATTCCTCCTTTTAAAGCAAGCTATCAGCAAGCCTCCTGTCTTGGCCCTTCCCAATTTCTCAAAACAGTTCATCCTGGAAACCGACGCATCTAATCAAGGAGTAGGGGATGTCCTGCTTCAAGAGGGACATCCGGTAGCCTTATTTAGCAAGGCCTTGGGATCCATGTTCACTTCATTATCAGTCTACGAGAAGGAGCTATTAGCAATTGTTATGGCAACTAAAAAATGGAGACATTACCTTCTTGGTGCACCTTTTATTATAAGGACCATCAAAGTCTTAAGTTTTGGGTGGATCAAAGATTGTCCACTCCTACTCAACAAAAATACATGGCAAAACTTATGGGCTTTGAGTACTCCATCCAATATAAAAAGGGAAAACTCAACGTAACGTCACTGTTGATGCTCTTTCCAGAAGGAAGTCCCTTGAAGGAGGGAGTTTACAAACCCTGGTAACTTCTCACTCCGATCTTATGGAACAGATAAGGCAATCATAGAAGCAGGATTCAGCCATTGTGCAACTTATACAACTCAAGGAAGATTTTCCGATGCAAAAACCCCATTACCAGTGGGCCCATGGAATTTTAAAAAGGAAAGGAAAGATTGTTGTGGGAAACATTGAAGAAGTTAAACATCTGATTTTACACGTTTATCACGACTCAAGCGTGGGAGGACATTCAGGGGTACATGCAACCTGGAAAAAGATTAAACAGAATTTCTATTGGAAAAATCTCAAGGAAGAGGTCTACCAATACATTCGAAGATGTGTTGTCTGTCAACAATGTAAGTCATCTACTAATAAACCTTTGGGCCTCTTACAACCTCTTCCAATTGCAGATCAGATTTGGAAGGATACATCTATGGACTTTATAGAGGGACTTCCTAAATCAGATGACAAGGACACTGTCATGGTGGTGGTGGATCGACTAAGCAAATATGCTCATTTTATAGCATTCAAACGGCCAGTGACGGTGCCAACTGTGGCGAAGTTATTTATGGAACATATCTACAAACTCCATGGAATGCCTATATCCATTGTTAGCGACCGGGACGCCATCTTCATCAGCTCCTTCTGGCAGGAATTTTTCAAGGTTAACAAGGTCCGACTCAACCTATCGACGTCCTATCACCCACAATCTGACGGACAAACGAAAGTTGTTAACAGATGCCTATAATTCTATCTGAGGTGTGTAACATTCGGCAATCCCAAAGAGTGCCACCGATGGCTCCATCTTGCGGAGTGGTGGTATAACTCAACATTTCATAGTGCCTCTCAGTCTACTCCCTACGAGATCGTCTATGACCAGCCTTCCCCACTACATTTACCCTATTTGGAGGATACAACAAGGGTAGCAACCGTGGATCGAAGTTTGCAAGCCAGAGAAAATGCCATACAATGTTTAAAACATCACTTATGTAAAGCTCAAAATCGAATGAAGCAGTTTGCGGACAAGCGTCGACAGGAAAAGGAGTTTCAAGTAGGGTCATGGGTGTATATCAAGCTTCAACCGTACAGACAAGCCAATGCTAGAGGAGGAGCCTTTAACAAACTATCTCCAAAATTCTTTGGACCCTTTCAAATCATTGAGAAAATAGGGGTTGTGGCCTATCGGGTGCAATTACCTGCTTCATCCAAGATTCATAACACCTTTCACATTTCGCAGCTCAAGGAACACTTCAGGGACCAACCCGTTTCCAGCATCTTGCCATCGGAGTTGCAGGAAGAAGGTGGACAGACGCAAATCCCAGAGAAGATATTAGAACGACGCATGATACCCCGTGGAGGACAGGCGGTTCCCCAAGTTTTAGTGCAGTGGGCAAATTCATCGGCAGACGAAGCTACATGGGAAGACTACTATGATATGGTGCAGCTCAATCCGGAACTTGACCCTCGAGGACAAGGTTGCTGAAGGGGAGTGTATTTGTTATGACTTTAATTTATGTTACCGTTATGTTTTTGAATTCTGGAATGCACGGTTAATAGCCGGCTGTCTGTTATTACCGCCTAATAGTGTTTAAATGTTGTAACCGTTCCCGCCAGTGTAACTGCATGTGAAAGGCTATAAGAGCCAATGTGTCGTATGCATGAAAATTAATGAAAATTGTGATTTCCTGTTGTTCCCCAAATCCCCTGTTCTGTGGTTCTCTTCTCTGAAGACGCCATTAAATCTTCCACCAGTCTGCCTCTGGAAGATCCTTCCCTCCCACCATTCCTGTAAGAAATTTTGACCATAACACAATGTCCCTTTGGCCCCCCTCTGGATCCTCCCCTGCGTACGAGCCCCGGAGCGCGGTGCTCCCCACCGCGGCTAAGAAGAAGACTCAGCTTCGAGAGCTGTGGCCTAGCACCCTCTGAACGTTTCTCTCTCTCCCATTGTAACGAGGAGCGGCATGTCGCCCTCAATTTCTCCCCAAAGCCCTGTAAAGAAGCAGTTGATAGTGAAGTTAGGTCGGCAACGAACCGACCACGTTGTTTTTCACCTCTTTCTGCGGTTTTCCACGGTAAAAAAGATTTCTTGTCAGTCGTCTAAATTTTCTGTGTCTGATTACGCGCTCGTCTGCTCCTGGGCTAAGAAGGACATTCTAGACCAATTTTAGGGGCCTCGAGTAGACCGCACCAATTTGGCGCCATCTGTGGGAGGAAGGTTCCCGAAGTTCTGAAGATCCAGAAGACAGTATCCTCAACACAACGATACTTGTGACTAGAGACCGTGGCAAGGAGAAGCACTCGCACCACCCAAGGTTCGGTCTGTGAAGGACATGTCGATCACAGTCCTTCCCATTCCCTCATCAGTGCATCGCGACTGAAAGAGACAGTGGTCGCACTAACAAATGCACTAGCAGGACGCATGGTCCAAATAGAGGAACAGTAGGCTGAAATGTTGAACCTCTTAAGAAACTTGGGAGCATCTCAGGCTCCTGCGAAACCACATGCACCAGTCAATGTGTCTGCTCCACCTCCATGCCAAGCCCCAGGAGACAACCAAGAAAAGGACTCTGAGTTCTCGGCAGCGGCAAGCACCGTGCACCCTCGCCCATTTAGCCAGGCCCGTCGAAGATGGCCCGCAACATCACCGCCAGAGGGCGGGCGACCCCGAGAACCTCCCCGGAAGACTGACTCGAGAGGAAGTAAGAGAGTTGATAGCAGAAGAGTATGATCAGGTAGGCCGCCAAGCAGCACATATATATCACCCCGTCCGCAACGGTTCCCCGTTGGCACCTGAGGTCATGACACATCCAATCTCAGGGGGGATTCAAACTCCCGAGCATGGAATCCTACGATGGGACCGAAGACCCCCGGAGCACGTAAATCACTTCTCCACCATCATCCAAATTTACAACGCCCCCGATCAACTACTCTGCCAAGTGTTTCTGACCACCCTGAAAGGCCAGGCTAGGACTTGGTTGTAAGATCTCTTTTTCCAAAACCCGCTCGGGTACTTAAAAACTCGAACCTCTCCCGCATCGCACGGTTGAGGTGGACCTTCGCCCAGAATCGCTGCCTTGCGGTGTCACCAACACTCGGGTTGACTAACACCGCTCAGCACCAACCCTCCCGGCTATACGATCATAAGTAAAATATGCCAAAAAGTAAGTACATAAAAGAAGGCATGTCCACAATCACAGCATCATATATAATGAAAACAGAAAGTCCATAAGAGAAGTACAATTAAAGGGGCTTAAACCCGATACATATGCAAGGTAATGTACTATCTCTCTCTCTACAACATGCGGAAGTCTACAACAAAAGCTCTCAAAAAGCAGAAATCTAACTATCTAATCATCAACCTGTGGCGTCGTTGTAGTGCGCTGCATCTGCTGCTCAGGTCCTGCCATCTCGTCCTGCTGCGCGCGGGACAACTCTGCCTCCTCGGACTCCTGCGTTCACACCGACTGTTAGTCATAAAGACTAAGCTGTTTTGTCCTCGCCTCCCTCCACGACTCCTAGGCACCGAGCGGGAGGAAGAAGCGGAGGACAAACAAGGGGTAAACAAGAAGGTGGTGACATGGTACTACTCTAGCAGGTATAAGTAAAGCAGTAAAATCTAGCTAGCAGTATAGTGCAGGTATAAGGTAGTAAAGTAGAGTAATGAAGTAAGCAGTAAGTAGAAAGGAAACGCAGAGCAGTAAGTAAATCTAAACTATCATCACAGATTCGTACCTTAACTTATATGAACGCCCATACGACATATAAGTTAAGATGTCCAGGTAACCCATCATATAAAAGAGCCCATACTAATTTATATGATGGGGGTATGCTATGTGTATGTTATGTTATGCTATGATTATGATGTTTTAATGAAATTATGCAATGTGACTCACCCACACGACTCTATGAGCACAGACCTTTATAGTTCCCAATTTGTTTGAAAGGAAGCCAACCTTTCGGGTACCGACCGTCGTGGCTCACGGTGGCAGTGGATCGGGCACTCCACATCCTAGGCGGGTATGGTCACTACCAAGCCTAGACCTCATGTATGCCTTAACGTTAATAACACAGCAACGGAGCTCCTGCGTACTCTTGCTGGAATCCACCAGACTTTAAGGTCGGGTGGGTTATTAGGGATTGTCCTCCAGACCGCGGTACTCAAACTTACCGGCCCTCTAAACCTCACCCTCACCTGAGTCAACGTTCTACCGTCGGTGACACGACTAGCCTAGTACCGAAGACTCGCCACTATTTGAATAAGTAATAGGTGTTAACCTGTCCACCCGAGCTTCCAGCTCAGGGACTAACACACCAGCTGATCCAACCCACCTCCTTCACTGAGGAGATCCATACCAGTCTGCATATCCACTTAGGCTACTCTTGCCTACAATTTAGTTCGTGTTATATTTAGAGTGAATCTTGGACTTCCCGCGGTGTACTCCGTAAGGGGCCCCTAACGGTACTACAGATCAATGGGCTCAACCCCACAATCCTCTTCAAGATAATTATTTTAGTTGGTGGATAACACTTGGTTCACCCTTAATCATTTCTTATAGTAAAGTGATTTAGCTCATCTCCCGTCCCACCCAATTGGGTTGGACGTACCTCCTTTCCTTCTACAATGACCCTAGCACAACCTCACAACTAAACCTAGAATTGACCCTCCTTGAATCATGGTGGGATATATCTCATTTACTGCTTGGGTATAACTCCTACCCACTACTTAGGGGTCTAAATTGTCAAAAACTCCAAATTCTGTTTTTACTAAACGCAGTCCACCAAATTCTGTTTTTACTAAACGCAGTCCACCAAATTGAACTATCCCTCAACCCCATAAGGGAATCCCTCTAAAAACTCATCTCCAGGGTCTTGTATAATTATCCTAGGCTACTACTGACCTTAATAAGGCATTGCCCAATTTCCATAATTTTCCATATTAATTTGGTATTTATTTTAATTCAAAATAGTTAAGGACTTAAGCCAAATTACACATGAACTACCCTCAAAATGACTATACATGCTACATGAAAATTATCAGTAAAATAATATCCCATATCAAGGTGGTTCACTGAGTATCATGACCCTAGGATGTCATTTGGCCTACTATATCATCATAATTGTATAATTACCAAAATGCCACTTTAATTAGGAAAAATAGTATTTCATTTCTGAAAATTCTCCAAAAAATACCATGTGTCCAAATGGGGTCCTAGAGTCCTTTGCCAAATTATTTTGTTATTACCATGTGATTTGATATTTTACAATGATTAAACATTCAAATATAGCAATTACCAATTTCTACATGAGGTACTTGAATTACACATCTACAAGCTTCCAAACTGTTATCATGGGCTCATATTGACATAAAATGACAGATTCCAAAGCATCATAACATTGCCCTATGATTTGGTATTTTAAAAGGATTAAATACTCAAGTGATGTACATCTCAATTTCTACATGAAGTATATGAAATACAATTCCAATAGCTTCCAAACAATTATCATGGGTATAGATTAACCTAAAATCACAGATCACCAAGTATCATGACAAATCCCTATGATTTGACATTTTTCAAAATTAAATTCCCTTAAGCTAGCAAGTACTTAAAAATTCCTACACAAGGAATGAAACTTCAATAAATTATAACAAAATTACTATAGCACAATTTCATCCCTAATACATCCACTGATAGTATAACAAAGTCATACAAGGTCATATGACCTTGCATATTATTTTATTAAGGAAAGGGGGGCACTTTCATTTATTAGGAAGAAATACACCTAAATACCCTTAAAAATTCTCATTTAATTTACTAAGTCAATTTATGCTCCTACAAACATATTTACACAGTCCCAAGCCATGGCAAGAACATTTGATCCTATGTTCTTCACAAATCCCCACTTTGCACCCTTAAGGATTCACCCTTAGGGTTTTAGGTCACACCACCCTAATGGCTCCAAATGGACCATTAGGGTGTGACATTAGCATTTGTATATACATACCCACATAGCCAACATGATAGGAGGAGGCTAACACACTCAACTCCTCAAAATGACCTAAGCCTAATTTGACCCTTAAAGGCCCTCATTAGGGTTTCCAATTTTCCATATCAAATCAACTCCAAATGGAGTGATATTTTAGGTAGGCACTACTCATGAACAAAAAAGTATGCCACCAAAGTTTGGTGTCATTTGGACATCATATGCTCCAAAAATCAACATAATTTAAATAATATAATTACCACAAAAATCCTATGTAAACGAGTCCACCAAGGGCTGCCCCTTTGGCAGGGAGTGCCCCTAGGGTATACCAATCCATGGTTAAAATCACAGCTCCAAAGATGGAGGGGTTTGACCTAGGCAATTTTTCTAATGGACTGACCTAGTGTAGGACCATTCCTAGTAAAACAGCTCCCTAGGGAGCTATAGGTCACCAAATGACCTAAACTCAAGGCCAAATGAAAGTTAAGACCAAGGCCTACAACTTTCATGTTGGGCACCTTTTCTAAATCAGCCATTAAGAGGTATTAAATAATTGTTTAAGTGGACTGAATGAAATAGGCAGAATATCATAGCTTTTGATTTAATTAAACACAAGAATTAAATGAAAACCCTAGGGATTTTTGCTCCCAAAGATCCCTATCATCCCAAGGATGATAAAGAAAACCCCATGGTGACCCACCATGCACAACTTCAGTGGCACATAGTAAGCCAAGAAGGGTCAAATCAATATAATGCCCAATTCTTGCTATTGGCACACCAAGCACAATAACCCTAGGTCCTTCATTGGTGAATCCACCCATGACCAGAGCTCCTATGGGTCTCAATTTTCTACCTGAGTCTACACAAGGCCTAACCATCATGCCACCAAATTTTGGGGGGTAGTTGGGTGCATATAGCCAACCATAAACCATTAATTTCATTTTCTAATTTAAGATAAAAACTATAGAAAAAGTAACTCCAAAAATTCTGAGATTTTGGCATAACCTAGCTCTAGGTCAGATACATCTATGTTTCAAATATCAAGCCATTTGGATGGTTAAATTTGAGTGGGCAACCATTTTAATTTCTGGATATTACAAGGACCAGCCTCACTAAATAGAGTGTTGTAGTCGGGCCACTTAACCAAATGAGATGATTAAGGTGTCAAATTAAAGGGGACATCAAGCCCTACAAGAGTTGTCTCAGGCAACTTTTTGATTTATGGCCTCTAAGGCCTTCAAAATCTAGCTTGAAGTTGACTAAATAAGTGTGACATAAACAACACTATTCATTTATTTAAATCCCCATGAGATATAGATTACCCTATCATACGGCGCACGAATCTTGGCGCAGATCAAGGGCAGGCGCGTCGTCTTCCTCCTCGAGCCGACGGTCAAGATTGATCCGCGCTGGGCCGACTTTCCTCCTCCTTTCCCGGCCACCTGGTGGCCACCGCGGCCGGCCACCACCGCCACCACCTTCGTGGTGGTCGGGGCCGCAACTCCCGACGACATGGAGGCCGGAGGGGGGGTATTCCGGCGAGCCTGGGTGGCTCAAATCGAGCCGATTTCTATGAAATCGACGGATGGATTCGGGCTCAATTGAGCCCGATCCTTCAATCTCTCGTGATGGGAAGCTAGCATGAGGGGAGGGGAGGAGAAACGAACCGTTGCGGGTGCGTGGCGGCGGCTCCGGCGGCGGTTTGCATTGGAAGTGTGCAGCTCCGGCGATCCTGCTCCCGATCCCGATTCTCCACCAAAAGCTTAGCTCCAGGTATCGTTTCCGTCTGCTCTCAGAGCTCTGAAGCTAAAGGAATGGGTAGATTGTCGTGAGGAGGGCTCCTTGGTTGGTTTTGGGCTTGGGCCTCCTCGGTTCTCCCATGCCTGCCACCCTCCTGCAGCTGCCAGCCTCCCTGCTTCCACCTGGGTCAAGGCCAGACCCCCAGCAATCAGGGAAGGGCCCTAGGTTGATTGGAGATTGAGTGTGGAGGAGGGGATGATGGCTTTTTCCTTTTTGCTTTTGCTTTTGCTTTTAGATCAAGCATTGCCCCCCCCCCCCCCCCCCCCCCCCCCCCCCCCCCTCCATTGATCAATCCTACCATAGTTTAGGGTTCAGTCTAAGGGCTGAATGCAAGGCCTAAGGTCCATGATTAATGGTTTGATGATGGTGTTGGGGTTCATTTCACTTTAGGCTTGAAATTCACCTTTAATGGCTATGTTGACCATGGTTGACTTTGGTCAACCAAGTTGAGTGGGTTGAACCCACTTGGGGGTCATGGGTCCCTTAACATCACCCAACATAGGTTGGTCCATGGTGGGGCTCCAATTGGTTCAATTTAATCAAAGGGTGTAGATTTGACCAAAATTGGGTAAAGTTTGACTTTGGTCAATTGGGGTCAAGTGGTCCCATCATGATGGGGCTTTTTGGTCCATTGGGTTCCTTAAGGTGTTTAGAGTGTGGTGGTAAGGTCAATTTGAACATTTGAGGGTCAATTGAACCCTAATTGACTTGGTTTGGTTAATGTTGACCTATTGTTGACTTTGGTCAAATTCATGCAATTGGGTCCCACCCAAGTGCAATTTCCATGGTTATGGTCTTCCTTAGTGGTTAGGGTGGTATGGGGGAGGTCAATTTGGTGAATTGAGGGCCAATTGGCCTAAGAGAGTGGTATTGGGCTATGTTGATTTTGTGCCCTTGGTGTGCACTTAGCACACTCCACTTGGCCCAAGGGCCTTAGTGGCCATTCTGCACACCACCCATGCCCTAACACCATCTAGGGTTCTAGAAGGATTGGGGATGTTACATTGGTTTCATTCTATTTTGAGTGGAACTATCAGAAATTTCACTGAACTGACACATCGGTTCTTCTCAACATGAAGATCCCGCAAGAAGATCTCCAACCAGCCTCCGGACCAATCTACGACTTCAACGACAGGTCTGTCCCGGTCAAAGGAACTATCACTCTCCTGATAACCCCGGGAGAGTTCCCAAAGCAGGCTACCCACGACTTACAGTTCATAGCAGTTGAGTCAGAATCGCCTTACAACGTGATTTTCAGCACGCTCCAGGCAATATTTGGAGCTATCCCTTCTCTTCTGCACCTCGCAATGAAGTTTGTCACCCCGAGCAGAGTTGGAGTTGTCTGTGTGAACCAGGAGGCAACACGCACGTGTTATCTGCAGCAGATGAAACTCAGACGAGGAGCATCCCTATGCACCAGCCTGTACTTGCGCAAGAACTGTTGTGTGTTTAATTTCAAAATACTTTATTTTGCTTCAAACTCTGCTATCACAGGAACATTCAAGGGCCAGTCCCCACGTTCGTAAGCAGTCCATATTGTCGTAACCTCCCCGTTTGTCCTGAACAAAAGGATCGGCAGTCTGGTCTGGGACCGGTCTTTTAAAAGACCGGTCTTTTAGCCGACCGGTCCCGGACCAGTCCCATTCAAACCGGTCCCGATCTGGGACCGGTTTTTCTCCTCTAGAGGAGGACCGGCTGGGACCGGTCCTAACCGGTCCCGGACCGGTTTTTTTATTAAAAAATAAAAAATATAATTAAAATTATATAAATTAAATTAAAATTTGTAGTGATTTAAAACTAATGAGTGGGGGTGCAAGTTGAGTAGAGCCTGCTCGAGAGCTCGACGAGCCAGCTCGAAAATTTAGGATTTTGCTCGCCGAGCTCGTCGAGCTCAGTGGAGCCCGTCGAGCTCAGTCGAGCCAGTCGAGCTCAGTCGAGCCCGTCGAGCTCAGTCGAGCTCGAGCTCGAGCCCATTGAACACAGGCTCGTCAAGCTCGAGCTCAAAAAAGAAACAGCTCGAGCTCGAGCTCGAGCCAGCTATTTTCGAAGAGCTCGACTCGAGCTCGACTCGTTTGCAGGTCAAATTTACAAAATTATTTACAATACATTAAAAAAAATTAAATAACATTACATAAAATAAAATGAAAATTACATTTAAAATAAAATAAAATTACATTGAATTGACGAAAAATACAATTTACCAGCTTATTCTGCGCCACCCAAATTTAAATTATTCAGCTCGTCTTCAACTTCAGATTCGCTATCTTCAATTGACGAAACATATTGCCTCCTCCATAGAGCATCCAAATGATCCTTGTAGCAAATGCAAATCTCCAAAGATTCTTCAATCAAACGACTTCTTCGCTTGTTCAGAATCTTGTCACTCAAAGAAAATGCAGACTCCGAAGCTACCGAACTAGCTTGGATTGTTAGTAAATCACGGGTCATTAAGGCCAAAATAGGATACGCATTAGTTTTAGATTTCCACCAGTTTAAAATATCAAAATTTTCAATTTCGCTTGCGGTTATATAATCTTGAAATTGTGTTTTGCTATATAAATCTAATTCGTTTAGAGTACTTGATGTTCTTTGTTTTTTTCCTAAAAGCTAATTCTAAAATTTTATTTTTTAAAGTATCTTTTGTTTTAGGTTGGGTGGATTCTTCGCGAGGCTGGAGTACGTCGTGAATGTAAGACGTCATTTTTTCATCGTCGTAGTGGTTGAATGAGAGTCCTTTTTTGATGACATTCTTCATTTGTCGCTCTCGTTGTCGAGCTTAGTCGTACGTCCAAATATGTCCGGTTGCCGAAATTTGAGCTTGGGTAAACTCCAGGGCTTGCTTAGAAAGACAAGATTTCACATGTCGGACGAGCGTTGTGTTGCTGCCAACGACCATTAGCTTCCCGCAAAGTTTGCACTTCGCCTTCATTTCGCCATTAACCCACACTTTATCAAAGGTCTCCCATATTGCCGCTTTATGGCGGTGCTCCACTATCTCATGACTGACTGACGCGGAGGAGGACGCCGGCATGGATGAAGATGACGCCATTTAAATTAAAGCGAATTTGAAAGAGAGAGAGAGAAATAGAGAGAGGGAAAGAGAAGTGGAGAGAGAAATAGAGAGAGAGAGAATGGGGGAGAGGGGGTATTTATAAAAAAAATTACTTTTATTTAAAAAATAAATTAATTATAGAGCCTAAGCTCTTTAATTAAAGAGCTTAGCGTTCGGCTCTTTAATTAAAGAGCCGAACGGCTCTCTAAAGAGCCGTTACAAACGGCTCTTGACCGGGACCAGTCTTTGACTCCTGTCCTAGGACCGGTAAAAGACCGGTTTTTAACCGGTCTTTTACCGGTCCCGATCCGGGACCGGTTTTTGCCAAAATTCAGGGGACCGGTCGAGCCCCTGGGACCGGTCCGGGACCGGACCGGTTCCGGACGGGACCGTTCCCTAGCCAGTCCTAACAAGTCCGGTCCCAGGACCGGTTTTTTTTGTACATGCCTACTCCCCGCTGCCGCAGCTCGAAGGTCTGCCCTTCACCCCCACAACAAGTTACGACATTATAATGAGGCATGACCATTTTGGACACCAACTAATTTTCTTGTAATTGTTGAAGGTGAATTTCTAATAGCTTCTTTGTTAATCATTGATCTTGATTATTTAGTTTATATTTTAATTGGAGGTCAACACTTTTCTAGAAAATTATGAAATTCAGGTTTGGCTATTATTTTGTTGTCTAGTTGTACAAATTTTAGTGAAGTCATACAATGTCAGAAAACCATACTTGATGTACAAAATCATAGGTTCTCTGATTTTGGAGTAATTTTAATAATTATCAAATTATGTAGAAAAATTATAAACTTCTGGAGATGGTGTCATAATGTCATAACTCACCCCCAATAATAATCTCGAGTCATTTTGATGATTATTTGGAGTACCTCCTCTCATGCACCTCATGTAGCTCATTTGATCTGTGTATAGTAAAACTGTAAAACTTGAGTAACTTGTAGACAATTAAGTGGGAATGGAAGGTAGATGGTGTACTTAGTCTGGTTGAGGAGAATTGAGGTCATCAATAGGAGCATGTACGTTGAGTGTGCCCGATAAGCTAAGGGGCCAGGTTATGCTCGGGATTGACGAAAGATCGTCTTTCCTTGGAGTGGAATATAAAACACATAGGGTTAACTCAAGTGAAATGGTAAGAAGGGTATATTCAAGGGTAGACATCTATAAAAATAAGTGTCTTGGAAAGGGCGGTTTGGGCTATCATCTCATCGTACCTCCTAGTACCGCTGCAAGCCCCTCACAGGGTAGACCTCGGGAAATCCAAGATTAACCCTAAATTGTATGAGTAAATTGTTATGCAAGATTAACTCAATAATACACTCACCCATACCCCGCAGCTGCGGGTGTTACCTTGTTTGGTCGGACGAGCAGTAGGCTCGGTGGATGTGGTTGTAGACGGGTTTGTCCGACGAGCGGGTGGCTCGGAAGGTTGTTGCGACTGGAGGGTTAGCCCGGGGAGCCTATGGCTCGGAGATACACAGTAATCATATTGCATGTGCATAAAAGTGGCGGGTCTTCGGTATAGACGGTCATTCACACCGACGTCAATACGCTCCCTCGGCAAGTGTGGATTTGCACTTAGCAAAGAAAGTCTGGTGGTCCAGACAGTAAGAGTACGCAGGCGCTCTGTGGCTTTGCGTTGAGGCGTAAGATAGGTCTAGGTTAGGTAGTGTGAATACCAACCTAGAGGTGGGTGAGGCCCAACCCACCGCTTTCTTTTGCCACTACGGGGGTATCCTGGGAGTCTTGCTAGCTCCAAAAAGGGGGGAACTAAGGTCTTTGCGCATAGAGTCGAAGTGTGTGAGTTGCATGCTGAGATTTGTGAAGTGAGCTAGCGCCGGCGCTAGCCCAACTTCCAGGTGGTGGCTCTGGAATCTATAAATAAGGGCAATCCCCCTACATAGTATATCAGAGAAAGAGGTCGACTTGGGCGGTCTCTATTGGCGGTCTAAGTCAGAGCGAACTTGGAGTAAGTTCGGCAGGAGAGCTTGGGCGATTTCAATCGGCAGTCTCAAGTGGGAGTGAACTCGGAGTGAGTTCGGAGCGACCTAGAGCAAGGCGCGCAAGTTGTGTGAGTTTGCTGAGATAGCGCCGGCGGTAGCGGGTATCGCAGGCGCTAGCGTCTTATTGTGGTCTGGCGGTCTGCAACTGCGGGCTGATCAAGGGAGTGTGCAATAAGCGAGCTCACGCGGTCTGAGATAGCGCTAGCGCTAGTGCTAGCGTCGGGCGCTAGCGAGTTGTGGAGAAGCAGACTCTGTATGCGACCAGTTGTTATTCTTTACTTTCGGCTGTTGTGAATCAAGTTGCATGCGACTTGTATTCAGCTTATTCTCTTGTAACTGTTGTAACTACCTGTCAAGCAATACAAAAGTGTTTTTGGTTCATTCTTGGTGTACTTGTCTCAGTGTTCCACAGATCTTGAAAACTTCACATGATATCAGAGCAAGGTTGGAACAAGCACTGAGTTACAAGTACTGAGCAACCAAGATGGACGGCGGAGGAGGCTATGCGAGATGTCTTGACATTGAGTTGCTTACTCTGACAAATTACATGAAGTGGAAGACTTGCATGGAGAGTTACCTGCTTGGAGAGGACCTATGGGAGGTCGTTGGAGGAGATGAGCAAGAGGAAGTTGTAGCTGCCGGAGACAATGGTCCAGCTGTGAGAGCTTGGAGGAAGACTAACGCCAAGGTGGAGTTCACTCTTAAGAGAGCAATTTCACCTGACTTGTTCGACCACATCATAGGTTGCAAGTCAGCGTCTGGTATCTGAAAAACCCTCGATGGGCTAGCTATTCAACACGAAGAATGTAGCGCAGCTACAGTTTCTGGAGATTGAGTTGGCGCGGTCAACTCAAGGAGAGTTGTCGATTTCCACCTTCTTCCTGAAGGTGAAGAATCTATGTGCAGAGATCTCGGCCTTGGATCCTGATGAGCCGATCTCTGAGGCGAAGCTGAAGAGGCATATACTCTGAGGCTTGATGAAGGAGTATACTGTGTTTGTTACGACTGTGCAAGGGTGGGCTACTCAACCCTCCCTTCTGGAGCTGGAGAACTTGTTGTCGTAACAGGAGAGTCTGGCGAAGCAGATGGCGGGAGTGTTTATCTCAGGGGGAGATTGCGAGGTGTTGTTCTCAGGTAAGAAGAAGACCTGGGACAAGAAGAAGAAGAACTCCGGAGATGGACCCTCAACATCCTCTCAAGGAGATAATGGGAAGTTCCTCCCTGCTCGTGATGAGAGGGGAGATCTCTTTGTTTTGCCTGTAAGAAGTACGGGCACATGACAAAGGACTGTCGGTCTAATCTGAAGGCTGGTCATGTTACTGAGAAGGAAGGAGGCCACTGGAGAGGTGGAGCGAGAGGTGGAGGTCACCAGGGTGATGAAGGCGGAGACAACTGCTTCCTGGCTGAGATGACGGTCATGCATGTCGATGTCTTAGCCTCTGTAAACTTTGAGAATGACTGGATAGTGCATTCCGATTGCGGGCACCATCTCACTAGAGATGTGTCTAAGTTTGTCTCCTTGAAGGCATACAGAGGATCGGATGTTATCATCACTGCGGATGATACAGTGCATCCTGTGGAGCAAGAAGGGATGGTATCCCTGGGAAGTGAAGAGAAACCTGTGACACTGGAGCGTGTATCATGTGTCGGGCATGAAGAAGAATCTCTTCTAGGTTGCAAATGCAGTGGATGCAGGATACCACGTGTTGTTTGGACCGAAGGAGGTGAAGTTTCTGAAGAACCTATCATCTGTTGATGCTGACATCACACTCACCGGGAGAAGGGTGAAAGATTTGTATGTTCTGTCTGCAAATGTCTATGTGGACAAGCTGAAAACGAATGACAGCGATGCGATCTGGCATGAGAGGCTATGTCATGTGGGGATGGACAAGTTGAAGATGATGGCTGCTAAGGGTCTGGTGAGCGGCCTGCCTAATCTCTCTTCTTGCGGCGATGACCATGTATGCGAGTGCTGTCAATATGAAAAGTCACATCGACTTCCGTTTGACAAGTCGGAGACAAGGTGTAAGGCACCCCTTGAGTGCGTACACGCTGATGTGATGGGGTCGTGCGCCACCTTTACTTATGTGGGAAATAAGTATGCACTGGTTCTGGTGGATGACTACACCCGCTACACGTGGGTCTACTTTCTAAAGGAGAAGTCTGAAGTGTTTGAGATGTTTCAGGAGTGGAAGGAACTTGTGGAGGGGAGGCTGAACCTGAGGGTGAAGAAGCTGCGAAGTGATAATGGGGGGAGTTTATCTCTAACGAGTTTGCTTCTTTATGAAGGAAATACGATATTCAGCGAGAGCTCACTTGCGCCCACACCCCTCAGAAAAATGGGGTCGCAGAGAGGAAGATCTGCCATCTGGTGGAGACTATCAGGAGTTGGCTACATGCTAAGGGGATTCCCTAGGCCTTGGTGGCGGAGGGAATGACGTGTGTTACCCACGTAATCAATCGGCTACCTTTCAGTCCTAACAGGATGGTGTCTCCACACCAGCTCATGTTCGGGGAGAAGCCAAATTTGAGTCACATGAGAGTGTTTGGTTCTACCTGCTTCATGCACATCCCAGATGCCCAGAGAACTCAGTTGGAGCCGAAAGCACGGAAGTGTGTCTTCATCGGCTATGATGAGCGGAAGAAGGGGTGAAAGTGCATGGATCCGCAGACCCACAAGTCCGTCGTCTCGCGCGACGTGGTGTTTGACAAACTGATCTCGTATCAGGGAGTCTCTACTGTGGTGCTGTCAGAGAATGGAGTTTCTTGCAGGTGTGAAGAGAGAGTCATTGAGGACTCTACTATGGAGTTGGAGCTATCTCCTAGTGCTCCATCGCCATCTGGCTCGGGGGGAGCTTCGAGTTCGAGAAGCAGGGGGAGCAGTGATCCAAGAGATGAGGGGATAAGAGTTGTAGAGGAGGATTCTACCGGGGTTTTAGAGAGTGGACAAGTCTTGAGGAGGTCGAAGCGGACCATCGTCCCGCCTTCTCGCTATAAGGAGGGGAACTTCGTGAGTTTGGTCACATGCTTCTTCGCAGGAACACTCGACGAGAGGGAACCTGCCCTCTTTGAAGATGATGTTGGCATTAAGGAGTGGGATGTGGCCATGAATGAAGAGATGGAAGCGCTGGAGAAGAATGAGACATGGGATCTCGTTCCCATGGTGGAGGGCATCAAACCTGTCACCTGTAAGTGGGTGTACAAGGTTAAGAAGAAAGCTGACGGAGGAGTTGAGCGGTACAAGGCTAGGCTTGTCGCTCGAGGTTTCTCACAAACCTATGGAGAGGACTACGAGGAGACGTTTAGTCATGTGGCGAAGATGACGTCGGTGAGGACGGTCATTGCTCTGGCAGCGTGCCGAGGGTGGAAGCTGTGGCAGCTTGATGTGAAGAACGCATTCCTATACGGAGAGATTGACAAGGACATATTCATGGTGCAACCACCTGGATACGTGTCCAAGTCACACCCACATCACGTGTACAAACTGAAGAAGACCCTCTACGGGTTGAAACAGGCGCCGAGAGCCTGGTATGAGAAGATTGCAGAGTACCTGCAGTTCTGTGGTTATGATGTCTCAGACTCAGACTCTAGCAAGTTCATGAAGAAGAGTGGAGATCTTCATGTTCTGGTTCTGCTGTACGTCGACGACATGATCGTGACCGGGAACAACAGTGAAGAGGTCGCGACGCTGAGACAGCAGTTATCTATTCACTTTGAGATGAAGGATCTTGGTGAACTGCACCATTTCCTTGGACTTCAGGTTGAGAAGAGAAGTGGTGGACTATTCGTTTCCCAGAGGGCTTGCGCTGAGAAGATCGTCGAGAGATTCGGCATGAAGGAGGGGAAGAGCAGCTCTGTTCCACTGGAGGTTGGGCTGAAGCTTCGGAAGGAAGAAGGGAGGATTCTTTCTGATCCAAAGGTCTTCTGGACACTGATGGGGAGTTTGATCTACCTGACTATCACGAGGTCAGACATCGCTTTTGCTGTCGGCCGAGTTAGACGGTATATGCAGGAGCTGCGGAAGCCTCATCTGGAGGCAGCCAAAGGGATTCTGAAGTACGTGAAGGGAACCCTTGAGATGGGGTTGTCTTATGGAGAGAAGTCTGACTTCAAGCTGCATGGGTACACGGATGCAAATTACGGAGGTGACGCTGATGATTGCAAGTCGACTTCAGGTCATGTGTTTCTATGTGGAGCTGCTGCTATCTCGTGGTGTAGCAAGAAGCGGGATTCTATCTCCCTACACAGAGGCTGAGTACAAAGCATCGTGCTTAGCACCCCAGGAGTGTGTCTGGCTGAGGAGGTTGGTGGAAGATGTGGATGAGAAGGTTAGCGGACCTACTGTTCTTCCCGGTGACAATGAGAGCGCTTTAAAACTGGTAACAAATCCAGTGTGTCACGCAAGAACAAAACATATAGAGATCGAGCATCACTTCATCAGAGAGAAGGTGTTGGGTGGCTTGATTGCGGTGGAGCATGTGCGGAGCGAAGACAACAGAGCAGATATTTTCACGAAGCCCCTATCTGCGGGGTCATTCAGGAGGCTTCACTCGCTGCTCGGAGTGGTTGACGGAGCTCACTTCAAGGGGGAGTGTTGAGATTTGTGAAGTGAGCTAGCGCCGGCGCTAGCCCAACTTCCAGGTGGCGGCTCCGGAATCTATAAATAGGGGCAATCCCCCTATAGAGTACATCAGAGAAAGAAGTCAACTTGGGCGGTCTCTATGGTGGTCTAAGTCAAAGCGAACTTGGAGTAAGTTCGGCAGGAGAGCTTCAGCGGTCTCAATCGACGATCTCAAGTGGGAGTGAACTCGGAGTGAGTTCGGAGCGACCTAGAGCAAGGCACGCGAGTTGTGTGAGTTCGCTGAGATAGCGTCGGCGGTAGCGGGTAGGCGCAGGCACTAGCGGCTTATTGTGGTCTGGCGGTCTGCATCTGCGGGTTGATCAGGGGAGTGTGCAAGCAGCGAACTCGCACGGTCTGAGATAGCGCTGGCGCTAGTGCTAGCGCCGGGTGCTAGCGAGTTGTAGAGAAGCAGACTCTGTCTACGACCAGTTGTTATTCTTTACTTTCGGCTGTTGTGAATCAAGTTGTATGCAACTTGTATTCAGCCCATTCTCTTGTAACTGTTGTAACTACCTGTCAAGCAATAAAGAAGTATTTTTGGTTCATTCTTGGTGTACATGTTTTAGTGTTTCATAGATCTTGAAAACTTCACATTGCACTTGTGTGATCATAGCATTATCCAGCATAACTCTGCATGTCATGACATAAGCGTTGCATTTCAACCCCTACCCCTATCGTATAAATTGGTTATGGGACTTTTTATACGATAGGCTTTGCTAAATGACCCCTTGGTCTATAGATTTGCATGGGCATTCCTATAAATCAATGGTTACTTTTCTATTATATACCTATCTTTACTTGCTTACTTTATTTGTTATTTACCTTGCTTTATTTACTGTTTCATATATATGAACACATGTGTAGAGATAGATACTTCTGTAGCTAAGACATATCATCTGCTTTGTTTTATACCCCTTGCTGTCATTTGCTTCATCCTCCCGCTCGATGCCTAGGGCCATTGGGGGATGGATGAGGGAAACGAGGCTTAGTCTTTTTGACTAACGGTCGGTGGACCATATCATTTTAGGGGATCAAGGAGATGCAACACCACCAGAGGCAGGTGCCTATGGAGGCGGGCCAGTCTAGCACGGGAGCGTCAGTCATAGGATCCGTGAGTGTCTTCGGTAGTTTTGCTTCCGCGAGTGATTCTGTAGTGAGGAAATGATGTACCAGGCATGAGCCCTTTATATTGCTACCTTTTGTTTCAGTTATTATCTGTGGACATCTCCTTTTCATTATGATCTATATTTCATGAAATGTGGACTTGAGCTTACTTTTGCTTCATTTGTACTTTTCTTCTTCTGTGTTCGATATGGCTGGCAGGGTCGGCGTTTTGTAATGACGACCTTCCCAAGTGTTAGTGTCACCGCAAAGCGGCGGTTCTGGGCATAATACCCAATTTGTAGCGAAAAAATGGGGTCTTACACGTGCAACCTCATTTGCCAACTCAAATTCTAAGAGGGCACAATTACCTATGTGCACCTCAGAAAAACTATACAAAGCTTCATAGGCCTTTATTTGAAGACAAGCGACCAAGAAGAGAGAAGAGAGCTTTGGGGTTTTCCGGCGAAGACCGCTTAGTAATCTCCTCCAGAGTTGAAGACCTACTTCGGTTCTCAAGTCCTCTTTCAAGAGTGACTTGGAGATCTTCATCGGAGATCGATCTACTCAAGTGCATTCTCTAGTGCCTTATCTAGTGCCTTCTCTAGTACCTTTTCAAGTGTGAACTCAGCTTTCCACAGTGTCTACCACAACACCGCCTCCAGTGCTTACTCTCGAAGCTGCTCATGAGAGAGCAAAGAATGACTTTGTATATTTTTTGCATTCAAGTACTTGTAATCGAAGCGGTGACATGTTACCTTCTTGAATATTCGAACACGTGTAACCTTAAGCAAACTAGTTGATTTGGTCGGCACCGAACCGACACCATGGTTTTTCCTTTCCCAGGTTTTCCATGTAAAAAATCTTGTCGTCTATACTGTTTGTTCTTGTTGGGATCATTGCCCACAATGTCTTAGATTTGGAGAAGTCCATTCATAAGTCAAAGATATATCTCAGAATGTATTTGATATACTCTCTAGAATCAATGTGCAGGAGATCAGGTCAGGCAAAAAGTTCATGGAATTCATTCAAGTTCACAAGCGTCGAGACATCATACATTGCTCGACGCCTGTGACCCAGAAACGTTGACTCATGTCTACTACTCAAATAGACAAGGTCGCCGCTGAAGTTCTTAGATCAATTTTGGAAGCGTCGAGCCAAATTGTGTCGCTCGACGCCTTGGAAAGAGAAGTGTCGACTTAACTTCAGTCAGCTCAGCGCCAACCAGAAGTGTCGAGATATGAAGGCTTAGTTAAGAAGCGTCGAGCCCCTGGATGTTGTTCAACTTCTTCAGATAAAAAGCGTCGACTAAGTGATGTTTGCTCAACGCCTGAGAAGGAGGAGTCGAGAGCTTCAGTCTAAGGAGTATGCGTCGAGCGTCTAAATATCGCTCGACGCCTAACTGGAAAAGCGTCGACAGAGATGTTAAGTGCTCAACGCCTCTTCTACAAATACTCTGAACTGACGAATATCTTCCACAGCTAGCTGAGCTTTTGTTTTCATTAAAGACCGTTGAAGACGTAACGTCATGCTGACGTGGAGAAGCGTAACAGACATTGCAGATGGCAGGCTATAAATAGAAGGCATGACCTATGGGTTGTAGAGTTAATCCAAGTTATGAAGTGAAGAAAAGTGAAGTTAGAAAAGTTTTCCTATCTTCTCAAAAACAATTATCGTCTCCATCATTTTGAGAGAAAGTTTGAGATAGAATCTGGAGAAGTTGTCTTTCCTTTCAGAATCATTCTAAATTGAAGATCTCATTCAGCAATCTTGTGTTGATACCTCTCTCTGAAAGAAGAAGATCAAGAAGGAAGAATCTGTCTTCCCAGGAAGAAGAACAGTCATCACACCCTGTCGAATCAAGAAGATCATTTGCTGCTGCTGTTCTACTGAAGATTTCTGTCTGATCATTCAGATAGATCAAGAAGGCTCAACAATCTCGTATCTGAGTCTAAGTATTTGTAATCCCCTTTATAAATTTCTGTAGGATCTGAGTTGTCAGATCTGAGTGTAGGATCTGTCAAGGATCTGAGTTGTAGGATCAGATGTGATCTGAGTTGTAAGATTCAGGGGTGAATCTGAGCTGTAGGCCTAGTTATAAAGGCTGAGGTAGGATCTGTTTGATCTGAGTTAGTAAGATTTGTGGATCTGAGACTGTAAGATCAGTTGTGATCTGAGCTGTAAGACCTGTTTGTGGTCTGAGATCTGGAGGAGTTATAACCTCTATATAGCACACTGCTAGAAGGGGAGAAGGGGGAAAGTGGATTACCCAAGATACGGGGAACCACTATAAAAATTCTGTGTGTTCTTTTCTGTGTATATCTTTATTTCTTGAAAGCTCTGATCAGTTTTATCTCGATTATAGTCAAGAATCGTAATAGTTTTTTAAATAACCTATTCACCCCCCCCCCCCCTCTAGGTGATTAGCTACCCTTAATTAAAGTCTTTCAGTTCTCTTTTAACTGTATGTGCGTTTCACTCACTCTTGAGCTAAGACGGTTCGATTTTCCGGACCCGGAGAGCGCTATAAGCAACCCGCAACATGAATATAAGCTAAACTATCATTATGCATTATTTTTAAAGCCCCGTATACTCTCACTCGTGTGTGTCTCTCTCTCTCTATATATATATTGTTGAGGCTCCGCTCAAGATATTCTACTAAGCCTCATCAACATGTGGAATGGACTTATATAGTATCTCCAGCGTAGAGCCCTTAAACCTAGTGACACGGAACCCGTCGGGTCATTCCGAGTCGGTCCTGACACGCGCGAACATATTAATAAATTATACCTAACAATCTCCTCCTATGTCCGCGGTATACCGACGTTGGAAAAGGGTTGGTGTGTGTAGTGTTCAACCAGTTCGACTCATTACACAACCGTGTCCGCAAGTACCTGTTATAATATATTGTACTGAAAGAAACAGGAGTATGTATGCACGCATAAGCATAAAATATAAACTAAGCAGCATCACATCAGAATCAAAGTACAATCAAAGGGATAGGTACCAGAAGACATAATGTCTCATGACTAACAAAGAATAGAAAATAGTCCAAACAAAACAGGTAAAGAGAGCTAAACAGTGCTCTAAGTCAGAGAAAGAAAAACCAAACAGATACTCTAGTAACCATCATCCAGTAGATCATCCTTTTCAGGATCCCAGTCTGCATGTGCTCCTCCTGCAGCAGCATTTCCTGTAATTTCCAACAGAGAACTTCATTCAGAATGAATTCAACTATGGAAAATGTACATGTATCTAGTTCTGTATATAAGAACGTAGTACTTTAATTATGCTTAGAGGATATAAGTAGAGTATTTTAGGTTTAACCGCAGAATCTATTAATTGTTTCCAAGCAAAATAATTTCAGATTTCTGGACAACACAGGTATATATGTGTTCCTATGTGTGATATCCTGGTTACTGTTCTTCTAGGGTTAATTGGAACTCATCAAATGTGGAATGGAACCAATCAACAGGAGAAGGTCCAAAACAAGTCAGATCGTGTTATCAAATGTGGAATAACACTCTCCTCGAAGTTAAGGAATACGAATCTGGATAAGGTTGTTATCATCAAATGTGGAATGAAACAACCAACCAGAGATTCGTACTCAGCAACCAAAATATCAACGGAGCACAACATGCTTGATTTGACAAAGGAAGGAATCAAAACATTCAGACTAAAACTGGTGTCAAACCGCTTTGAGTCCCATTTCCCCCACTATTTTGATTGAGCGGTCACAGGGCATTCCTTTTGTCAATGGATCAGCTAGATTATCCTTCGATCGCACGTCGACCAAAGTAATAATGTCTTGTTCTTTAAGATAATTCAAAAGAGCGTGTCTCAGTCGTACATGTCGTCTCTTAGTATTAAAGAGGGTATTCTTAATAACTTGGACTGCTGCCTGATTATCACAGTATAGGCTTAAAGAATTGATTTGAAGTCTAGACAAGGGAATGTCTAAGATCAAATTTCTGATCCAGTCTGCCTCTTCACCAGCTGAAGCTAAGGCAAATAACTCGGCTTCCATAAACGACAAAGCTATACAAGTTTGTCTCTTGGACTTCCAAGTAACTGCAGCGCCACCCAATGTGAATATAAATCCACTTGTGGACTTGCTGTTTGTAACTTCTGAACACCAGAAGGCATCAGAGTACCCTTCCAAAGTAGGAGGGTGACCAGTGTAGCACAGAGTGTGATCTTTAGTACCTTTGAGATACTTCATCAGCCTATCTAGGCATCCCAATGCTCTTTGCCTGGACTACTTGTAAAGCGACTTAGCATGCTTACGGAGAAAGCAATGTCTGGTCTAGTGCAACTTGTGGCGTACATGAGACTTCCAATGATCTTTGAGTACTTGACTTGATCAACGCTTGTCCCTTCATTCGGACTCAACTTGACGTTCAGATCAGTTGGTGTTTCAACGGGCCTACAATCTTTATAACCCCAGGTATTAAGAATCTGCTCTATGTAGTGAGCTTGACTCAGAGTGACACGTCCCTTGTCTACTCTTACTTTCATACCTAGTAGGGTATCGACAGGACCAAGGTCCTTCATATCAAAAGCTTTGGCGAGAGCGGACTTAATATCCCTCACGACAGCTAGGTCTGACCACAGAATCAACATGTCATCCACATATAGGCATATGATGACTGTTTGGGTTGACATCGAGCGGTAATAGAGACACTTATCTGATAGACTGGACTGAAATCCAAAGCTCTTTACTACTTGATCAAACTTCATGTGCCACATCTTAGGAGCTTGTTTAAGCCCATAGATGGATTTATTGAGTTTGCACACTTTATCCTTTAGATTTGTATGGACATAACCTTCAGGTTGTGCCATGTAGATCTCTTCATTTAGCTCTCCATTCAAAAAGGCTGTTTTCACGTCCATCTGATGGACGATGAAATTCTCGATAGATGCTAAGGCTAGAAGAATTTTAATAGTAGATAGGTGACATACAGGTGAGTAGACATCAAAGTAGTCAATTCCCCCTTGCTGTTTATAACCCTTAGCTACTAGACGTGCTTTGTATCTGGCAATAGACCCATCACTATGTAACTTCTTCTTCAGTACCCACTTGCATCCCAGGACTTTAGCTCCTTTCGGTAGGTCCACTAGATGCCAGGTATTATTTTGTAGCAGCGAGTTCATCTCATCGTCGATGGCTTCTGCCCACATTAACGCATCTCTCGATCTCATTGCTTCCTGATAGGAAAATGGATCATCCTCTAAGTGGTAGGTGACGAAGTTCTCACCAAAATTTTTAGGGATTCTATCTCTTGTAGATACTCTAAGAGGAACAGGTTCCACCTCTAAAGGTTGGGGAGCAGTGCCAGAGGGGCCAGCTTCAGGTTCTACAGTAGATTCTGAGATCATGTCAGTAGATCCAGGGACGGTCAGGCCATGATCTTTGATAAATTTATGTTCAAAGAAGATAGCATCTCTAGACTCTATCACTGAATTAGTGGATAGATCCAGAAACCGATCAGTTGCACTGTCTTCTGCACTACCTAGATAGACACAGGTTGTCATTCTAGGTCCCACCTTAGGTCTTTTAAGGTCGTGTATACGCACATAGGCGATACAGCCCCAAGTCTTAAGAGTGTCATATCTACAAGGATGACCGTGCCACGGCTCATAAGGAGTAGAACTGAGCTTTGAGTGAGGCACTCTATTCAGAATGTGATTTGCAGTAAGGACTGCTTCCCCCCAAAAGGAATTGGGCATGTCAGCGGTCAGGAGCATAGAATTTAACATCTCTGTCAACGTTTTATTCTTACGCTCAGCAACGCCATTTGATTGGGGTGAGTAAGGAGCTGTAGTTTCAAGGATTATGCCCTCAGTGGCACAAAACTCCCTAAACCCAGTTGCAGTGTATTCTCCTCCTCGATCACTTCTAAGTCTCTTAATCTTCAGATTTAACTAGTTTTCTACCCGAGATCTGAAGATTTTGAAGGTCTCGAATGTCTCGTCTTTCGATTTCAATAGGTAGACATGACAAAATCTGGAGAAATCGTCAATGAAGGTAATTATATACTTCCTTCCCCCTCTAGTGGCATGACTCCGAAAGTCACAGAGGTCGGAATGAATCAATTCCAAAAGTTGTGTGCTCCTAGAAACGGTCTTGTAAGGGTTTCTAGTTATTTTAGTTTGGGCACAAACCTCGCACCTATCAAATCGAATAGAGAAATCTAACGAAATGTTGTGACTCTTAGCTAGATCGCGCATCTTTTTATAGTGAACGTGTCCAAGTCTATTGTGAAGTAGCTTTGGATCTAACAGAGACGAACTCACTTGATTTATGCACTCATTTTCTAGACTAAGTCTATACATCCCATTGATTAAGTAAGTGCAACTAAAGTAATGTGAATTAACAGTTAGTGTTATTCTACGCTAATGGTTGTGAAAGACATTCCGGACTTATCTAGCAAACTCATAGAAATTAAATTTTTGGTTAAATTAGGAACTAATTTAACATTTTGCAAAAATAAAATTTTACCTGAAGAGAGGACGAGCTTTGCCGTCCCAGCATGAGTGACGACTTTCTCTCCTCCATTGCAATTCTCTACTCTGTCTCGGACTGCTCTGACGTCTGAGAGAAGACCTCTGTCATTTGTAACATGACATGTGGCACCGCTGTCCAGCCACCACTCAGAAGACGCACTGCGGTGACGGCTTCCGACCATAGCCACAAAGGACTTGGGATCAGAGGTGTCGACCACCATGTGCGCCGCCTGTTGTGGAGCTTCATCCTTCTGCTTCTTCGGACCCCTACAGTCAGCGGACCAGTGACCCCACTTGCCACAGTTGTGGCATTTACCCTTCTTCCTTTTGAGAGAAGGTTTCTTGACCGCCAACTGGGCAGGGGTGTCACCCTTAGGTGTCGGGGGCTTCCGAGGAGGCTTATTAGGTCGAGAAACGAAGTTGACAGCCTGTGGGGGCTGAGCAATATGCTCCGCGCTCTTTCCAGCGATGTTATGGTCCTCAATGTGAATGAACCTTTTGAGTTCATCCGCGCTCTTTCCTAGCTAGACTTGTATTTTCCAACTGAGGAAATCGGACACGTCGAACGACTGCAGCTTGGCGACGTCGAGCACACTTTTCTTCGACATCGCAGCAGAGTTCTAAAAAACAGAAACTAAAACAAGGTCACCTGATTCGCGCGAAGACGGCCGGGAAACTTCGGATCCAATCCAGTAATTGTGTTTTGCTCTCTTACTCGCGGCGACACACGACCAGATCAGCAGAAAAAAATAGATCTGCACCAGAGCTTCAGATTGGACTGAGATCGGGCTGCCCTTCTTCAAGATGCAGAAAAACACGTCACTTTCGTCTCGATTTGATTTGAGAACAGCAGTCGATCGAAGATCGAAGAAGAAACTCAAAAAACCAGAGCAGCAAATTTTCTTCTTCAGATCTGGTAAGACCAAGCACCGAATCGCCAGAATTTCTCCTCCAAACTGACGAACAGGGGACAACAACTTAGAGAATGATGGACGAGAACAATTCAGAACAGTCACTGTAAAGACTGTTGTTGCATCACAATCCAGAACCACAAAAGTTTTGAGAGAGCTGTTGGTTTGCGATTCTTCCTGGGAGGGGAAACAACACTCCTTGGCGCGATCCGGACAGAGCAGCAAGAATGGATCCAAGATATGCGATCTAGATCCAAGATCTGCGATTTAAGAGATCGGCGAAATCGTGATCAGCGACGGGGGCTTTCGAACACAACAAAATCTGCGTGACTTGGGAGAGATCTCGCGATTTCCTCCAAGGAACAAGAATCGCAGAACTTCAGGCGGCGAGAACCTGCGCAGATCCGGCGAAGAGGACACCTCCAGGCGGCGAGAGCCTTTGTGATTCAAGATCTTGCGATCCTTTGTCAAAACAGCGATTGGATCTCCCTTCTGCACGATGGCGACAGAAGAAAAGAACGCGAACGAGAGTGCCGACGAGGACTCACGATAGCGGAAGAATGCGAATAGGATTTGTGCTTTTTCTTCTTCAATCGGCAGGCGCGACGGGAGGCTTCGATCAGTGAACAGAGAAAGTGAATCGGGAGAGACGGGAATCGCAATCGAAACAGAGAGAGCGCCGCACGGGGGGAACTTGAGCGGAAAAACCCTAATCTTCTATCTTGAGAATGTTGAGGCTCCGCTCAAGATATTCTACTGAGCCTCATCAACATGTGGAATGGACTTATATAGTATCTCCAGCGTAGAGTCCTTAACCCTAGTGACACGGAACCCGTCGGGTCATTCCGAGTCGGTCCTGACATGCGCAGACATATTAATAAATTATACCTAACATATATAAGAGGTAGACTTAGGCTTCATTTGTTTAGGCGGTGGAGGGCGGAGATGGCGGGTGGAGACGGAGGGTTGGGACCGAAGGGGAGGAGGCGGGGCTGGAAACGGAGCGGATCAGGGGCTTTTCCTCTGTCCGGCGGGTGCAAACGCCACCGACACCCGCTTTTTTACCCACTGTACGGAAGCATTTGCTCAAAACTCAGGCGCAAAAAAGCCTAAACAAATGAAGCCTTAGTGTCAACCTTTACTGTAAGATGAAAGCATCGCTTTCCTTTTCTGTATATAACGTTGATATTTTTATTTTTATTATAAAAATATTGTTTTTATTAAATTATAGGCATAGATCTCTAGAATATAAATTTTTAAAGTATTAATAAAACATTATATAAAGTTATATATTAAATTTTGAAGTTGTACAGAGAAAACATTATATAAAGTTGTAATAGATTTTTATTTGAAATTTTGTTCAGCAGGAGGGTAGGTGCCGAGAATTTTATTCAAAACATCTATCTAATGCCGAAATTGTTTTTAATAGATCTATCGAAAATTTTCGGCAACTTTAAATTTAGGTCAATGTTATTAGCAGCCCGAAGACGGTATTTGCAGTCCTAAAATACTTAAAACGGCTATTCGCAGTCTTAAATACACTTAAATTCTTTAGACTGTGAATATCAAAGGACTGTGTTTAACGGTTATAGGACTGCTTATAACATTTATACGTAAGACGGTACACGGGGCAGCAGTCAATAACTGAACACAATAGTAACCCGGCAGGACGACACTCCTTCCAGTCGCAACCCGGACTGTTGCATGATTTTTTAATGGGCTCGAAGTGCAGTGACTCGGTGACGAAAAAAATTAGGTGCGTTTATCCCACCGAGTTTTAATTGGGAGAAACAATACAGCCGAACGATCAGGTATCTTACGGCAGAGTTGTTTTCGCGGAATACTGCAGTATTTTAAAAATACTGTCAGTTTTGTCATTATTTCGATCAATTGTGTTGTTTTTGCAGAAAACCAACGGTTTGATGTGCACGAGCACCGTGATCTTAGGTAGGAGAACACACCTAATAAAATTTTGGTGCGTTTCTACCAGCTAGTTTTAGGTAGGAGAAACAATTCAGCCGAACGATCTGGTATCCTACGGAGGAGTTGTTTTCGCGAAATACTGCAGTATTCTAAAAATACTGTCAGTTTTGCCAGTATTTCGATCAATCATGTTATTTCTGCAGGGACCAACGATTTGATGCGAGCGAGCACTGTGAACTAAGCGAAAGAATGCACCTAAAAATATCTCCCTAATGACTGGGTGCAATGTCTCTCGTAATAACATTAAAAAATAAATATGGGCTTGACGAGAGTTACCGACGACTGCTAACAGCATGAAAAAACCCCGTCTTGCAAGTTGCAATGCCGTGTGTGAGAATAAGTCAGCCTTCAGATTCGTCCAAAGCAAGTAAAACAAATCCATCTAAAAAAATCTATGAGGAGATCCGCAGAAAAGCAGTATGCGCATTTATTATATTATATTATTAAGATTTGTGATCTTACTTCTTAGGACTATATAGCGCTGTTTGGCGCGGCGGTTGAGGTTAGAAACGCTGTTTGGCGTGACCATAGTAGTTGGAAACTGTGATCACGTATGTACGTAATTGCGTCGTTTGGTGAAACTGTAATTTGGCGTTGTCATGAACTTGAAGATCAGTTTGATAATATATATAGAACAGTGGCGTCTGTTGAATTCAAATTGCAATAGTTTTTAACCAAATTTTTGATAAGAAAATAACAAAAATAGCTGCAGAGAACCGAGAAGAAATATTTCTCTCAATGATTTTTGAAATCATTTCTAAAATCGCTTTTGAGAACATTTTCTGAAATCATTTTTGAAATAATATTCTGAAATCAGTTTTTTCATATCAGGTTAATCATTTGTGAAATAATATTCTGAAATCAATTTTTCATATCAGATTCTGAAATCTTTTTTTTTTCCTGAAATCACAAAATCATAAACCAAAATTCATTTCAGTGCTGAGATCTTCTTCAACAGGCAAGGGAAGAAAAAAAAGAAGGTAATAGATACAAAGCAGATATCTACAGCCGACGCGGATGATCTTCTTCAACAACCGATGGAAGCAAGGATTCGCAAGAGTTCTAGTGAAGATCTGCGAGGAGAAGACACGGAGAAGACAACCCTTTCTGCGCTTGTGCAAGGAGGAATTATCGGGAGGGTTGCGGGAAAGCAAGACACAGGGAGGAGTTATATGCGCTTTCACGACAATATTGTGTATTTTTTATGGTGGAGTTTCTCACACGCGGAGTCAAACGACGATATAACAACGATAGTGTTTATTTAAAAACGTCGCCGCACTAAAAATGCCGCTCCAAACAGCTGATAATCTTGTCGTTAAACATATGACGCAGAACCCGACATGCAGGTTACAAACTGTTGATGCCAAATCGAAATGGACGGTCATTATTGAATTTGAATTTAATCCAACAGACTCGATCGATCGATCAACTTTCACAGCAGTGTTAATGATTAACAAAATAACGTTCTATGCAAATAATATTTGACATATAGTCCCTAAAAAATTTTATTTCGATTTAAATAATATTGAAATTTTGTAATCGTCAAATGGTATAACTCGTACGCGTTCCTTAGGGTCTGTTTGGGACAGCGGTCCGCTGATAAATTGATGTTTGGCAGCTGAGCTCTTTGAAAATTGATTTTTAAAATACCCCGTTTTTGCTTCTATTCTGAAATCTGCAGCGACCCCACGTTCAGCGCTCTCAAATCGCGCCGAGCAAAATCGCGCTCTCCTCTTCTTCGCTGCTGTTCGCCGCTCGTTAGGGCTCATCCCTCCCGATTCCGCCGGAAATACGCGATGGAGAAGAACAGTGGCCTGGCGATCTTGCGCTCCTCTGTGGCGATGCCTGGATGCCCGACGCCCGAGCGCCGCTTGACCACGACCCCTCTCCCCGATCTCTCTCGACGATGACATCAGCTTCTCTTCGATCTTTCTCTAGGAGGTCCCCGATCTGAAGAAGACGTCGGCGAGCCCTCGATCTGAAGACGAGCAGCCCTCGATTTGACGACGCCCGCCTCCTCGACGACTCCGATTCTCCTACTCTGATTTCTCCTTTGTGGTAAAACTGCTGCTCCTACTCAGATTCTCCTACTTCGATTTCTTCTTTGTACACGAATCAGCTGTTTGATTTTTTTTGGATGTGGGTTTGCATTTCTGGATCTAGATTCAATTTTTGCTGTCAGATTTGGGTTTGCATTTCCATCTATCTTCATTTTTTTGTGGGTTTGCATTTCTGTATGTTTGTATGCATATATGTGTGTGTGAAGGTGAATATGAATGCTTGTATATGTGTTCTTCATATCTGTATGTTTTTCTCTCATCCATCCCCTTTTTCTCTTTCCCAGATCCATGAATTACATGAATTACATGAACCGAGACAGAAGTGTGTGTGTGTGTGTGTGTATTTATTTGAGTGTGTATATGTGTTTTGCATTTGTATTTTAAGTTCTAAAAAACAGCTTCCAAAAGTTGTTTCTCCAAACAGCTAAATTAGAAAATCGCTCTTCAAAGCGCATTTCTGCACAGAACACCCAAACACTCTGCAGTTTTTCAAAACTGCTCCCCAGAGAGCTCTTTTAAAACAGCTCTATCCGGACAGCAGCTTTTCAATCCGTCAGAGTTGTCCCAAACAGACCCTTAGTTAATGACAGCAGATGAACGAAAAATCACTACAAGAAAACAGTCATTTAGTGACGAAAAAATTGTGACAAAAAATATTGCGTCACTAAAAACACCTTATTAGTGACGGAATATAGTTTGTCACTAAAAATACATCTTCAGTGACGAAATAAATATTTGGTCACTAAAGACATATCTTTAGTGACGGAATATAAGTTCTGTCACTAAAGTCAATTTTCTAAAGTATTTAGTGACCAAAATTAGTTTAGTCACTAAATTATTTATTTAGTGACTAAAAAAATTAGTCACTAATTATCAAAATTTTGGAGTTTCTTTCATAAAAAAATTCATTTATTCTCTCATAATAAGAATGCGTTTCATGTGCCTATCAAAATTCTTGTTTCTCATGAAAACATCATCGGAAGTAATACGATCCATGCCGTTGCCGCCCCAATCTTTTCATAGATTCATCAATGTTGGGGGAGCCGACGGATGGGGTACGTGGGGTATTGTGAGAGAACGAATTAAAAATAATATGGTGCAACAAATTAAAAATGTTCCTTCAGCTTTAGACAACTATCCGCACACCTAAATCACTATTTCCAATCGATAAGTTTATGATTAAAATTACAGACAACTATCCACGTACACACATCTAAAATCATCACTATTTCCAATTAATACATATATAAGTTTATAATTAAAATTACACTTATTATATACACTTTTTATATCCGCACATTTAAAATTCGAGAGAAGCTCTGTTCTTATTCGTGAATGCCCTAGCCTCTTCTGCGCGCGCGAATCCCCCATTTCTCCCGTCGTCGCCGTATCTAGTGACCCTGCGCCGCATTCCATGCCCCGAGAAGATCGACGAACAGAGCTCTCTTCTTCAGTTCTTCTTCCGTTAATCCTGAGTTTTCGTCTTCATTCTCCATCTCTTCGAGGAGATGAGGGTAGGGACGGACTGGGTATAATCATATAAGCTCCTCACGATTTTTTTTCCTTTTGCTTCGAGAAGATGTAACTCATCTTCAAGTCCGTTTTCATTTAGTGACGAAATATATTTGGTCACTAAAGACACCTTTTTAGTGACGGAATATAGCCCGTCACTAAAGCCATTTCTTTGGTGACGAAATAAATATTTAGTCGCTAAAGACATATCTTTAGTGACGAAATATTACTTCTGTCACTAAAGTAAATTTTCTATAGTATTTAATGACCAAAAAAAGTAGTCACTAGTGATCAAAATTTTTAAGTTTCTTTCATTAAAAAATTCATTTATTCTCTCACAATGAGAATGAGTTTCGTGTGCCTATCAAAATTCTTCTTTCTCATGAAATCATCGATCATTGGAGGTAATACGATTCACGTCGTCGCCGTCCCAATTTATTGAATGATGAAATTAGAGGTTAATCAGTAGATAATATTTTTCAATTAATTAGTTATTAAAATTAATATTTGATAACTAAATTTGTTTGTTTAGTGATCAAAATAATATTACACACTAAAAATTAATGTTTAGTGACGAATATATTTAGTCGCTAAATCATTTCACGAAAGAAAAACATCCCGCCTCTATTTCATTATCGTTTGTCAGTCTTCATCACAGGCACACATTTAAGCTGTCCATAATTTTTTTTAATTTGATCACTTCATATTATTTTCTAGTCGCATTTTGTTAAAAAATTGTGATACAAACATTCAAATTTTTTTTTATAGAAATGTGTTTGATGGTACGATGCTCGTGAGTTCAGCATGGACTTTGGCTTTAATTTAGGCAATTGTTAACCGCAACCCATTTTTATGAAGTATTATGCATTTTTTTGGAAATACGTCTTGTACAAGCATTTTTAGGAAAAGTGTTCAACACGAAAGTTGTAGATATCGTCGAGATCTACAACTTCCGTGTTGAACATTTTTCCTAAAAATGCATGTACAATGCGTATTTCCAAAAATTCGTTATAGTTACGCCCATGTTTCAATTCGAGCGGCAGAACGTCTTGTGCGTGCATTTTTAGCAAAAGTGTTCAACACGAAAGTTGTAGATATAGTCGATATCTACAACTTTCGTGTTGAACACTTTTCCAAAAAATGCTTGTACAAGGCATATTTCCAAAAAAATATGTAATACTTCATAAAAATGGGTTGCGGATAGCCAAAACTGGAGTGCGGTTAACAATTGCCATAATAATTTATTAGCGGGATTTTGCTAATGCACCGTGTACTAGAGGTGCTGGGCAAGAATGTCCTCTCAAATTTCTGGGTACAAACATCATTTTCTTCTTCCACAGTTCCAAATTCTTTTTTATTATAATATTCCTAAATATTTTGAATATATTCTTCTTCATTGCTGCTGCTTTAGGCCATGGGTGGGAATCTCATTGAAGCACATGTTGACGTCAAAACCACTGATAATTACAGCTTATGAATGTTTTGCGTTGCCTTCGCCAAAAGAATGCCGAATCAGGTCAAGCGAACCTGCTATGCTCATAGCAGTCAAATCAGACAGGTAAACCATTATGTTCTTGAAAATGTATATATATTTCTTTTTCTAAAACCAATATATTTATTTTTTTGATAGATACGTCCTAAAATGAGAGAGATAATGATCAACAAAGCTTCATCATGCGAACCTGCTAGCTTCAATGCAATGTTTTTAACTTCTTTGACTACAACAGAGAGCAAATACCACTAAGAACCCTCACATGGATTCAGCAGCAACAAAGGAGGAATTTGTTCTTAGAATTTATATTGAGTGGGTTGGGATTCATCAAGAGAAAGAACCATTGATATGTATTGAATATGTTCTTAGAATTTGTATGCGAACCTAGTACTATGTATTGAGTGGTTTGGGCTATCTCCCAACCTCTTTTCTATTAATAAAATAAGTTATGTTGAACAAATTCTATTTGCGATTGAGAATTAAATTTATTATTGTATTTGAATGTGTAAAATTAAATTCTAACGAATACCAAATGAAATAATTATATAATTTGTGTGGAATTAAATGGAATTTAGTGACGAAATATTTCGTCACTAAAATACACATTTAGTGACTAAATTCATCCGGTCACAAAAATTTCATTTAGTGACCGAATCAATTCGGTCACTGATATTACATTTAATGACCGAATCAATTTGGTCACTAAAAGTTTATTTGGTGACCGAATCAATTCGGTCACTGATATTACATTTAGTGACCGAATCCATTCGGTCACCAAAACTTCATTTGGTGACCGAACCAATTCGGTCACTGGTATTACATTTAGTGACCACATTAATTTGGTCACAAAAACTTTATTTAGTGACTAAGTTAGTTTGGTCACTAAAACCTCTTTTAGTAACTGTAATTATTTTGGTCACTAAATATATACAATTAGTGACAAAAATCTTTTTGATCACTAATTACATTTAGTGACGGGGCATTCGTGACCGTCTCGTGACGGACTGGGTTTGGTCACTAATTGTCTTTAGTGACCAAAATCTATTTTTCAGTGACGAAGATTTTCGTCACTAAAAGTCAAGTTTGTAGTTGTGAATATTGATATATTTTTAATACAGTTTAAAATCGGTTGGTTTGGGTGGTTATGGTTAGATTTTTGAAGTGAGTTAGCGCTAGTGCCGGCGCTAGCTCGACTTCTAGATGACGTCTCCCGAATCTATAAATAGGGGGTCAATCCCTCTGCAGAGAATATCAGAGAGAAATAGACACTTGAGCGGTCTCAATTTGGTGGTCTCAGTTAGAACGAACTCGGAGTGAGTTCGGCAAGCGACCTAGAGCAGGTTTCTTGAGTGTGGGAGACCGCGAGTTAGCGCGGGCGCTAGGAGGTAGCGCATGCGGTAGTGGTTGAAGCGGTCTGGTGGTCTGCAACTGGAGGTCTCGTCTGTGGAGTGTGCGAGCAGTGAGCTCGGGGCCTAATCGCTAGCGCGGGCGCTAGGAGGTAGCGCGGGCGCTAGTGGAGAGGAGGAGAAGTGGACCCTGTCCGCGACCAGTTGTGTTTTCCATATTTTCGGCTGTTGTAAATCAAGTTGTATGCAACTTCTATTCAGTTCTGTCTCTTGTAATTGTTGTAACTATTTGCCAAGCAATAAAGAGGTGTTTTTGTTTATTCTCGTTGTGCTTGTCTCGATGTTCCATTGATCTTGAAAAACTTCACAGTTATGTTGGATTACAGACATATGGGAATCTCTGCGGAAATAATCGGCTTCTTGACGGTGTGAGGAAACTCGGGCTAGATCTCTCTGGGGTCTCAACTCGTTTTTCTTGAACGTGCGCGTATCTAGGGAGGGGAGAAAGTGTGAGACTTTAATTTATTTTTATTTGCGTATAAGTGTTTATAGGACCAAAAAAGGTTCAATTTTTAGTATTGCACATTATCAACCATGGTTTCAGTATAATAATGTTTTTTTCTTTCAAAAAGGAATGTGTTTGCCGAGTATTGATTCCGAACAAAATTTACCTTAGATTTCGCTCACCAACTCGTATGGTAGAAAATTACGCTGCGGTTGAACACATTATTTCTGCAAATTATATACATTAGGCAAAGATACTCCTATCATCAAATATTGTCACAGAGAAGAGCATAGATAGCAAAAGTGTTGAGGTATATTGAATTATCGGGTTAACGGATGCTTAGCGGTAGGTTAGGACCCGTTAGGGATCCACGCACCCGCCGGGGAATTAGGGTTTGCATATAAATACCCAGCTAGGGGCAACGAGTAGAGTGTTCCAAACTAGACACTCACGCGGATGCTTCGAGCACCATTCTAACATTCTCGAAGATCTTTTCGTTCTCCCTTGCGTTTCCCCGTAACTGTTTCCTCCCTCTCGCAATTCTTCTTTGCAGACGACTGGAATTCCCGTAACTGCCAGCCGATCTCTCGATTTCGCTCGGTGTTCTCGCTGCTTGACTCCCTGCGACAAAGAAGAAAGCCGATGTTACGATCGTTGATCGCTGCTTCACCTGTTAATCGAAGTAGAAGGCCGTTGGTTGATCGCTGCAGGGGAAGAACTGCTCGATCTCTCTTCGTTGTTGTCGTCGTCGAAGGAGTTCGCCGACCACTGTAGGAAACCGATGTTCATGCCCTCGCCGATCGTCGCCATCGAAGGAAGCGTTGGACTTCGCGAGTCGCCGGTTCTGTAACCGCCCCCGTCGCTCTGTTCCTTTTCCCGTCGCGCACTTCTTCGCGAGGAAGGACTCTGCCGCCGGTCCTGTGAAAGGAGAAGGAAGGATCACCACAAATTCTCGATCGGAGAAGCATCGCCGACGATCCCTGTCGACGTCTTCCCTGTCGACGTCGTCCCTGTCGACGTCTTCCCTGTCGACGCAGTCGAACCCAGTCGACGCTTGCTCAGTCGACGCTTGCTCAGTCGACGTTTTCTCAGTCGACGCTTTCCAAAGCCCGCTCCCTTCCGTAGGAGCCGCCGCTGTTGATGTCGTTTTTCCGCTATCGGAATTCCGACAGCGATATCGAAATTCCGACAGCACTGTCGGATTTCCGACAGCTCTCTCCCTCTTGGTGATCCAGTTTTTTGGCTTTGGCGGTTCATTGCCGCCATTGTCTGCGTGGATCTAGTCTTCGACGACTTTGTTCAGCCGGAGAAGAGGAGCACAGCTTTTTCTGGATTGGATCCGAAGATTTTCTCGCCTCTACACGTTTCAGGTGATCTCTCTCTAGTTTTCTGCTAGTGGAAATCTACTGTTTGTGGAGAGACAAAATGTCGAAGGGCTCTACACCTGTTCCGATGATAAAATTGGAGAAATTCTCCAATTCTGAGTTCAGTGCTTGGAAGAGGAACACTCAGTTTGGCATGAAGTACCTGAACGTGTTATACACCATTCAGACTGTACGTGCTGAGGTTCTTGGGACAGCTGGAGAGACTCAGTGGGTGGTCGATGAAGATTTCTGCCGTGACTACTTGTTGAACTGCCTTTCCAACAAGCTAGCTGAGACGTACAGCAAAATGAAGACCGCCAAAGAAATCTGGGATGCTCTGGAGGAGCAGTTCAAGGAAGAGGAAAATATTTCCAAGACACACCTCATGGACAAGTTTATGGCTTTCACCTTCACTGAGGAAAGGGAAATCCTTCCACAGGTGGCCGATTTTGAGAATCTGGTGGACAAGCTGAACAGTGAGAACATCTCATTGCCTGATGGTTTTGTTGCACGAGCTATAATCTTCAAGCTCCTATCGGCGTGGTACTCCTTTAAAACGGAGATGTATCGGAAGAAAACGCGGGTCAGTCTTAAAGACCTCAAGCGCTTCATTTGCATTGAGGATGAGAACAAGACTAGACACGCTAGGGAGACTATTAGCAAGCAGTCCTTTACCGCCAACATGGTCACGCATCCTTAGCGGAAGTTTAAGCCCGGCAAGACTAGACCGTTGCCCAGTGCACCCGCAGTTGTGGACACGAGCAAGATGGCAAAGAAATTCAAAGGCAATTGCTACAATTGTAACAAGTGGGGTCACTGTGCTTCTGAATGCAAGCAGCCCAAGAGAGGAGCTCCTAGTACACCAAAGCCTGATAATAGGGCCAATATGGTCCATCAGATTGCGCCCACCAACTTTGTTGTCATGGTCGGTAACGGACAGGTCAGTACAGAGTGGTGGCTAGACTCAGGTGTTATATGTCACGTCTGCAACAACACTGTGCTTCTGGAGGATGTCACTGCAGTCCGAGAGACTGTTACTGTTGCTGATGGAGGAGTTGCTGACGTGCTGAGGGTCGACAATGCTACCTTGACGCTCTCCTCAGGTAAAACTCTTACTCTGAAAAATGTTAAATTTATACCATCATTAGCTGCTAATTTAATTTCAATTAGTCTGTTATGCGATGCGGGTATGTCCTTTAACATTAGTGGTGGTCGAGTAACGCTTATGGTTCACTTGCACTACTTTGGTTGTGCGTATGTCGTCAACGGAATGTATAGGTTGAGTGTAGCAAACGAAGTAGTAAATCAGGTTAGTTCTAATTTGATTGATCCTAAGACTTTACATGCAAGACTAGGACACGTCAATTATCGAAAACTACTTCTGCTAGCTAGAACTCACAACATCCCTTTAGACACAAAAACCAGATTTGACAAATGTTAAATCTGTGCTCAAACTAAGATAACTAGAGTACCTTTTAGTCAGGTTTCTAGGAGCACACATTTGCTAGAGTTAATACACTCCGACATAAGTTTTGTCACACGTGGAGGTCGGAAGTATCTAATAACTTTTATCGACGACTACTCTAGATTCAGTCACATTTATTTACTTAAATCCAAAGATGAAGCTTTTGAAAAATTTCGTATATTCAAAACTAGGGTTGAGAATCAACTTGACATGAAAATCAAACGGCTAAGGAGTGATAGAGGTGGCGAATACGTCTCGGGGGGAGTTCAGAGATTTCCTTGCCAGCAATGACATCATCCCTGAAACGATTGCTCCTTATTCCCCCCAATCCAACGGTATTGCTGAGCAGAAAAATAGGACTTTAACAGAAATGTTAAATTCCATGTTGTTGACTGCTGGCATGCCTGCGGCCTACTGGGGTGAAGCTGCCCTCACGTCTAATCATATTCTTAATAAAGTTCCTCATGCCAAGTTGACTAAGACACCCTATGAGCTTTGGTTTAAGAGACCTCCTAGATTTGATAATCTTAAGATCTGAGGCTGTATCGCTTATGTTAGGATACCTGACCTTAGAAGAGCTAAGATTGGACCTAGGACAAATACGTGTATCTACTTAGGATGTGCAGAGGATAGTGTTGCAGACAGATTTCTAGATCTATCAACGAACACTGTAATAGAATCTAGAGACGCTGTCTTCTTTGAGAATAAGTTCCTTAAGGATAAGAATCTGACGCTTCCAGGTCTGACAGCCACTAGTCTTGAGCCTCCTGCTGAGCCAAGTCAACATCACTCTGACACTGAACCTGTAGATACGAGTGGTTTAGATGCCAGAAGGCTATCTAGTAGATAGAAAATGCCTAAAAGCTTCGGTACAGACTTCGTGACTTACCAAGTTGAAGCTGATCCATCCACCTATAAGGATGCGATGCGATCTCGAGACTCTCTATTATGGAAAGAAGCCATCGATGAAGAGTTAAACTCTCTCATGCAGAACAACACGTGGACATTGGTTGACTTGCCCAAATTGGCTAAGACCATTGGAAACAAATGGGTTCTGAAGAAGAAGCTTAATCCTGATGGGAGTATTGTCAAATACAAAGCACGTCTAGTTACAAAAGGCTTCACTCATGTGAGTGGAATAGACTACTTTGATATATACTCACCTGTTTGTCACTATGCGACAATTAGGATACTTCTCGCAATAGCATCTATTGAACACTTCACTGTTCATCAGATGGACGTCAAGACTGCATTTCTTAATGGAGATCTGACCGAATAGATCTACATGCACCAACCTGAAGGGTTTGTGGTAGAAGGTCTAGAAACTAAGGTCTGTAAGTTGATTAAGTCACTCTACGGATTGAAGCAAGCACCTAAATTGTGGCACGAAAAATTTGACACTTGTGTTAAAGCTATGGGTTTAAATCCAGCTTTTCAGATAAATGTCTGTACGTCCGTACAAGTTCAAATAAAGTTGCAATTATATGCTTGTATGTTGATGACATGCTAATTCTGGGCACTGATCAGTCTGAGGTGAAAGACGTGAAAAATGTCTTGACGACACAATTTAGCATGACTGACTTAGGCGTGGTGAAAACCATCCTAGGAATGGAAGTGAACTTCACTGACAAGGGAATTACCCTCAGTCAGAGTCACTATATTAGAAATCTACTTGAGAAGTAGGGTTATGTTCATAGCAAAGGTAGTAAGAGTCCATACGATTATAACAATAGACTGAAACCGAATGAAGGTTCATCTATTAGACAGTTGGATTACTCCAAACTCATAGGTAGTCTCATGTATGCTACAATCTGCACTAGAAAGCCTTTACGGTCGGCATGTTAAGTAGATTTACGAGTAACCCTGGGCAGGACCACTAGAATGCCTTAGAAAGGCTAATGCGATACTTAAAGTATACTGAGCAGTATGCTTTATGCTATAGTGGCCACCCTCATGTGCTTGAAGGGTACTCTGACGCCTCCTGGTGTTCAGAAATTGCTGACAGTAGATCCACTAGCGGTTTTGTATTTATCCTAGGAGGAGCAGCAGTAGCTTGGAAGTCAAAGAGGCAGTCGTGCATTGCACTTTCCTCTATGGAATCAGAACTCTATGCCCTCGCTTAAGCAGGAGAAGAAGCTGAGTGGATAAGAGATCTGATCATCGACATTCCAATGACGAGTCTAAAAATGAACTCTATTTCGCTATATTGTGACAATCAAGCCACAAAAACCATTGCAACAAATACGTTGTTTCAATGGGAAGCGAAGGCAACTAAGGATGAAACAGGCCTGGTTGACCCAGCTCACCAGTCAGGGGATAATCTCCCTATTGGACGTGAGATCGAAGGATAATATAGCAGATGTCCTTACCAATGGCTTATGTAAGGTTATAACACATAAAACATCGGGGGAGATGAGATTAAGGTTCATTTAGTATGTCTTAATACCCTGCTTATGTTTTAAATCTTAGAACCGTAGTCTGCTTACATTCGAGCATCTAGAGTGAGCACACGGAAGTATTCCAGATGCTATCTGATGAAAGTCGGAGATGGATAGTTGTCAGTCATTTCAAACTTGATGACTTACGCAATGATTTTTAATTTAAAGACTGATTTGGGTATCATTCCAAAAATGAATACTGAAGTTGCTGATATGCGTCCTGATATAATGATCATTACTTATATCATTCCAAACTTGATGATATATTGATCACATCTTGTTGTATCATTCCAAACTTGATGATATAATACAATTGTGAAACGTTTGGTAATAATCTTAATAATCGAAGGAACATGGTTTGATTCTTTGAAATCGATTGTCTAATTTTGTGTAAATTGGATAGAGATGCTGATATGTGATTCTTTTCTTCCTGGTTAGAGTATTACGTTCTTTTACTGCTAGAACTATTCACTTTACTCTTGATTAGCAAATGTTAGAATTCATAGAGATTTGTCTCATGACATTCTTATTATGTATGTTTGCAGATCACATGGAGATTGGAGGAGAGAAAGTTGATTTCGACCCAGATGATGATGATCTATTGTTTGCATAGATCATTGTTCATTTATCTGTCCTTTGAGTGTTTTTCCAGCTTTGCTTACTGTTTTCTTGTTTGGAGCCTTGTGTTTGAGTTTAGATATTGTGTATTCTAAAACTCATATTTATGTTTCTGGAAAACTCATGTTTGTCGTTATTAACTCTTGTTTAAAGTAATCTGTGATGTGACCCCGATATTTACAATATAGGAGGAGAATGTTGAGGTATATTGAACTATCGGGTTAACGGATGCTTAGCGGTAGTGTTGAAACCAGTTTCCCGGTCTCAGCGTTCGAAAGGGGGTTGCGACTAACCCTTACTTGTTCTAAGCCTAGACCCTTGACCGGTCACTAAGAACTGAAAGACTTGGACTTATTGAACACTTGAATCCACAAATGGACCCCTTAAGCTGCAGCGCGGAGGTCCCACCACATACCCGGAAGATCTTAGAGCGCTTCCCCTCCCAAGCCAATGCTGAGCCTGGGCACCTTGGAGGGCACTAAGAACCACCTCACTGTCAGCTGAAGGATGACAAGGGAGGGGGGGTGCTTGCTCACAAGACCACACGAGGGAGGGGGTAGTAACCAACCCTTCCCAAGGTGCCCATGGGGGTCTATTTATAGACTTTCCCAAAAATGGACCGCGAATAGCAAAAATCCTGCTATCCGCAGTCCAACCACTACCGCCATCGATCACGCGTGAGGGGGGGGGGGGGGGGGGGGGGGGCGAGTGGGACTCGAGGTGTCCATCCCCCCCCCCCCTCGCGGGAGGTCATACTGACCTCCCTACCTACACCGGGCGAGTGGGAGGATCCCTCCCACTCGCCCAAAGGGGGCGGCGAGTGGGAGGGCTGCTCCCACTCGCCCGGCAAGTGGATGAGTGGGAGAAATTCTCCCACTCCTTCCGTGGCCTCTTTCGCGGTTTAGGGTTTTGCTCGCTCGCTACCCAGGCTTCGTCCGGGTCGGGTCACACCGATTCGAGAAATATGAGGGTTGTACACAATCCCCGCTCTTTGCGAGCTTGACTCAAGCTCGGAAAGAAAGTCCAACCCACCTATTGAACGAGTTGGTGGGACCCGGAGGGAATCTTTGGAGGGTTCCACCTGATGGCTATATAAGACCCCTCGAAGAGAAGGGTGAGAAGAGCACCCTTCCTGAGTGCTTCCCCCCCTCCCTCTTTGAACGAGATGGATCCACCTCGAGACTTCAGGGCTCGCTTCAAAGACTTTGCTGGGAAGGGTTCGTCTGACGTGACGGAGCTTAAAGCTCTGGTCCATGGCCCTCCGCCTTCTCCTACCCGCCCTGCGGTGCGATCGCCTCGGAAGAAGACCCGCACCGAGTTGGTGAAGGAGGCTGCATCATCATCCTCTCATGGGGTGACCGAGTTTGCCGTCGGACTGGATAAGGATATGGTATCGGTTCTCTCCTCCTTCCTGCTTCACACTTGTGGTTATATCTGTCCATGACAACGTGCTTTTTCATTGTTCATAGCTTCTCGCGGATGACCTCGAAGGGATCCGAAGAGTGGTAGAGGGAACGGGTGCAGACGCTCGGGTGAGTCCTATCTCTCTCGTCCGGGAACCTGCCGCCCTCTCGACTTCTCACGATGACTCATCTGCTGGAGGGGGCAAGACTTCGACGGGTCAGTCGAGCCGAAAGGAAGTCTCGCCGCCACCCCACTCTCCTACTGCAATCTCGGAGCCCGTCGGGGACCGTCCTGACGTCTTCGTCCGTCTGAGCCGCTTGGAGACTCTTACCCAGGAGCTGCGGGAGGGGAGGCTATCTTCCGGACCCGACCCCCTCGCCCGTGTTGGCGTGCTGGAGCGTCGGGTGGAGAGGCTGGAGGCTGAACTCAATCTCCTACGAGGGGAGGTCCGGCTCGCATTTGGCGGCATGACGACACCGTTCGAGGATCATTTTCGCCGGGTGGAGGCCTCCGTGCGTACCGTGACCGAGGAGCTCTCCTCAGCCAAGGCATGCTTTGAATCCACGCGTGGGGGGTCCCCTTCACCCTGGACCAGGGCTTCTGGAAGTGGACGGCGCGTTAGCCACCCCTCCCCTTTGGGGATGTACTATTTGTTATGTAATAATGAGGATCGACACGTCGCAGCAGCTCGTCTGTTCCGCGGCCGGACTATTTGTTTTGTCATGTTTATGTCATGTTTGTTTTAATAACTCTGACGAGTTATATCTCAGTTGAGCTGTCATTATTTGGCTAACTTTCATGCAGGGTGAGCGCAGCAACACTAAGACAGTGGAGTAACAGGCGGGGGATAGGGACCTCGGGTGGACGGTCCGAGGGCGAAGCAGTTGGGTGGTGTGTCAGGGGGGAGACGTAGGCGAAGAGACCCTTCGGTCCGCATCGCTACCTCAGGGGAGAGGGCTGCGAGGCCCTCCCTCCTCTGTCGGGCGAGTGGACCATGAGGTCTACTCCCGCGCACAGGGCGAGTGGACCTCAAGGTCCACTCGCCTATGCTCGGGGCGAGCGGGCCTTGCGGTCCGCTCGCCCGGGGCGAGTGGACCACCTGGTCCACCCCCCCCCCCCCCTTCATGCCCTTGGGCGAGTGGATCCCATGATCCACTCGCCTCCCCTTTTAGCCCTCCCTTATAAATACGCCCTCCTTCCCCCTTTGGACCTTCACCTTCATTTCCTCCCTTGCCTTGCCTTTCTCCCAGATCCGGCTCTACTCTTTCCTTCCACTCCTACACGATGGCATCCAACCGTTCAGCTGTCAAGAGGAATGGTCGGGAACAAAACGCGGCCAACTTCTCGGAGAGTTCTTTCCCCGTAGGGAAAGTATCCAAGGAGGAGCTCTCCGCCTTTAGGACTTCCTACCTCCCCGAAGGGTGGAAATGCAGATGCCCATCAGGGGGTGAGACCGTCAACTCCTTTTACGATAACTGGCTTGCATTTCCTCTCCTTCACTTCGAGGCTGGGCTACGGCTGCCCTTGTGGCCTGAGGTGAAGGAGTTCCTGGACTACTTTGGCGTAGTCCCAGCTCAGGTTAATACAAATGCGATCTCGATGTTAACAGCTTACGCATGCTATTTGCGGGAGGAGAAGGTGATGTTTGACCTGAACGTGTTTCGCAAGATCTTCACCTTCCGAGCGACCGCTGACGGGGTGTGCTTTCTGACCAGCACACACATGGAGGTGCACGAGACCTCCAACAAGGTCCACCACTGGAACGAGTCATTTGTGTTCGTTCGGGGTGACCTGGGCGGCATCCCCTTCTCCCCCATACAGAGGACCGAGAAGGTTTGTTAACCCCCCTCACTACGTGGGGAGGCTGCTGAGCTGCACCGCTTCCTTAAGGGTGCGAGCTTTGAGGTTGATCACCTCCGGAAGAACATCAATCAACTCACCTACGTGGAACCGGGGGCAGGTACTTGGACCTCGACAACTTGTCTTTCTTATGGCTCATTTCCTCCCATTGCTGCTCAACTCGTCCCAACTTGTGCAGGTGTTCGGTCCCTTCCTCGACGACTTCCCTCTGCAGGGGGAAGTTCCTCCTCTGCCCATGGGCTCCGCGAGGAGATTGCGGCTGATTCGGCTTCGGCTCCTAAGATACCTGGGTCGAGTCAGAGGAGGGATAAGGAGCGGGTGGTGGAGGAGGGAGCGCCCTCCTCCCCACCGAAGGAGCCGAGGATGCGGCGGGGAAAAGTAATTTGCCGAAGGGATTCCAGGGTACTGCCTAGGGAGAGGGGGCCACCGAGTGACCCCACCGCATTGGCCAATCATCCCAACTTCGAGATGGGGGGAAAGGCTACGGACCCTCTTGGCGAACCTATCGTCTATTGGGATGAGACGATGAACCGGGTCTCCCTCACCTCCCAGCGGCCTTCGTGGGTCGAGGGAGATATCACGGATGGCGCGGCATATAGCTTTACCTACGGCATCTACGGTCGGCAGGATGCTGCATCCTACAGGGAGATGTCGATGCGTGACCTTGCGTATGCGAGCTCCCAGGCCCAACTTTGTGCGACCAAACTCTCCCATATGGCCGTCCGCCGAGGTCTTAGTCTCTCGCAACGGTCGGTGCGGGCGGACGCGTCGAAGCTGGATGCAGAAGAGAAAGCCACTGACCTTGCGGCTCGCTTGGCCACTGCTGAGAAACTCCTGGAGGAGTCATCCGGGGGCTTGGTTCGTGCCTTCCTCAATGAACTTTCCTTTTCTCCTTTCAATTCCTTATTATTCGCAGGTTCTAACGTATTTGCCTTGCCGGTCTGCAGGGACCTGGTGCCGCCGACTCGCTCAGTAGACGGTGTGAGGAGTCGGACCAGGAAGTGCAGGACCTAAGGGCTCAGCTTGCCGAAGCCCATAGGCAGTTAAGAGAAGGGGGAGGAGAAGGAGGTGCACCTTCGAGAGCGGCGAGGCCAGCCCCATCTCGACCCGCTGAAGTCGAGCGCGCTCGGGGGAAAATCATGGCGTCAACGGCCCGAGCCCTGGTGAGTCGCCTCCATGATGTGGACGCTATTCGAGACAGCTGGAGGGGGGTCTCTGCCAGCGATATCCTTCCCGAGCTCTTTCCTTCACCTGGGCGATCCGGCTCGCCCCCTAGCAGCGGCGGCTACTCCCCATGGTTGTGAGGGCGGCCTGTGACTTCTTCTTTTCTCTCGTTCCTCCTGGGAACTATGTATTTTTTGTGTTTGCCCTTTTTCTTTCAATCCTGCATGTACTAGAAAAGTGAAGTAACAATTCGTGTAGTACATGTTATCAATGAATCAGTAGTTATCTAAACAAATGGTCCCAGCTTATTTTTTCCTTTTCTGCTTGAGGAATTGATACCTTTGCTTGAATCGGTCACCGAGTCGTTGACTGGCCCGATGAGTCTCTCATTTGTTACTATGACTGAGCCTGTGGAGTGGTCTCTTTTAGTCAGGGATCCTACCGATTGGAGGTGGAAGTAACCATCCACGTCCTGGGAGTCTTAGCTCAACCGGGTGTGGAGGAACTCAACGCCTTCCCAATCTGACTGGAGGTGGAAGTACCCATCCACGTCCTGGGAGTCTTAGCTCAACCGGGTGTGGAGGAACTCAACGCCTTCCCAATCTAACTGGAGGTGGAAGTACCCATCCATGTCCTGGGAGTCTTAGCTCAACCGGGTGTGGAGGAACTCAACTCCTTCCCAATCTGACTGGAGGTGGAAGTACCCATCCACGTCCTGGGAGTCTTAGCTCAACCGGGTGTGGAGGAACTCAACGCCTTCCCAATCTGACTGGAGGTGGAAGTACTCATCCACGTCCTGGGAGTCTTAGCTCAACCGGGTGTGGAGGAACTCAACGCCTTCCCAATCTAATCATCAAGCCACGAGTTGACCTGATACGTCCCCCCTCCACCGGCATGACTTAACCCGGCGGAGGGTCTCTAGTCAGGGATTTTGAACCTGGATATTCTTCCAGAACCCCTTTCCCATTCATCGTTCATACCTATTACAACTTACTTACGCTACGCCCCTTTGGGCATCCTGTTACACCTCGCCCTTTTCTGGGCCCCTCCTTACATCTCGCCCCTATCCGGGCACTTCACTACACTTTGCCCCTATCTGGGCACGCCGTTACATCTCGCCCCTCCCTGGGCACTTCCTTACACCTCGCCCGTTCTGGGCTCATTCTGCTGCCTGCTCCTTAGCCATCCCTGCCATTGCTTCTTCCACTTCTTTGGCTGCTTGCATCAATCCGATTGTGTTGACCGCAGTAACGTAGCACTGGCGCGCCTCCCGGGGATCCCCCCCTGACTCTCACCTGGAGCTTTCCGGAGTTGTACTTCAAGCACTGATGGTAGGAGGACGGCACGCATTTGTACGCACTGATGAGGGGACTCCCAAAGATGGCGTTGTAACTGCTCGGCGCGTCCACAATGATGAACCGGCAATTCTTTGAAGTTCCCCCCAGGGTGACGAGGAGTTCGACTCCCCCTTCCACCTCCTTCCTCTCCCCGTAGAATTCGAAAAGTGGCCCATCCGATGCTAGCACTCGATTGGCGTCAACCTTCATTCCTTCAAAGGCCTTCTTGAATACCACGTTCACCGAGCTCCCGTTGTCGACTAAGATCCGGGAGACGGTGAAGTTCTCGATCGCCGCATTGATGACCAGCGCGTCGCAGAAAGGATCCTCATTGGCCGGCAGGTCTTGGATGGAGAAGGTAATCTTCTCGCTCGGAGGTGGGGACCGGGAGGTCGAGGCAATGCTCCGACGGTATATGGCATGGAGGCTCCCCTTCCGGGTGGCCTCTTTGCCTGCTCCCCCGTGGATGACCCTGATCCCTCCTAGGGCCCCTATATCGACCCTTTCTTCGCATGGATCATCCTCCTCCTTGCTCTTCCCCTTTTCCACTGTCCGAGGTCCTTCCAGGCACAGCTGCTTCCCCCCTGCTGGGGCTCTTCCTTCTTCCCTCATCTCGAGGAATTCGGGGAAAGCTGCGGTCGCGTGACCTTCCTGCTGGTGGAAGTCACAATATAGCAGCGCCAGCTCGCCCCCCTGCTTCTCCCAACGTCCCCTCTTCCTTCCGCTTCTCTTCCGACCGATGGCCATGGCTTGTAGGGGCTGGACTTGCAGCGGCCCCGGGCCCTGTTGCCATCCTGCTGGGTGGAACCGCCCGTGCCTCCCGTGATAGCCTCCTCCTCCCTGGAAGTGGCCCCTTCCTTGGCCTTGAGGGGGACCAACCTGTGACCTCCAAGCTGGTCGGGCGGCTGTCGGTTGCGACTTCCAGCCTTGCTCCTGCCCAACGGGAGGTCCCTGTTGTCCCTGACTCTTCACTTCCTCCTTCTTTCTTCCTCCACGCTCTTTCCTTTCCTCCTCCGCTACCTCGGCTAACCTAGCCACGAACTCCTGATTGGTAGCTTCAACCTCGGTTTCGCGATCGGCACGCTTCATTAACTCTTCGAAGGACAACGGAGGGTCCCGAGTTAGACTCATCCGGAACAGCCCCGGCTGCAGCCCAAGGGTGAAAGTCAGCTGCAGGGTGTGCCCGGGCACTTCGACGACAAGGAGGACCTCCGCTTGGAACTTGTCCATGTAGTCAGCCAGCGACTCCCCTGGCTTCTGCCTGACTGCGAACAAGGCTTCCATACTCTTTCTCATCTTCTTCGAGGTAGAGAACCTCAACAAGAAACTTCGGCGCAGATCTTCGAAACGGAAAATTGTTCCCGTCGGGAGCGAGTGGAACCAATCCCTCGCCTTTCCTTGGAACGAGACGGCGAAAAGCCTGCACATGAAGGCGTCCGACATTTGCCTGATCGAGGTCATGTCCTCGAACCACTGGAGATGCTGGAGTGGATCGCTATCCCCCTCGTAGTAGGACATGGCAGGATCGCGGAACCCATCCGGAACAGGAGCTGACATGACCAGCTCGCAGAAAGGGCTCCTCCATTCTTCTTGGTTGAGGGGGGGTGCTCCCATCGCCTCCCCGCCTGGGCAGCTGGTCCGGGGTGAACTATTGAAAAGCACCCGTGCTTGGAGACTTAAGCCTTCCTCTAAGGCTGGTTCCCTCCCTTGCTGGCTGTTCCTTACTTCTACTAGGGGGAGTGAGGGGATCCTAGGTGCAAGCGGTGTTGAGCATTCGCCGCGAGTGGAGGATGCAGCCTGCATGAACTCCAGGATCTTCTTGCTGAATTCGTCGAAGTCGCTCTTCTTCACATACTCGCAAGGTGGAGGCAGGTCTCCCAACTCGTCGCTTCCAACCATGGGACTTGGCTCAGAGTTTTCCGAACTAGTCGCTTCCACGCTCACCGCACCAGAATGTTGAAACCAGTTTCCCGGTCTCAGCGTTCGAAAGGGGGTTGCGACTAACCCTTACTTGTTCTAAGCCTAGACCCTTGACCGGTCACTAAGAACTGAAAGACTTGGACTTATTGAACACTTGAATCCACAAATGGACCCCTTAAGTTGCAGCGCGGAGGTCCCACCACATACCCGGAAGATCTTAGAGCGCTTCCCCTCCCAAGCCAATGCTGAGTCTGGGCACCTTGGAGGGCACTAAGAACCACCTCACTGTCAGCTGAAGGATGACAAGGGAGGGGGGGTGCTTGCTCACAAGACCACGCGAGGGAGGGGGTAGTAACCAACCCTTCCCAAGGTGCCCATGGGGGTCTATTTATAGACTTTCCCAAAAATGGACTGCGAATAGCAAAAATCCTGCTATCCGCAGTCCAACCACGACCGCCATCGATCACGCGTGAGGGGGGCGAGTGGGACTCGAGGTGTCCATCCCCGCCCTCGCGGGAGGTCATACTGACCTCCCTACCTACACCGGGCGAGTGGGAGGATCCCTCCCACTCGCCCAAAGGGGGCGGCGAGTGGGAGGGCTGCTCCCACTCGCCCGGCGAGTGGGAGGGCTGCTCCCACTCGCCCGGCGAGTGGGAGGCCCCTCCCACTCGCCCAGCGAGTGGGAGGGCTGCTCCCACTCGCCCGGCAAGTGGGAGGGCCCCTCCCACTCGCCCGGATGAGTGGGAGAAATTCTCCCACTCCTTCCGTGACCTCTTTCGCGGTTTAGGGTTTTGCTCGCTCGTTACCCAGGCTTCGTCCGGGTCGGGTCACACCGATTCGAGAAATATGAGGGTTGTACAGGTAGGTTAGGACCCTTTAGGGATCCACGCACCCGCCAGGGAATTAGGGTTTGCCTATAAATACCCTGCTAGGGGCAACGAGTAGAGTGTTCCAAACTAGACACTCACGCGGATGCTTCGAGCACCATTCTAACAAAAAGTACTGTCATTGCCAGTTTTATTGGTGTTCTTAGTTGAACCTGATTGTTGATTGTTGGTAAAATATTTAACATTTTCGTGACATTTCTCAAATAAACTTCGAGCGCGTTCTTAATTTGATAAATACGAGAAAAGGTCGACAATAAATACTCAGTTTGATTATTCCAACTTGCACGTGTATAACAATAAGTTAGTCCGTACTAGTGGATTGAGTCGGATCTAATCTAAAATTACTATTTCGCCCGTCTCCTCCAGAGAAGCTCATTGCCCATAGCAGATGGGTTTGTTCGCCTATGTACCCAGAGGAGATGGGTTTGTCCGCCCTGGCCGCTGCCGCCTCCAGAGAAGCTCAAGTCTTGCAAGTGCTGATAGAGTCTTCCATTGGGGGCGAACTCAGATAAAATCAGTTACAGTTGGGGAGAGTAGTGGTAGCTATGAAAGGCCGCCAAGTCCGGGTTTGCGATTCCTCCTAGTCTGCCCATCTCCCGTTCGAATTCTTCGAAGGGTTTTTTATCCTTGGTTTGTGCTGAGAGTTTTTTATCCTTGGGTTGAAATTTCAAATATTTGACATTATTTGTGCTGAATATAATTTAATTAGAGCAATGTTTATAAGCATTTCGATTTTGGCTATTCATATATAGTTCATTGATGTTCGCAGTTCAAAAACATATTTGTTGTAACACCTTCATTTAAACCGGTTTAGAGTGTGGTTAGAGGGCGCGGTGTGCGGTTAGGGAAGTGGGTCTGCGATTAGCATAGTGGGGGTGCGCTTAGCAATTTTGAATTAGGTTTAAATAAACCCCCTCCCCTCTCAACCCTAAGGGTCCGTTCGGATCGCGGGTTTTGGTTTTAAAGAATTGGAATTCAGTAAAACCAAAAACCAGTAGGTTTTGGTTTTGCCTGAATTCCAAAAAAGTTGTTCGGCTACAGGAAGGTTTTAAGCTGCAGGAATTGGAATTAAGCAATTTTGTTGTTCGGATGCAGGATGGAATTTATTCACAGGATTTGCATAAAATCAGAATTTATGTTTAAAACTTTACCAACAGTAGGCTAAACAAAATTTAAAAAACAAAAATAAACATAAAAACAACACGAACTAAACATTCATTAACTACAAATTGTTCTAGTAAACTGCATGAAATAAAACCACGAATCAAAAAGCAGATAAGTCATAGAATTGCAATAAACTGCGAACAAACATAAACACGTAATCCTCATGCGCTCATAAGTCATAGAATTGCAAGTGAAGCCACGTCAGCCTCATGCTCTCTGGCAGAGCAATGAACGTGTCGAACTTCAGTTTTATGTGGCATAGCTCTCCGAATGGTTGTTTACCCATACGTAATAGGTTAAAACAGTTGACTTATGGACCCTCATATATGCGTCTAAGCAATGTGGATCGTAGTGCAAAGTTCATTTCAAGGTCTACGGGTTCCAGGGGAATATATTCTAATGCTGCCCAAGCAGCACCGAGTGCTGTGAGATACCCACATTTCATACTATATTCTTTTATTAGTTTTTCTCGCAACTCCGCTGAATCCATCTAAAATGGAGAAAAAAATACATTTTTTTCAGAATATACACACATGGTATACACACATACACATATACAAACTCATCCAAAACACACACACACACTCATCCACACACACATGTACATACTCATCCAAAACACACAAACACATACACATATACACACCTCCACAAATACATACTCATCCAAACAAACATACACACTCATCCACACAAACATATATACACACTCATCAAACACACACACATCCACACATACATATATACACACTCATCCAAAAAATTACACACACACACACATGCACATATACACACTCATCCAAACACACACACACTCATCCACACATACATATATATACATACTCATCAAACACACACACATCCACACATACATATACACACACTCATCCAAAAAAATACACACACACACATACACACACAAACACACACAAACACACACAAACACATACACATACACACACTCATCCACACATACATATATATACATACTCATCAAACACACACACACACATCCACACATCCAACACACACACACACACACACACATCCACACATACACATACACACACTCATCCAAACACACACACACACACACACACACACTCATCCACACATACATATATATACATACTCATCAAACACACACACACACATCCACACATAACATAAACACACACTCATCCAAAAAATAAACATCCACACATGCACACACTCATCTAAATGTACATACACATTTACAATCATCCACACAAATACACAGGAGAGGAGTTTACCTACAGCAGAAAAAAGGAAGAGGACGACAGAGAGAATAGAGGAGTTTACCTACAGCGGTCGCCGGAGAAGAAGGAGGCGCGGGGAGCGGCGAGATCACGAGCGACGTCGAGCGGAACTTCAGCCTGCGGAAGAGGCAGCAAGCGAGATCAAAAACTACGGCCAAAAATGTACCCTAGGGCTTCAATGTGCAGTGGCGGAAAGAATGAAGAGGACGACAGAGAGAATAGAGGAGTTTACCTACAGCGGTCGCCAGAGAAGAAGGAGGCGCGGGGAGCGGCGAGATCGCAAGAGGCATCGAGCGGAACTTCCGTCTGCGGAAGAGGCAGCGAGCGAGATCAAAAATTGCGGCAAAAAATGTAGGGATTGGACAAGAATTGGGTGTAGGCTAATATGAAAACCGCAGGTTTTGAACAATTCCAAAACCAACCCAGAAAACCGGCGAACCGAACGCCATTTTTGGTTTACTTAAACCAAAACCAAAAACTAAAACCCATTTCCTTCAAACCGAACGCACCCTAAGCAGCCGACCCCCCACTCCCGATCTCTCCTCTCCCTCTTGTCGCGTGAAGCAGCCGCGCAGGGAACCCGATCCCCCTCTCTCTCTCGATCCCTCCTCCCCTCCTCCCGATCACGAGACCCTCTCCCTCTCCCGTGGCCGCGTGGAGCAAGGAGGACCCGAGTCGAGCCTCCCTCTCCTAGTTGCTGGAAGGAGAAGCCCAACCTCCCCCTCTCCCGTCGACCCGGAGCAAGGAGGAGTCGAGCCTCCTCTCCCTCTCTCTCGATCTGCTGCAGGAAGGAGGAGCCGAGTCCGATCCCTCTGGTTGTTGAGGCTCCTCTAGGGCTCAAGCCCGGGCCCCTCCTGAACAGGGTTGGTGTTGCAGAGATCTTCGTTTATTCGAGGAGAGTTGCCAAGGAGGGTCATTACCGATGTGGAAAGTCAAATTGGAGTTCAAATCGACACGAGGAGAGTTGTTCTGTGCGTGGACAGCCGCTACATACGCTAGCTGTCAAATCCGGGCACGTTTCTATGGCTCCGAAACGCGCGTAAAGGGTAACAATTATCTACTTGGGTAGGTGAAGCCCTTAATTAGCATGTTTGCATGGAAGCCCCCACCAATTGGCGGAGAAAAGGGGCTCTCCAACGGGTTGATATATTTTATCCCCGTGTATTTTATTTGTATATAGTGCCCGAAAGCGCGAGTACGGGCTTAGGCATGCTGTGTGAAGCTCATATGGATTGGTTGGTATAGATTGGTGATGTTGTGCTTACCGGAGAAAACTCAGTGTAATTTGTGTGGTTTTGGAATCGGGGGTCTGCACGGTGCTGCAGTTAGTACTGGAGATAGGCTCCAGAAAACACTCTGTTTGTTGTGTTATTGCGTGAAGACTGTCTCTCGGAGACTATCGGCAATGCATAGGGGAGAGTCGTGGTTTTATGCCCGACTAGCAATGCTCATGCGTAACCATCCAGTCTAATGCTGAGAGTGGTGGTGAGACTCATGGAGTTCACCGCTTGGGTGCAAAATGCACCAGCGAACGCCCGCGATGGCAAGAAGGTGGGACCCCGGAAATCTGGTACACCGATAAGGTGCTCTGAGTGCATGAGACATTTGGCCGTCGGACAAACGTTTGTGTTGAATGCTGCTTAAATTGCACTTTCCTATTATATGTGATCATGCTATCTGCTTGCTGGGTAAGAGCATTGTCACCCTCGAGAAAGTGGTGTGGTCATTATAATTTGGTCAGCTATGTTGATCGTTGCTTTGTTTGTCACCGCTTGGTGGAATGTTCTTATACAGGAGCAAGTGAAACGAGCGGGAAATAGCGTGCGGAAGCCCTTTTACTGAGTCGGCCCTTGAAGACCCAAGTGTTGTGTTTTGTTATTTACATGTGTTGCCGGTCTGCGTGCCGAAGTATGGAATTCATTTTGTTATAAACTTGAACACAGTTTTGTAAGGTCTTAAGGGCAAAACTCTATTTATGACGTTTATTCCTGGTTTATTTATTTAGTGGACATTACTTGTTGGGTGATTTTTTTTATAACTCTTTAAAAACTTCCGCTAGAATTCACCTCTGTGTTAGAGTGCGATTTCGAAATAAAAAGAAATGTGGTCTCATTTAGTAATGCGTTATTACGTGGGCCCCCATCCGGACATTATGTTATATTATCCGAGACCAGTTCTCTCAGGCCATGGAAAATGAATTCTAATAGCTGTTTTTCATATTTTTTGGACTGCCAGTAAAATTAGAGATTTTAAGTATTTTTGGAGTGCGAATAGCAGTTTTTACCGTACTCTCTTTAATTATTAACATCTAATATTGTTACACAACAACCCCCAAAAAATTTGTTTAAATCTAAACAAATGTAAAGTCATATTCAATCGTACGAAGGACATGCGTTTTGACAGCTAGCGGGAGGACGGGCGGACGGACGGAATTGGCGGGCCAACCAGATCCCGCCAAGTGCCGTTCATTAATGGAACCGGTCCCCGATAGGTACGGCTTCTTACCGGTTCGGTCCAAAACCCGGTCTAGAGTCCAGATAAGTAGTATCTGTATTCTGTGATCGAGATTCGTTCTTATCAAGTTTCCCGACCATTAATTAACCAAATCTATTCAAGTCCCGCCAAATCTCTGACAATTTGGCATTTGAGCACGTGTCTGGTGTATTATTACAGCTTTATAAATTTTATTTGTATCTATTTTATATTTGGAGAAATATTAAATCCAAAAAAGTTTACCCGCTCGGAATATTCTAAGGTCCGTTCGTTTGGACGGAATTAGCTTTCTGGAATTGGCATTGCCGATTAGAAATCCAATTCTAATGTTCAGCGCAACAAAATTTACGAGGATATTGGCTTTTATATGAAAACTCATGGCTTTAAATTTGAACTAAAAAATCAAATCGGCAATTCTTACCTCCACCCATGAGTTTTCCGCATAATCAAATGTTTTTGCCAGAGTTTTTCGGCCTATGCGCGTGTTTTCCTGCCGGGAGTGGGTTTTTCCGCCGAGTGCGTGTTTTTCGGTCGGACATTCATTTTTTGCCCAGGCTGGCGTTTTTCGCCCGGACGCGCGTTTTTCGGTCGGCTGTGGGTTTTTCGGCCGGCCAGACAATTTTCACTCGGGCTCGCGTTTGTTTTGCTCGGGCGCACTTTTTTCGCCCGGGCGCGCTTTTTTTGCTCGAACGCGATTTCTCCGGCCGAGCACGGTTTTTTTCGGTCGAACGCGATTTTTTCGTTTTCTCCCGAGCGCGTTTTTTTTCGCCCGTGCGCGCTTTTTTCGCTCCGGCGCACTATTTTCCGCTCGGGCGAGATTTTTTCACCCGGGCGCGTCTGGGAAAAAAAAATGCGAACGAGCGAAAAAATCACGCCCGGGCGAAAAAAACGAGCTCGTGCGAAAAAAACGCGTTCGGGCAAAAAGAACGCGTCCGGTTGAAAAAACACGACCGGGCGAAAAAAACGACCGGTTAAAAAAACACGACCGGGCAGAAAAAAATCGTCCGGGCGAAAAAATCACGCCCGGGCGAAAAATCGTGCCCGGGCGAAAAAAATGCGCGAGCGAAAATAAAGCGGTCGGGCGAAAAAAAACGCGTGTTTTTCGCCCGGGCGCTCGTTTTTCGCCCGGGTGCTGGTTTTTCCCCCGAGCGCGCGTTTTTGTCCGGGCGCGCGTTTTTTGCCCGGGCGCATTTTTCGCCCGGGCGCTCGTTTTTCGCCAGGGGAAAAATGAGAAAAAAATGTGCTTGGGCGAAAAACGCTCGTTATAAAACATATTATGCAATTTAATGCGTTCGACGCTAACGCTTATTTTGAGTTTTATAAAATTATTGTATAATGTCAATTACAATACCAATTCCATTATTCAGCCGAACAACTTTTGTGCCTCAATTCCAATTCTGTTGACTGAATTCAATCTTACAGCCGAACAACAAAATTGGAATTCAGTACAAAACCAATTCATGTAGATATTGGTTTTCGTCGAAAAGCTAATTCCAGAAAGCCAATTCCGTTCAAACGGACGGACCCTAATATTTCCTTCCATTTCAAGTCAAGTAATTATTATGATGTTATTATAGGCATTTACATTTATTTATTATATATATTATTTTAGATATTAACGGTCAGTAATTATGTCAAGTATTATTTCAAAGTCAGATATTAACGGTCAGTTATTATTTCAGGTCAAGTAATTATTATGTCATTTCACACGTTTACATACATTTAAGTCAAGTTTACGTCCATTTACGTTCAAATTTATATTTGAGTGATGTTGTGTGCAAATTGATTTTAGCTACGTGTAAATCATCAAAACTCTTATTTTTTTAAAATGTCTTATAGGTGCAATTTTAGGAAAAGTCTTCAACATCAAAGTTGTAGATCTAGTCGTTGTCTACAACTTTCGTGTTGAACATTTTGCCTAAAAATGCACCTATAAGGCGTATTTTTAAAATGCGCGTGACTATTGTGAAATGTTTTGCGTCTTTTGAAAATACGCTTTATAGGTGCATTTTTAGGCAAAATGTTCAACACGAAAGTTGTAGATCTCGACGAGATGTACAACTTTGATGCTGAACACTTTCCCTAAAAATGCACCTATAAGACGTATTTTCAAAAAACGTAAATTTTGCTAGTTTACACGTAGCTAAAATCGATTTGCACATAACATCAGTCTTGTTGCGGGTCGCTTAGGGCTCTTGGTAGACCGGTTTAATTTGAACCGCCTTAGCTCGTGAGCGGTCTAAGCACGCAAACAGTCAATTTGAGATCTGCTGAATACACAGAGACTTTTTAGCGTGGAAAACCCGGAAATGGTGAAAAACCAAGTGGCCGGAGCTGTGCCGACCAAATTTCACTATCTCCAGAGAGGTTATAATTAGATGCTATGAGATCGAGCGCGACAGGCCGCTGCTCGTTACAATAGAGAGAGAGAGAGAGAGAGAGCACTCCGAGGGTGACAGACCACCTCTCGAAAAAACTAAGTACTTTTCCTATGAGTACAACAGTGAACGAAAGTGAGGTCTTGTCCGCTTTCTAGAGGACAGAGGTGAGACCGCCCTGTCTGCTTTTGAGAAGACGGAAGTGAGACTGCCTTGTCCGCTTTCGTGAGAACGAAAGTGGGGCAGCCTTGTCCGCTTTCCTGAGAACGAAAGTGTGACAGCCATGTCCGCTTTCCTGAGAACGAAAGTGAGACAGCCTTCTCCGCTTTCCTGAGAACGAAAGTGAGACAGCCTTGTCCGCTTTCCTGAGAACGAAAGTGAGATAGTCTTGTCCGCTTTCGCGAAGAAGGAAATCTCTAAGTCCACGAAGAAGATCTTCAAGCACCGAAGGAGAATTCCGTGGAGATCTTCAAGGAGCTCTCTCTGGTCGTGAAGGCGGGATCCTTTAAATGAAGCCTTGGGGGCCTTTTTATAGCTTTGGCCGGGGGTAGCCCGGTAATTTTGCCGTCGTAACCACCATAACCACCTTGGCGGACGAATCATATTTCCCGATTTGGGGCACTCGGATCACCATTTTTCGTAAATGACCATCTTGCCCTTTGAGGAAAGGCGACAAGCCGTTCCTGAAAAGTGAGAAACTGAAAAGATAAAAAGTGAGCAAGCCGAGGCGGAAAAGTGAGCGAGGCGAGGCGTAAAAGTGAGCGAGGCGAGGCGTAAAAGTGAGCGAGGCGAGGCGTAAAAGTGAGCGAGGCCAGGAAAATCGGACTGCAACCTTTCCCAGCGCGGGGATGCGGTTTCGGCTGCATCCCCCGCGGAGGGGGGCTCGGCCGCTCCTTTTATCGGAGGGTGCGGTTTGGCCGCACCCTCCTATGGCCGCACCCCCCTATGGGGGGTGCGGTCAAACCGGTCAAACCGCACCCCCCATGGGGGGTGCGGTTTGGCCGCACCCCCCTATGGGGGGTGCGGTTTGGCCGCACCCCCCTATGGGGGGTGCGGTTTGGCCGCACCCCCCATGGGGGGGTGCGGTTTGGCCGCACCCCCTATGGGGGGGGGGGGGGGTGCGGCTTGGCCGCACCCCCCTACGGGGGGTGAGGGTGCGGTTGGGCCGCACCCCTATGGGGGGTGAGGGTGCGGTTTGGCCGCACCCCTATGGGGGGTGCGGTTTGGCCGCACCCCCCTATGGGGGGTGCGGGTTGGCCGCACCCCCCTATGGGGGGTGCGGCTTGGCCGCACCCCCCTATGGGGGAGGGTGCGGCTTGGCCGCACCCCCTATGGGGAAGGGTGCGGCTTGGCCGACCCGGCCGCACCCCATGTGGGTGGGTTGCGGGCTAACCGCCCCCCACTTAGTGGGGTGCGGGCTAACCGCACCCCGGTAGTGGGGTGCGGCTTTGTGCTTACCTGGCGCCGTTTCTAGTGCGTCGTACTTGCGCGATGGATCTTCCACTTCCGTGATCCGGGGTTCGACTGGTTCCCCCTCCTCTCTTTAGCGGGGTTTTCTCTAGACGCACCCCAAGGCCTTTATGGGTACGCAACATAAGCCCCCCAAACCTCCGAATTCCGAATCTCGTTGCGAGGAGTTCGGAGGTTTTGATTTTCCTGTGGCGGCTTTATCCATTGTTCTCTTCGTGGTGCCCTGGGTAGGATCTGCTGCCTAGTATTGATATCTGAACAGCTTGAGGGTTTCCTGCAAAACTTTGCACGGTTCTGAGCCCGCGGCTTTTATATAATAGAAAGTTAGCTTGCACAAGTCTGGGCTTGCGGCTTTTTTGCACGAGTCTAGCTCGCGACTTTTTTGCACGAGTCTGGCTCGCGGCTATTTTGCACGAGTCTGGCTCGCGGCTTGGCCGGTGAATAGCGTTTGTATTCAAACCGAGGGTGCACGTAAGGGGGCAGGCCCCTACGACACCGGGACTTGACGACGGAGGAGAAGGGCGGGCCTTCAATCGACGACAGTACAAAGTCCCCGGGGCAGGGCCCCGAAGTGGCCGGTGAATAGCGGGTGTATTCAAACCGGGGGCGAACGTAAGGGGGCAGGCCCCTACGACGCTAGGACTTGACGGCGGAGGAGAAGAGCGGACCTTCAATCGACGGCGGTGCAAAGTCTCTGAGGCAGGGCCCCAAAGTAAAGATTTTTTCCTTTATTAAATATAGGTGGCAAGGTATGTGCCTATTTTTGTAGTAAGAAGTCTTTTTAAACATAATTTTTTCAACACAAGACAAGTTTGCACGAGTCTGAGCTCGCGGCTTAGTAAATGACATAAGATAGGTTTGCACGAGCCTGGGGCTCGCGGCTTTTACATAATAGGATAGGTGCACGAGTCTGAGCTCGCGGCTTTTACATAATAAATTATAAGATAAGTTTGCACGAGTCCGAGCTCGCGGCTTAGTTGATGATAGAAGACTGTGTTACTGGTAAAAGCGGCGCAGGTTCTGGGCGTTCCAGGTGCGCGGTAGAGTCTTTCCTTCTGCTGTTCTGAGCCTGTACGTTCCGGGCTTTACGACCGTAGTGACAACGTATGGGCCATCCCAGGCTGGTGAGAGCTTATCTCCTTGGGGGCCTTTGCCTGCTGCTTTGACGCTGCGTAGGACGAGATCTCCTACGTTGATTGGCCTGGGTTTCACCCTCCTGTCATAGCTTCGGGCTATGCGCCTTTGGTAAGATGCGGCGCGTTGTGCAACGCTATCCTGAACCTCAGGAATTAGGTCGAGATTTTCCCGAAGCAGCCCGTCATTCTTGCTGGGATCGAAGGTTAGCACCCGAGTGCTTGGAACACCGATGTCGATGGGGATGATAGCTTCAGTACCATAACAGAGATTGTAAGGCGTCTCTCCCGTGGGAGTCCGCTCTGTTGTGCGGTATGCCCATAGTACGTTTGGGAGTGCATCCACCCATTGTCCCCCAGCTTCTTCTAAGCGCGTCTTCAATCCTTTGAGGATGGTGCGGTTCGTGACTTCTACTTGTCCGTTGGTTTGTGGATGTGCTACTGCGGTAGGACGGAGGTTGATCTTCAGGTCTTCGCACATCTTGGTGAAGGATTTCCCAGTAAACTGGGTGCCGTTGTCGGCAATGATTGTTGCTGGGATGCCGAAGCGGCAGACGATGTTCTTCCAGATGAATTGTTTAGCGTTCTCTTCTGTGATTTTGGCCAGGGGCTCCGCCTCTACCCACTTGGTGAAGTAATCGGGCCAGGATGATGAACTTCCTTTGCCCGGATGCTAGAGGCAGCGGGCCGAGAAGGTCGATTCCCCATTGTGCGAATGGCCACGCACTTTGGAGTGCGGAAAGTGAGACCGGGGGCTGATGGGGTACGTTGGCATGCAGTTGACAGCTCCTGCATTTTTGAACTAGCTCGATTGCGTCCTTCTTTATTGTTGGCCAATAGAAACCTTGGCGTAGTATTTTTCGCGCCAACGCTTTCCCGCCTAGGTGTTCTCCGCAGACTCCCGCGTGTACTTCTCGGAGGGCGTAGCCCGCCTCGTCCGCTGGTAGGCACTTTAGATATGGGCCCGAGAATGCCCGTTTGTAAAGTTCTCCGTCTATAATGGTGAATGATGCCTCCCGCATCCGTAACCTTCGCGCCTCTAAGCTATCTTCAGGGAGGCGTCCGTGTTCAAGGTAAGCTCGTAATGGAGTCATCCAGGATAACTCTTCTTGGTGGATGGCTGCGATCTACCATAACCCCTGGATGCTCGGGATCACGATCTCTTCAATCCGGCGTCTTCGAGACTGGTAGCTGGAGGGCGAAGTGGCGAGCTTGGACATGACATCCGCCCTGGAATTCTGCTCTCGGGGGATGTGCAAGATTTGATGTGTCGAGATCTTCTGAAGAAGCAACTTTGCGAGCGCGAGGTATTTCGCCATCTGGTCTCTTTTGGCCTCGTAGTCTCCTTCGACTTGCGAGACTACGAGTTGGGAGTCGGCGTAGATCGTCAGGTTCTCCGCCTTGCAATCGATGGCGAGCCGAAGACCGGCGATCAGCGCCTCGCATTCTGCAACGTTATTTGTTGCGGGAAACTTTAACCGGAGCCCGTAATCCAAGGTGATCTCATCGGGGCTTACGAGGAGCACTCCTGCTCCGGCCCCTTCTGCTCCTGAGGCACCGTCGACATAGAGAGTCCACCGGGGGCTAGGGGCGTCTTTGGCTAGATTTGTTTCTGGTGGAATGGTGTATTCCATGACGAAGTCGGCGAGTACTTGCGACTTGATGTCAGGTCGAGGTAGGAATTTAATGTCAAATTCGCCGAGCTCTACGACCCACTTTACTAGCCTCCCTGAGACTTCTGGTTTCTGGAGGATTGCTCGTAGCGGGAGCTGTGTCAGTACTTTCACGATATGAGCCTGGAAGTAGGGCCGAAGTTTTCTTGCTGAGAAGACAAGAGCCAAGGCCGTCTTGTCTGCTGCGGGGTATCTGGTTTCGGTGTCGGTGAGGACTTTGCTGATGTAGTAAATCGGTCGTTGCACCCCCCCTTCATCCTTTACGAGTACCGAGCTGAGAGCTGTAGGTGATATCGCTAGGTACAAGAACAGGGTCTCTCCCGGAGTGGGTTTTGACAAAAGCGGTGGTGAGGCCAGGTATTGTTTGAGAAGCTCGAAGGCTACCTGGCACTCGTCAGTCCATTGGAAACCAGAGTGGCGTGCTCCCCGGAGGATTTTGAAGAAAGGGAGGTATTGTTGGATCGTATAACGCCCTTAGAGGGGGGGTGAATAAGGGTGTGTTTAAAAATTAAATTTTTACTTAGTAATTTTTTAAAGAGATTTTACTTTACTAAAAAATTACTTCTAAACACTTCCAAACCAATGCAATTTTAGTATTAAATCAAAACACAAATTTCTAAGATAAAGATTATGCCATCAAATATATAATTAAAGAAAGAGACATAATTATATTAATCATGAAATTTGAGTACAATAAAATTGATCTTAACAATGCTTAAGATCAAGGCACAATTATATTTACTAAAAATTCTACAATTTTGGTTTACCAATCCTTCTCCCAAGGATCGGAAGGCTATCGCTTGTCTCTCCCAAGACCAAGCGCAAGCCTATCCTCTAGATCTTCCCAAGATTTAGACGTAGCACACAAGGCCACGATTTCCCACCAAGCCACGCAAGGACTTGGACGCCGCACAAGGAAGCGATTTTCCCCTAAGCCGCGCAAGGACTTAGACGCCGCACGCAAGACGACGATTTCCCCTACCAATACAAAATGAAAAATATGTGAATGAAAATACAATATGAAAAGAACAACTCCCTAGAAAATCAGATCTCTGAACGGATTGTTGAAGCCTCGAGATGATTGATGATGTAGAAGCGCGCCCGATCTCGTCTTCAATCTTCAATCCTTCTTTGCACAAATGGGAGTTGAGGAGGTTCTGGAGCTCTCTGGTTCGTATGCACTCAGGAAGGGACTGGAATTCTCAAAAGCTTGGAGTGCACGAACCAAAGGAACCAATTTATAGAAATTCACTGTCGCCTGGGCGACAGTGACTGTCGGAATTTTCCGACAGCGCTAAACTGCCGCTGGAGTGCCGTTGTGGGTGGAGTCGTGGGCAGTTGCTGTAACCGTCGAGCTGTCGCCTGGGCGACATCGATGTCGGATTTCCGACAGCGCAAAACTGCCGGTCGTGGGTGGAGACGTGGGCAGTTGTTGTAACTGCCGAGCTGTCGCCTGGGCGACATCGATGTCGGATTTCCGACAGCTCAAAACTGCCTTTCGTCGATCTGCCGTGGAGGGAAGTAGTTGTAACTTCTCTGCTGTCGCCTGGGCGACAGTGGCTGTCGGAATTTTCCGACAGTGAAATTTTCCCACATTCAATTTTATCTCCAGCAGAAATGTGAACATTTCATACCTGTTATTGATGAGTCCTGATTATATGCACATTTTTGGACTCATCCGGGCCGTTATTTAGTCAATTCTACGCACTATAGCCTTGTTATAGTTTATATTTGATAATCCATGCTAGGTGCACATCTTGGCCCACTTTGGTGTGATTTTCGTGTTTATTGTCTTTAGTAGATTCTTGTGCTGTTAAGTGCCACTTTCAGTGGCTAGATCTGTGGTTGTGCTGGAATTGGAGTAGTGCAAGTGTTCCCGGTGCAATTCTGCACAGGAACACTGCGCACGATCGCCGGTTCTATTGCGCACGACCACTGGTCGTGCGCCACTAATCGTGTGCACTTAACCCTTTTTCACGAGTTCTGTTTGGTGCAGTGCACACGACCATCAACGACAGTGCGCACGACCACCGGTCGTGCGCCACTGCTCGTGCGCATTGACCAGTAAATTTCTGAGTTATGTCTGCTGTAGTGCGCACGCTCATCGACTCCAGTGCGCACGACCACCGGTCGTGCGCCACTGTCCGTGCGCATTTTACAGTAATTTTATGAGTTCTGTTTCACCTATTGCGCACGACCACCGACGCTAGTGCGCACGACCACTGGTCGTGCGCCAATGACCGTGCGCAGTATTTAATCCAGCGCCTATTTAAACGCCTGTTGCGATTTTAGGGCATTCGTTCACTTCCGGGAGCGGGATTCCTGTTCCGTACGCCGCCGATTTCCACCGTGGGACGCCTCCACCTCATCTCCTACGCAAGGGGAAGCCTCCTCCACCCATTCCAAGACTTCCTCCATTGTCCGGGAGTGTTCTCCATCGTCCGCAAGCCTCCAAGAAACCATTCTCTCATTCCGCCCGGTGAGAAGAAGAAGGAACCTGAAGTCGAAGACGACGGAGCTACGTAGGGAGATCGTGACAGCTCTCTACGCCGGAAGCATAGTCCGCCCGAGTCCGGAGGTAGCCCGACAACCTACCATTTCGGCCGTGAACGGCCGCTAGTCTTCACCATTGGTTATTTCTTTCCTCTTTCCTCCATTGTACTCTTTGAACCGTGCAATACTCGAATATTGTGATGTTTATTTTGATGAAAATGAATATTTCTTTGTCGTTCTTCATGGTTTGATGGTGATTCAGTCCGCTTTCTCTCACTCACTCGCGCACGCACGCAAGGTGTTTGATCCGCGTTAGCAAGAGCTAACGGCGGTTGTGAAGAGGTGTTTGCGACCCTCACCCCCTCGCACTTGAGTTCACTTCATCCGCCTCACGAAGCACGGCATCGCGGTCGTTGCATCCACCTCACTTTGCGAAGCGGTGTTTTCGACCCGCATTTCTTTTTGTTGTTGATAAGATTAGGAAAACCAACCAAAAGCCCCATCTTTGTGTTTGTTGAACGCTTGTGTAACAATAATCACTGCGCGATTCGTTCACCCATCCTGCATTCCTCAAGAGACCGACATCCGGGGAATTTATTCTCCACAATTATTACTTGACAGCGACCGGTGCACTTGCCGACACGCATCAGTTATCTGCACACCATTAATGAAAATAGAATCAAATACAAAAGGGACTTTGTTATTATCAAACCGGAGGAGTGCGAAACGCATGCTCCAACAATCTCCCACTTTTGATAATAACAAATCCGTATAAAAAGAAATCATGTCTTATTTAGATTTGATTTTAACCTTTGGTGTGTGCACAAAAAATAACATGATATATTTTTCTTAAAAATAAATAACATGATATATTTTTCTTAAAAATAAATAATCTACCTCTAGATGAAAGCTCCCCCTAAATGAATGCTCCCCCTAAATATATGCTCCCCCTAAATATATTCTCCCCCTAAATATATGCTCCCCCTAAATATATGATGTATGGTGTAGGTGGAATATTTAGGTGTAATAGATTTGTGAATGTTCTTGGTGGAATATTTAGGTGTAATAGATTTGTGATTGTTCTTTTTATACTTTTAATTCTCCCCCTTTTGATATTAGCAAAAGTTAATATTAGAGAAAAGAGTTGTTGTTAATGGAATGGATATAGGATATAGAAAGAAAGAGTAACGGAAGCACTTTTTTGTGGAAATGATTGAAGTCCATGAAATAATAGGAATATGCCATAGTATGAATAAACTCATGGAGTGACGATAAAGCCATATGAAGTAATAACTGAAACATGAGTAAGATCATTTGAAAGTATCATAGAAAGACACAATAGTGTATAGAAATATGGAATATTTTCGGTCCAATTCTCATGAGATGAATATTTATATAACATAATGATGTGTACATGTGATACTTAGATCAAACATATGAAGTTATTTAATTTACATGATCATTGAAATGTAGAACATACTAAAAGCATATAAAGTCAACTTTGACTTTGAAGATATAGCACAAGATGATTAGAAAACCATTTTTCTTTTGTACAAGACACTTTACAATTCTGTCCAAGGTGCTTAACCTCACAATGCTCATTAAGACTTATCAGGAGGGTAAGTAGTGCTTGGTGGAGTATCCTTGTCTTTATTTTAAATTTTTTGATCACAGATGTGATATCTTAATTTTGATATATTGATATTTTTTTTGTAATTGACCAAGGATCTCCGAATTCACTTGAATCGCAAAAGATGGTGTAATTTGGTTGTGCTAACAAATCAAGGGTGAAAGTTGTATTTAAGAAGTGCTATTTTATTATGTTAAAGCAAATATGATCCATGTATATATTAAAGAAGTAGACATATGTATTGATCAAAAGAAGTGAACGTGATAGTTCATTATGATAGATAAACAATTTCTCATACTTAGAGGCATGCGAAAATAATTTCCAATGGTCTAAACAACTAAGTAGAAGTGTCAATACGATGATAGCTTGGAAATGCAATCATATAAACATGTAAGTCATATTTTTTTAAAATAAATAGCACATGGTTTGTCATCAAGTCATGAGGTGAAGCATTAATAATGACATATAACTATTGTAGATCATCAAAGGGACCTAAAGTTGAAGTTTTGTCAAAATGGGAGCTGTCGGAAATTTCCGACAGTCACTGTCGCCTGGGCGACAGTGAAAAATATAAATAGGGCTGGGGACCGAGTCAAAACCTATTGTGCATCATTTCCTGGAGTTAAAAACGAGAGGAAGGCTGTCGGAAGTCGGCGACATCCCTAGATCTAAGGTATGGGTTTTTTATTTTGGTGTATGTAACTCAAAATTTTTTAGGGATTTGTGATTTTGATAGTAGAGAAGAAGGAAAATGTAGTTTTCATGTTGTTTTTTGATGAATGGTGTAGGTTTTTGAAGTTTAGTTTTTTTGTTTAAAAAAATGTAGATCTAGTTTAAAAACAAGTGGATCTTGTTGGATCTTTGTTAAAATTTTTGATTTTGTGATTTTTGTGATGAAGGGTTCCATTTGTTCATTCTCTAAACGGTTTTTGTAGATCTAGTTTAGTGTAGAGTGTTGAAGATGATGAATAGTAAAGGATTTGTAGAATATGTTGATTTGAAAAACAAATATATATATATATATTTTTTGTAAACTTGATGTTGAAATAATATTGATTTTGAGTAGATCTGGAAGTGTATGGAAAAAATTTTGAGAGAAGTTCACTTGGAGAACTGTCAGAAAATTCCGACAGTCACTGTCGCCTGGGCGACAGTGTGCCAGTGCACAATATGATACCATGTTTAATCAAAAATTTTTGTATGTTATTTGCAGAATGGCTTCCAGTTCCAAAGCTCGAAAGAGTACTTCGGAAGATGCACGTAGTTCATATCAAGTTTTTCCTGGGGTGGAGAAGGCTATTGTTGAAATAGCGAAGTATGTGGAATTTGAGTCGCCAAAACACGATCATATCTATGATCGGCTTGCGAACGCAGGTATAATTTCAATAATCACACCAGAGGGGTTTTCTTTCTTTTTCATTCGTGAATTTTATAACCATTTGGAAGACCCAAATTTCACTGAATTGGATGGAGGAGTGAGATCAAGGATCCAAGGTCAACATGTGGAAATAACACATGTTGATCTACGAGAGGAATTCAGACTAGTGATGAGTGAGAATATGCCTGATATAGTGGAGAATTATCGAAAGGATAGAGATTGGACCCTCGTAAACATGAGTTTACATGGGAATCAAAAGAAGACTCTTACCACTGAAGTTACGTCACTTACTCCGGATGCTTTCTTAGTCCAAGATATATTAAGGAATTCAGTGATGTTGAAGAGTGGAGACACAAGAAGTATTACGGCTCAGTTGACCCTCTTTACATACTATATTATGGAGGATGAGCTTTTTGATGTGGCGGACTTCATACTCTCCCAGATTAGGTATGCGTATAGATTAAAGCATCCAAGATGGGTGAAGGTTCATACGCTGCCAATGGGGGCGGTAATACAGCGTGTACTCTATAAGAAGTATGGATGGATAGTGCAAGGTGCTTATTTGGATGATTGTTATCCGGAAATGTATTATACGGGTTCAATGAAGGTGAAGAAGCCGCAGAGAAAAGCTCATCCGGGGATTGAGATTAGAGAGCCGACCATTTCTAGGGCAGGATCACTACGAGAGTCCATTGATGATTTGCGTGATTCATTAGAGGATCACAAGAAGGAAGTGAAAAAGGACCGTGGTCGAATGCAGAAGTTTATGAAGTTTCTCGTCAAAGGTCTGAAGTTGAAGCCAACTCCGGAGGAAGAAGCCGAATGGCAAGTACAGGATGAAGAATCGCCACGCCAATCGGTGAGGCGGACTCGCCGTGCCAAAGCTGTGAGACGAGGACCTCCAGAAGATTGTCCAGAGAGCAGCGGGGCTGGTTATGAAGATTCAGAGTAGTTTTATGTTGATGCTGCAGCTGGGCGATGTCGGAAATTTCCGACATCCACTGTCGCCTGGGCGACAGTGAACTTCTTTAGATTTCTGCTTTTGTTTAATGAACTTGATCCTTAAGTTGTTTCTACTGTTTTTATTTGAACAATATTGATGTAATATTAATGATGTTGAATTTTTGTTAAGTCTTTTGAAATTTTATGTTTTGATTTTTAAGATTTTGGCTTTTTCTTTGTACATTGTTTATGTTTTGTGATAATAATTTTTTTTAATTTTATACGCTTTAAATAATGATATATTCATTGTGAAATGTCTAGAATTCCTAATTCTAGCCTAAGCATAGAAAAACGGGAATCCGGTAACGGCTTAGTGAATATATCCGCTAGTTGATTTTCTGTGCCTATAAAGTTGATTTTTATATTACCCTTCTTAATATGATCCCTTATAAAATGATGTCGGACATCTATATGCTTAGATCTAGAATGTAATACGGGATTGTTAGTTAAGTCTATAGCACTTTTATTGTCACACTTTAATTCTACACTACTTTGTTGCATGCCAAAATCTTCTAATGTTTGTGACATCCAAAGAGCTTGGGCACAACAACAACCTAGTGCAATATATTCGGCCTCGGTAGTTGAGAGGGCAACAGAATTCTGTTTCCTACTCGACCATGAAATAAGTGAAGGGCCGATAAAGTGACAAGTGCCACTAGTGCTTTTCCTATCTAAAGAACATCCCGCATAATCCGAATCCGAAAAACCATATAAAATAAAAGAATCATTATGAGGATACCATAAACCTAATTTTGATGTGCCTATGAGATATCTAAAGATACGTTTCACCGCTTTTAAATGTGACTCTTTAGGATTAGCTTGAAATCTAGCACATAAACAAACGGCAAACATAATATCAGGTCTAGATGCGGTTAAATACAATAAAGACCCTATCATACTTCTATAAAGAGTTTGTTCAATTGAAACACCATTTTCATCTTTTCCTAATTTTAGTGAAGTACTCATAGGAGTGTTTGCATGCTTAAGATTTTCAAATCCAAATCTTTTTAACATATCATGAATATATTTGGTTTGACATATAAAAATACCATCATGTTTTTGTGTAATTTGAAAACCTAAAAAATATGAAAGTTCTCCAACCATACTCATTTCAAATTCATTTTTCATAATTTCAACTACTTCATTACACAACTCTTCATTAGTGGCTCCAAAAATAATATCATCAACATAAATTTGTAAAATAACTAAATCATGATCAATTTGCTTAATGAAGAGTGTAGAATCAGCACTTCCTATTTTATAATCGTGCTTTAACAAATATTGAGTTAATCGATCGTACCAAGCACGAGGCGCTTGTTTTAATCCATAAAGCGCTTTATCTAATTTATAAACATAATTTGGATATTTCTCATTTATAAAGCCAGGGGGTTGTTCTACATAAACTTCTTCTTTTATATACCCGTTTAAAAATGCGGTTTTGACATCCATTTGATATAATTTAAATCTTTTAAAACAAGCAAATGCAAGAAATATTCTAACCGCTTCTAATCTTGCTACGGGTGCAAAAGTTTCATCAAAATCTACCCCTTCAATTTGTGCATAACCTTTTGCAACTAATCTGGCTTTATTTCTAACAATTCTAGATTCATTATCCATTTTATTTTTAAAAATCCACTTAACACCAACTACAGGACGGTTTTTGGGTCGTTCTACAAGATTCCAAACCTTATTACGTTCAAATTGATTAAGTTCTTCATTCATAGCTAAAAACCAAAATTCATCATTTAAAGCGGTGGAAACATCTTTTGGTTCTATTTCAGAAACAAAACAAAGGTTTGAAAATAAAACATGTAGTGATGAACGAGTACTAACCCCTTTTTGCGGATCTCCAATGATAAGCTCCTTTGGATGATCCTTTGAGAATCTCAATTCACTTGGAGGCACATATCCTTCTCTTTCTTCTTCTTCTCCATCTTCTTCTCCTCTTTCTTCTTCTCTTTCTTCTCCTTTTTCTTTTTCATTTTCTCCAAGTTCTTCTTCATCATTCTCCATCGTGGGAAGGAGTTCATCTTCTTTTCCTGTAATTTTCTTTTCTACACATGAAGCAAACTCATCAAACCTAACATGAATAGATTCTTCAACTATTTTTGTTCTTTTATTAAAAATTCTATAAGCTTTACTAGTTGAAGAATAGCCAATAAAAATACCTTCATCACATTTTTCATCAAATTTTCCTAAGGAATCTTTAGAATTCAAAATAAAACATTTACAACCAAAAACTTTGAAATAAGAAACATTTGGTTGTTTACTAAATATTAATTCATAAGGAGTTAATTTTAAAATAGGGCGAAGCATTACTCTATTAATTACATAACATGCCGTGCTAACCGCTTCAGCCCAAAAAGATTTTGGTAATTTGAATTCTGATAACATTGTACGGGCTAACTCTTGAAGAGTTCTATTTTTCCTCTCCACTACACCATTTTGCTGTGGTGTGCGTGGAGCGGAAAATTCATGTTTAATTCCTAACTCCGTACAAAAAGAAATAAACTTTTCATTTTCAAATTCTCCTCCATGATCCGATCGTATGCGTTTAATTTTTAACTCAAATTCATTTTGGATACGCAAACATAATTTTGAAAATTCTGAAAATGCTTCGGATTTGGAGGTTAGAAATAAAGTCCAACAAAAACGAGAACAATCATCAATCAAAACAAATGTGTATTTTCTACCTCCTAAGCTAGAAATTCCAATTGGCCCAAATAAGTCCATATGTATTAATTGAAGTGGCCTAGTGGTAGAAATAATATTTTTACTTTTGAAAGATGATTTTGAAAATTTTCCTTTTTGGCAAGGCACACATAGTGAAGAAGATAAATTTCCATTTAGCGAAGGTAAACCTTTAATTAATTTATCTTTTGAAAGTTTTGAAATGAACTTGGCACTAGCATGTCCAAGTCGCCTATGCCATAAATCTAATTCATCATTTTTTGATAGAAAACATTTCAAAGTAGAATTTGAAAAATCAAGAAATTTAATCATATATACATTATGACATCTAGGTGCGGTAAAAACAATTTCATTTGTTTTGGAATTAATAATTTTGCACAAATTTGTAGAAGATTCAAATAAAACATTTAAACCCTTATCACACAATTGACTAATAGAAATCAATTTATGCTTTAATCCTTCTACAAATAAAACATTTGAAATTGAAAAATTTTCGTTACCCACAACACCGATGCCGATGATTTTTCCTTTTCCATTATCACCGAATGTAACAACTCCTCCTTTCTTCATCTCCAGGCTAAGGAACTTCTCTTTATTGCCCGTCATGTGCTTTGAACAACCCGAGTCCAAGTACCACACGTCTTCTTTGTCCTTAGCCTGCCAACACACCTAGAAAGAAGAGGTGAGTAAAGATCTGGTTACCCAAGTGGTTCCACCCATAGTATAGGTAGAAGCCTTAGGCACCCAGATTTGTTTAATTTTGCTTTTTCCTTCCTTCTAGCAAGAGTCCGTAGTGTGACCAAATCTATTGCATTTGGCACAAGTAATGTATTTAGAAGAGTATAACTTTTACTGGATGAGGATGCAGTATTTGATGATTCATTAATTTTAGAATTTTTTAAAACAAATTTTCTGGACTTTTCACTGTCGCTGGCGACAGTGGTTGTCGCTGGGCGACAGCTTCCAGACGTGTATCCGAGTCCAAACCTTCCAGATCCATGGCGTTGGTATCCTAAGATCATATCCTCTTCGGCCCATTCCAAATTTTTTCATGGCTAGTATTAAGTCATGAATCTGGTTTCTCATTTTTGTATTCTCGGATACTAGATTTACGCATCTACGTTCAAAAGATTTCTTTCCCTCATGGACTTTGGAAATTGAAGATTTCAGATCTCCCTCTAAAATCTCATTCCTTTTAGTAAGTACTTTTATTGTAGAATGAGATTTGGAAAGAGATTCTTCAAGTTCATTAATTCTTCCCAAAAAGTGATCACACTTTTGGCAAGAAATATCTCTTTTTCCAATAGTCTTAATTTCATTTAACAACTTTTTGTTTTCTTTAAGTAAAATTCCATTTTCAGATTTTAGAAGATCATTATCTTTTAAACTTTTTTCAAAAAATTTGCAAGTCTTTAAAAATTCAGAAAATAATTCATCATAGGTTGGAGGAGTTACCTCAGTGTCGCTTTGGATACTGCATTCGTCATCAGATGTAACGCTCTTTCCCATTAAGCATATGTTGGCCTCCTCCTCTTTACTTGAGTCGGAACTGCTTGCATCCTCAGAAGTAGTATCATCCCAGGTTTCCGCCTTCAATACCTTCTTCGACCCTTTGTGCTTCTTTTCTTTAAGTTCTTTCAAGTACTTTGGACACTTGCTTCGAATGTGTCCTAACTTCTTGCAGTAATAGCACTCAGGTGGCGGTCTCTCTTCCTCCTCATCGCCCTCCTTTCCTTTTTTCTTCCTAAAGGTCTCATTTTTAAAATACTTCTTAAACGAATTCCTTCTCTCTGGATTTTTCATAAATTTTCTAAATTTTTTAACAAATAAACTTTCCTCATCTTCTTCATCCTCCTCAGAATCACTAGTTTCTTCCTTCTTTGATCTTAGAGCCAATCCCTTCTTCCTTGGCTCCATATACTCTTGTTGTTGAATTTTTAATTCAACTTCATGAGTTTTCAAGTTCCCAATGAGGCTCTCCAATTGTAAGGTCTTAAGATCACGTGACTCGGAAATTGCAGTCACTTTAGGATTAAACTTCGGGGGAAGTGATCTTAAGATTTTCCTTACCAAATCTCCATTTGAGAACACCTTTCCTAGCACCTTTGAGTCGTTCACGATTTTTGTAAATCGTGTGTACATTGTATCAATCTCTTCATCTACCTCCATTTTAAACCTTTCAAATTCAGATTCCAGTTGAAATAGCTTTGAATCCTTTACCTGCGAAGTACCTTCATGAGTGATTTCTAATAAATTCCAAATTTCAAATACAGAATTACAAGCACAAACTCTATTAAATTCAGTGCGATCTAGTGCGCAAAATAAAGCATTCATGGCTTTTGCATTGTTCTTACATCTTAATTTATCATTATCATCCCACTTATCTTTGGGCTTATCCATAGTTACATCTCCTACAACAATTGTTGGAGATGTGTAACTAGATTCTACCATATTCCAGACTTCTATATCTAGCGCAATTAGAAAACAACGCATACGTGTTTTCCAATAATTATAGTTTGTGCCCGTGAATAAAGGTGGTCTACTTATGCCTTGCCCCTCAACGAACGCATGATCGTTGTGTGCCATTACTCCCGGTGGTAAAACCGTTTTGGAGTAACCTTGCTCTGATACCACTTGTTGGATCGTATAACGCCCTTAGACGGGGGGGGGGGGGGTGAATAAGGGTGTGTTTAAAAATTAAATTTTTACTTAGTAATTTTTTAAAGAGATTTTACTTTACTAAAAAATTACTTCTAAACACTTCCAAACCAATGCAATTTTAGTATTAAATCAAAACACAAATTTCTAAGATAAAGATTATGCCATCAAATATATAATTAAAGAAAGAGACATAATTATATTAATCATGAAATTTGAGTACAATAAAATTGATCTTAACAATGCTTAAGATCAAGGCACAATTATATTTACTAAAAATTCTACAATTTTGGTTTACCAATCCTTCTCCCAAGGATCGGAAGGCTATCGCTTGTCTCTCCCAAGACCAAGCCCAAGCCTATCCTCTAGATCTTCCCAAGATCTAGACGTAGCACACAAGACCACGATTTCCCACCAAGCCACGCAAGGACTTGGACGCTCCGCACAAGGAAGCGATTTTCCCCTAAGCCGCGCAAGAACTTAGACGCCGCACGCAAGACGACGATTTCCCCTACCAATACAAAATGAAAAATATGTGAATGAAAATACAATATGAAAAGAACAACTCCCTAGAAAATCAGATCTCTGAACGGATTGTTGAAGCCTCGAGATGATTGATGATGTAGAAGCGCGCCCGATCTCGTCTTCAATCTTCAATCCTTCTTTAAACAAATGGGAGTTGAGGAGGTTCTGGAGCTCTCTGGTTCGTATGCACTCAGGAAGGGACTGGAATTCTCAAAAGCTTGGAATGCACGAACCAAAGGAACCAATTTATAGAAATTCACTGTCGCCTGGGCGACAGTGACTGTCGGAATTTTCCGACAGCGCTAAACTGCCGCTGGAGTGCCGTCGTGGGTGGAGTCGTGGGCAGTTGCTGTAACCGTCGAGCTGTCGCCTGGGCGACATCGATGTCGGATTTCCGACAGCGCAAAACTGCCGGTCGTGGGTGGAGATGTGGGCAGTTGTTGTAACTGCCGAGCTGTCGCCTGGGCGACATCGATGTCGGATTTCCGACAGCTCAAAACTGCCTTTCGTCGATCTGCCGTGGAGGGAAGTAGTTGTAACTTCTCTGCTGTCGCCTGAGCGACAGTGGCTGTCGGAATTTTCCGACAGTGAAATTTTCCCACATTCAATTTTAGCTCCAGCAGAAATGTGAACATTTCATACCTGTTATCTGCACACTATTAATGAAAATAGAATCAAATACAAAAGGGACTTTGTTATTATCAAACCGGAGGAGTGCGAAACGCATGCTCCAACAGGTATTTGTCTCTTGTCCTTGATAGAAAACGGGATAACGCAGCAATCCTCCCGTTCAGATGTTGCACTTCCTTAATTGAACGAGTTGGTGACATATCTTCTAATGCCTTGATCTTTTCGGGGTTGGCCTCAATTCCTCGATGGGTTACCATGAAACCCAAGAATTTTCCCGCCGTCACACTAAACACACACTTACTGGGATTGAGTCGCATCTGGAAGCGACGGAGAAGCTGAAAGCACTTTCCCAAGTCTTTCAAGTGGTCGTAACGGTGGACGCTCTTCACCAGCATATCGTCCACGTAAACCTCCATCGTCTCTCCGATGAGGTTCTTGAAGATCTTGTTCATTAGCCTTTGATAGGTGGCTCCAGCGTTTTTAAGGCCGAAGGGCATCACCTTGTAGAGTAGACTCCTCTGTCGGTGCGGAAGGCGGTATGCTCTTCGTCCGCCGGGTTCATCCTTATCTGGTTGTAACCTGAGTAAGCGTCCATGAAGCTAAGTAGCTCGTGGCCGGCCGTTGCGTTGACGAGTTGGTTGATCCTCGGGAGGGGGAAGTGATAACTTCGCAAAAAGAAGTTATCTTGCATCTTAATTTAATCATTTTTGTTTATGTTATATGATAATTATGAATGAAAAGTATATATATTCAAATGAATTATTATTTGGAGTTTAAATAATTAATACGTCTATTTTTGAATGTTTTTATGATAGGATTTGTGAAGAAATCGAGTCAATGATCGAAGGCTAAGTGTTGTTGAAAAATTGGAATATGTTGTAACATAATCTGAAAAATGTTATAACATATATGGCAGTTTTAAGAAGCAGAATTCCAGATTTTAAAAAGTTGTAACTTTTCTGCCGAAAAGTTGCAACTTGTCGGCGGTTACAGAATTTTCAGATCCAAAATATATTTGATTTCGGCAGTTACGGATGGAAATAAGACATCGTTTCAGCAATTAAAACCTACCAAAAATGGGCCCCGCCTAGAGAGAGAAAGGAGGAGATTTAAAAGTCATTTCCACCCATTCTAAAGGGAGTTGGACGGGAGTTCTATTCCATTATTAGAGAGGAGGAAGAAGAAAAACTGCTGCGCGGGCGAGGGGAAAAACCAGTCCAGAATTTGCGTCTGGGCTGCAGGAAACACTGTCAAATCAACGGAGAAGGGAAGATCTACTCGATTTACATCATGTTTAGTAAGATCTACCCTTTATTTTGCTTTTCTTCTTCAAGCATGAACTAATTCCGGTGATCTTGTGTTGTGAGAATACTATTTCTTTTGCAATGATGATGTTGTTTTAATTTTTTTTCTTTGTGAATGTTTGGTGATTGATCGTTATTGTTCTTATGATCTTTATGTTGAAACTTCTGATCAAGGTTTCGTTTATCTACTGCGCTTCATAATTCGAGAGATGAGTTGCGTAAGGGTATCATAAGTTCGATATAGCGTTTGAAGGGAGAAAGAGATTTCCCCTTGACGTTAGCAACATAGGTTTTTATTCATAATGCGGTTCTTTATGTCACTCGAGTTAGAGATGACAGAGGAGATAAGGAATTAGGGAGATCCGATATCGAGAGGTACGGTTGTCTAAATTAAAATCGTTGCACGATATTTCACCACGCATTTTTCACAAAGTTCTATTTATAAAAATCATTGCATTAGATTTAGGAAATCACAATACAAGATTATTTCTCATAACGGTTTGAAAAGTATTTTATTATAGATCTGCCATTAATTTTAATTTAAAAAAATAGTTTACTGATAATTTTTGCTTTCATAATCATTATCACAAATATTTGAATACCTTGGATTTAAAGAAAAGTCATAACTGGTATTTGCGAGCACTGAGTTTAACACCTCTCCGTGGGAACGATATTTAACTCACATTATATTACTTGAGCCGGCACGTGCACTTGCGTACAAAATACGCAACCGTTTTTGGGCGTATCAAGTTTTTGGCGCCGTTGCCGGGGAGGTGCAAATAATTCAGTGTTTATTTCTTGCAATATTAGTAAAACCTGAGTATTTAGAGCTCAAGTGTTTATTTTATTGTTATTTTATCTATAATGTTGTCTAGTGCATGTCTTTCTTTTTTTAGCATATTTTTTTTTTGTTTTATTTTATCCTAATCTATTTTAAGAACTATTAAGCAGGTTATCTGTGTCTGATATAATTTTTGAGGGTAGTTTATTTTTGCAAAGAAATTTTAATTTTATTTTAACCGCATCCATTCAAAAAAATGTATACACATGTGAGATGCGAGTGGTGTGGATCGTTTAGTCATACTACTGATACGTGTTACATGGGGACTGTTGGGTATCAATCGTGGCTCGCAAAACATAGAGAGTATTTAGGGCCCCAATATTGTGCGACAAATCATTATAACCTTGCGTCCTCATGTCAAATTATTCCTCGACCCTATGACTCGACTCCTTGGTTGTCGAACAGTAATGTTCGGAAGTGTTTATTTTGTCATAATACGGACCACGTCTTGAAGGATTGTGTCGCTTACAAAAGACAGATGGAGAAAAATTATGAATCGGGCATCCAGATTATGTCTACTATCCCAGTACCACCATGTTTGCGTGGGACTATTGCTGATAAGCCCCTCATAATTGTGGGCCCGTATATTGATATTGATGCGTCATCTCCCCATACTCATTCATCACATAGTTTTGATTCACCCACGAAGGAACCTGAACATGTATTTTATGAATTAGATATTAATAGCGTTCCTACATTTTCTTTGCAAAATGTTTCTACACCTATTTTTATCAATCCTGTCGAAGATATTGCGCAAGGTGATGACCCAAAACCTGAAGCTGTGCCAAAGTGGGATGAAGATATTTTTCTCTCTGATGGGGGGAATAATTCTTTGGAACACGATGACACGCCAATGTGGGATGAAGAAGATATCCTTTTTAATGAGAAGGTTTGCACTTCTTCATTGGATGAGGAGGTCCAACTCACCACAGAGGCCCTTGAGTTCTTGGGTTCCCCTTGCTATGATGCTTACGATACCGACAACGATCAACCTTTGGAACCTGCTATGAGTGAAACCAGGATCACTCCTATGATTAGAAATCATTTATGTTCTTCTATTTTATTTCCTAATCTCCTTTCATTATCTGAGCCAAAACAAGTTGATGTGTCACAGATGCCTCAGGAGAATATTGAGCATTATCCTCAAGTTGATGAGATGAGTATCCACTTAATTGAGATGGTTGATCCATCCTCCATAGTGGAAGCTCCATTCATTTTCTTCTCCCCATACAACCTTCCTGTTGATGATGATACCTTGTTGGGCAAGGATACATATTATGGTGAGAATAGTGAGGAACACTCCTCATGTTCTTACTTTTTGTTCCCTCTACCTGTGTTGTGCACGTATTATTATTTAGGTAGATGGGTAGTTGTTTTATCGCCGTATCGGTACCCGTTACCGACACGAATATTAGAACAGTTACCTGTTCATTTTTCTTTTCATCGTCCAATAATTTAGAAATTTAAAATTTTTGAATAAGTCGTGCTGGGAGGACAATAACCCCAGTAGTTATCTTATTTTTCCTGCATTTTTATTGTTCCAAGTCTATTTTAATTAGTTTAATTTCATTTTTGTTTGTCTATTTTTCCTTGTTTGTTGGAGCTCATCACTGCAGGTACACTTCATTTGGATTTAGTAGCAGGATCTTTGATTTTAATTCGCCTCCTAGTATGCACAAATAATGAGCATGAGAACATTAGATCAAAGGAGTAACTGTCATAACAGTGTATGTACAAGAAGGGATGTGAAGATGCTTTGGGTTGTTGATTTCAGGGGAGTATTCACATTCAGTTTTTATTTTCATTCCTTAAATACTCCTTTACAAAAATATGATTTATTGTATGCATGCATTTTTCAAGATTTTTTTTACTAGGGACTAGTAAAGGTTCAAGTACGGGGGCACGGAGTCACGTTTCACTGTGTCTCTCATGACAAATTCCTTATGAAGTGTAGTTCATGAAGTTCTATATTTATTTTCTTTAAAAATAAAGCTATTCAAGTCTTCAATTTAATTTGTGCGATAGATGAGTCAATCCTACGAGTTCAGACTGAGAATTTGAAATTAGTAAGATTTACTAAAGTTCTCTTAAAAATTCTTTTTCACTATGCACTATAGTTCTTAAAAAAAAATTTACACCCTTTAAATTGTATTTAGGTGACTTCGGATCTTAATGGGAAGAGATTGAGCATGTACTAATTCAATGATAATAGCCAACATGTTGAGCAGACGTAGTTAACCTTCGCTTCCACATAACTCCTTACCGGGTGCTATCACCTATTACCTTTGAGCTTAAAGCCTTGGTTCTTTATTTCCTTATTCTTCCTTAACTTTGTATCTAGTTGGCCGACCAGTTATGGGTGTTATATAAAAAAAATTATATATCATAGTGATATGTGGCCTAAGTTTGCTCGCGCATACTTAGAATGATCCCAACTATGATAAAAAAAAAGTATCTTTATATCATAGTGATATGTGGCCCAAGTATGTTCACGCATATTTGGAATGATCCCAACTATGAGAAATATCAAAAAAAAAAGTGTTATTGAAAATTAAACCCCATAATTTGGAGAGCCACTATGATGATTAATTCGGGAAATAGTCACCTATCAGTTCAAATTCATCAAGTCGTTTCATTTGGCACCGGTTACTACCAAACTCATGTAGAGGTCATATCAAAGTCTTAGTCTACGTTTGATCTATCCTATTGGTGACGAAGTTTATCAAAAATAAGTTGTAAGGGAAGTGGATACTTTTTAAGAACTTCACATCTAACACTTGAATTCTTAATTGAACTTTATATTATATCTGACTCATGGATTTGTAAGGTTTGAACTCTAAAAGATGAGCAATTTTATCACCAGTTGATGCGAATGACTTGAATGTATTTTATGTGACTTATAATGAAATGTAGGATGAATTGAATCTACACTTTCATAAGCATTTGTCGTTTCCTGGTTTTATCATGAATTACCTTTGCTAGGGACTAGCAAGAATTCTAGTATGGGGGTGTGATAACTTCGCAAAAAGAAGTTATCTTGCATCTTAATTTAATCATTTTTGTTTATGTTATATGATAATTATGAATGAAAAGTATATATATTCAAATGAATTATTATTTGGAGTTTAAATAATTAATACGTCTATTTTTGAATGTTTTTATGATAGGATTTGTGAAGAAATCGAGTCAATGATCGAAGGCTAAGTGTTGTTGAAAAATTGGAATATGTTGTAACATAATCTGAAAAATGTTATAACATATATGGCAGTTTTAAGAAGCAGAATTCCAGATTTTAAAAAGTTGCAACTTTTCTGCCGAAAAGTTGCAACTTGTCGGCGGTTACAGAATTTTCAGATCCAAAATATATTTGATTTCGGCAGTTACGGATGGAAATAAGACATCGTTTCAGCAATTAAAACCTACCAAAAATGGGCCCCGCCTAGAGAGAGAAAGGAGGAGATTTAAAAGGACATTTCCACCCATTCTAAAGGGAGTTGGACGGGAGTTCTATTCCATTATTAGAGAGGAGGAAGAAGAAAAACTGCTGCGCGGGCGAGGGGAAAAACCAGTCCAGAATTTGCGTCCGGGCTGCAGGAAACACTGTCAAATCAACGGAGAAGGGAAGATCTACTCGATTTACATCATGTTTAGTAAGATCTACCCTTTATTTTGCTTTTCTTCTTCAAGCATGAACTAATTCCGGTGATCTTGTGTTGTGAGAATACTATTTCTTTTGCAATGATGATGTTGTTTTAATTTTTTTTCTTTGTGAATGTTTGGTGATTGATCGTTATTGTTCTTATGATCTTTATGTTGAAACTTCTGATCAAGGTTTCGTTTATCTACTGCGCTTCATAATTCGAGAGATGAGTTGCGTAAGGGTATCATAAGTTCGATATAGCGTTTGAAGGGAGAAAGAGATTTCCCCTTGACGTTAGCAACATAGGTTTTTATTCATAATGCGGTTCTTTATGTCACTCGAGTTAGAGATGACAGAGGAGATAAGGAATTAGGGAGATCCGATATCGAGAGGTACGGTTGTCTAAATTAAAATCGTTGCACGATATTTCACCACGCATTTTTCACAAAGTTCTATTTATAAAAATCATTGCATTAGATTTAGGAAATCACAATACAAGATTATTTCTCATAACGGTTTGAAAAGTATTTTATTATAGATCTGTCATTAATTTTAATTTAAAAAAAATAGTTTACTGATAATTTTTGCTTTCATAATCATTATCACAAATATTTGAATACCTTGGATTTAAAGAAAAGTCATAACTGGTATTTGCGAGCACTGAGTTTAACACCTCTCCGTGGGAACGATATTTAACTCACATTATATTACTTGAGCCGGCACGTGCACTTGCGTACAAAATACGCAACCGTTTTTGGGCGTATCAGGAAGCTGTCTTTTGGGCATGCCTGGTTTAGGTTGCTATAGTCAACGCACATTCGCCATTTTCCCGAGGCCTTCTTTACCATGACTACGTTGGCCAGCCACGTGGGGTATGCCGCCTCTCGTATGAAACTTGCTTCCAGGAGTTTAGCTACCTCCTCCTCGATTGCCTTCAACCGTTCGGGGGCAAAGTTCCTCTTCTTTTGGATTACAGGCCGACAGGCGGGGTTGATGTTTAGAGAGTGGTGGATGACGTCAGGATCAACCCCTGGCATGTCTTTCAGGCTCCAGGCGAAGATGTCCCCGTTTCTTTGTAAGAAGGTTGTAAGCTCCTCTCGTTCTTCTCTCGATAAAAGTGACCCGACTTGAACAGTCCGAGTCGGGTCTTGCTGGGAGAGTGGTACTTCTATTAGCCCTTCAACAGGTGCTCCGCACTGTAAAGTGGCCTCGTCTCGGAGGTCGAAGTTATTGATGTTGAGAGCGGTCGCCTTTACCGGCTGAGCCTGCTTTAAGTAGCAGGTTCGGGTTGCTTCTTGGTCTCCTCTTACGATCTCTATGCCGGCGGCAGTTGGGAACTTCATAGCCAGATGCGGAATGGATGGGACTGCTCTGAAGATTGATTGGAGCGGCCTCCCAAAAATGGCATTATAGGCGGAGGTAGACTCCACCACCACGAACTGGATGCTATATGTTGACTGTCTTGGAAACTCGCCCAACGTGACGGGGAGAGTGATCCCTAGAACTGGGACGGGTCTGTTGTCGAAGCCGTAGACGGGCCCGGCTGTAGGGCTGAGCTGATCTTTTGTGAGCTTCATATTTTGCAGAGTGGAGAGGAACAGAACGTCCACTGAGCTTCCATTGTCGACCAGTATTCTCTTCACCTTGAAGCAAGGGTCTCCTATCCCTGCACTGATTACGAGCGGATCCTGGTGTGGAAGCCGCAACCCTTGCAGGTCTTCTTCTCCGAAAGCGATCGTGATGTCCTGCTTGAGTTTCTTGTCTTCGTGGTCTCTCACAGGCTGGGCAATTGAGAGGATTTGAGATGCTGAGACGGAGGGTCCGACGATCGTCTCGATTTCCCCTACCATCGGTCTTCCTCCTCCTACGCCTCGGGGAGCGGGAGGTTGCTCCCTTACCTCCCTAGGTTACTGGTGCTGATTAGGGACCTGGCCTTGCAGGAATCTGCCCAGGAGTCCCTGGCGGATGAGGCGCTCAATCTCGTCTTTAAGTCTGGTGCATTCCTCGGTGGTATGCCCGGTCCCTCGATGGAATTCGCAGTACTTGGATTGGTCACCCCTCGGATTTGGGGGTTGCACCCGGGGCATGCGGAGCTCCGGGTTGTTCTGAATGGCGTAGAGTACATTCGTTCAAGTGGTGTTCAATGAGGTGTAGATCCGGGGCGGCAGCGGTTCCGGGTCCCTTTGGGGATTACGACGGCGTTCGCCACCGCGCGCTCCTCGCCGCGTCGTTTCTCTCTCTCGCGAGGGGATTGATCGGATCCTCTCTTCCTTCCTTGGTTACCTTCAAACTGTCGGTGATGAGCCTCGATGGCCTCGTCCGCAGCTATCTGAGCTTCAACTCGGCGAACGAGGTCGGGGTAACTTGGCACGGTTTCTCTCATGAGAGCTGAGTAGAAGCCGCTTGGGCGGAGTCCTCCAAGAAAAACTCCCCGCAGGAGCTCAGGGTCCACCCTTGGGATTTGTCGAGCCTCCGTAGTGAACCGTCGGATGAAATCTTTGAGCGTTTCACCGTCATTTTGGCGGATCCCTGAAAGGTGGGAGGGATCTCGGACAATTCTGCGGTTGGCGATGAATTGGTCCGCGAACTGTTGTGCCAGCTCCGCGAAGTTGCTGATGGCCAAAATATTCTCACGAATAGTATATGTTATATGTTGATGGGTTTTACAAAACTTTTGCAAGTTATAACTTTTATATGTTCCACTGACACGTAGCCCCGTAAGAAAGTTAGCGATATATTGATGAATTTTTACTATGTGCCTTTCGGACACAACTCATAAATTTTGCGTTTCAGATATGCAAACCTTGGAGGTATTCGACTTTGTTAGAATTACTTACTCAATATAATTATCTAAGCTGGTAGTTCCTTTAGCGAACAACTTGCCGCACAAAATATTCTCACGAATAGTATATATCAGAGATACAGCGGAGCAGACATGGCTACGCTCAAGCTACCCCGTAGTTTTCTTAAGCTACTTGTATATTGCATGGCAGGAGCCATCAACACAGCTCGTTAGGTAAAACCAAACCTAGAGACCCTTAAGATTTGGGATCATTCGACACCTCTAGTGGTCTGCAATACGTCCTGTTTTGAATCTCCATGACCCACTCGTATTTTCGGGGACGAAAATTTGCTTTGTTTTATTGGATTGTAACATCCCGACTTCGAAAAAGGGGTCTAGCCGGTTCAGTTGAACCCTTGGAGGAATCTAGGCCGGGTCATCAGGCAATCACGACCCGACCTTCACCACATAGAGGTAGTCATTTAGAAAAATGACTGTTTTGGGTAGCATCGTGCTTCGCCACGACGTCAAAGTTGTTTATAGAGCATATGTGCTCCGAATCGACTTCCGTCAGTTGCATTAGACTCGTATAGTTGATACGAGTGCAACGGAACTCGTTTCGTTTCGATCCGAGGTCATATGCAGAATATGACTATTTTGAGTATCGTAGCGCGCCACGACGACACGATTTTAGAATGCAAAGCATACGTGCTCCGAATCAACTTTCGTCAGTTACGTTAGACTCGTATGGTCAATATGAGTGCAACGGAATTCGTTTCGTTCCGATCCGAGGTCGTTTCGAGAAAATGACTATTTTGAGTAATATCGAGCGTCGCAACAACGCCATTTTCAAATGTTAAGCAAACGAATTCCGAATTGAATTCCGTCAGTTGCGTTAGACTCCTGTGGTCAATACGAGTGCAACGGAATTCGTTTCGTTCCGATCTGAGGTCGTTTCGAGAAAATGACTATTTTGAGTAATATCAAGCGTCGCAACAACGCCATTTTCAAATGTTAAGCAAACGAATTTCGAATTGAATTCCGTCAGTTGCGTTAGACTCGTATGGCCGATACGAGTGCAACCGAATTCGTTTCGTTCCGATCTGGGGTCGTTTCGAGAAAATGACTATTTTGAGTAATATCGAGCGTCGCAACAACGCCATTTTCAAATGTTAAGCAAACGAATTCCGAATTGAATTCCGTCAGTTGCGTTAGACTCGTATGGCCGATACGAGTGCAACCGAATTCGTTTCGTTCCAATCTGAGGTCGTTTGGAGAAAACGACTATTTTGAGTAATATCGAGCGTCGCAACAACGTCATTTTCAAATGTTAAGCAAACGAACTCCGAATTGAATTCCGTCAGTTGCGTTAGACTCGTATGGCCGATACGAGTACGACAAAATTCGTTTCGCTCGATTCCGACGTCGTTTAGTCAAGTAAATAAAAATAAACGTTCGTAAAATTATAAGATTTTCGAGATACGTAAACGCTGGATTTCAACCCTGCCACGTCCATGGTGACTCGACACTCGATGACTCGGACCCATAATGACTTTGACTCATATGGGGGGGGACCCATCCGAGAGTTGACTTTAGTCAAACCCCTCCTCTTAAATGGTTTTAATTAATAAGTGTGGTCATACCACATGAGTTCAACCCATCCAAGCCTAGCCTAACCAAGCCCAAACTAAACCAAAACAAAACCATAATCTCTATGCTTCATTCTGAATGGACACCAATCTCTCTCTCTCTCCCTCTTTTTCTCTCTTGGTTTTTCCTCACATGGCTAATAGTCTAGCTAGGCTCATAGGTTGTAACCCACCATTTAGGGTCTGCCACCTGTTCTGTACAAGCTGGGAGGAACTAATCCCTTCTCCATGGGGGATTAGTCCCACGTCGAGGAGAAGAAGAGGGGAGGCTCCTCCAACCCCTATAAAAGGACCCCCCCCCCCCCCCTCCCTCCAGAGCAAGACACACCCTCTCCCCCATCTCAGTCGAGCCCAAGCCACCCCCTGCCGGAGCCCCGCCTCGCCGGAAAACCCAAATCCGAGCTCCACCACCTTCCACCACCTCCAATGGCGGAACTCGCCGGAAGCTCCCGGAGGACTCGAAACAACGCGGGATCATCTCCTCTCCTTCCTCCCTAACGCTCGGACGTCTCGCATGTGATCTCCGGCGACCGGAGCGCCGCCGCCGTCCTCCCTCTCCTCCGTCTCTTTCCTTATAAAAATTATCTCCGGCGGTGGCCGGCGGCGGCAGGCCGCCGGAGGGAGCGCCCGCCCCTGTATAGTCGGCCGGGGGTGGAGCCATGGCCGGCCGGTGGCCGGCCGGCGGCGGGGAAGGCCCGCAAGGGCGGCGGTGGTGCACGCGAACAGGAAAAAAAAATAAAATTCTGTCAAATTTTTTTTTATAAATTTTATAAGTTTTATATATTATTACTTAATATAATGTTTGATTTTTCTGGGCCTTATGGGAAGCCCAAATGCAGAAACTTTGAACATCAAAGTTGTTCATCTTGGCAAGGGTTAGCTCCTGTAAAAATTTCATAATTTTTGGTGGAGATTAAGTATTTTTAAAAATTAAAATACTGTGATTTTTTAGGTTTTTGAATTTCCAGAGGGCCGTAATAGTGAGGGAAAATTATGAGAAAATTTGGGAAGCTTCCTACCACTGACCTACACCTACTGTAATTATTTTGGAATTTTTGAAATGGGTTTACTATTTTTAGATGCTAAAAATCTATGTTATCAATTAATAATGAATTACGCTCTCCTCCAGCACGTCTCCAAAAATTACAGGAAGCTCGGGCGGCTGGATCGCACCCTCTAAAAAGTTTGGGTACTTTTAAAAGTAAAAATATCGACGCGCAGTTAAGGTCACAATCGCGAGGCAACGCCGCCAATTCGATAACGTCCGGATATTTAAAATATGAACCCAAGGCATACGGAAATAAGGAATTCCACGAAAAATAAGGAACCTCATAAAATATAAGTAAACTCCTATGAACGGAGAAAGAACAGAATTTCCTCCTATGAACGGAGATGGAACAGAATTTCCTCCTATGAACGGAGATGGAACAGAACTTTCCTCCTAAAAACGGAGTCGACTTTGAAGCCTCCTGTTATGGAGTGATTGGACTACTAACTTGTTTATTTATTTACTTCCTCCAGTCTCGTACTGGTCCTTATTTACTGCTTTTAGTATCTTTAAATCCAGTCTCGCACTGGTCCCCCGCATCTACTTTCTGTACTTTCAATTCTCCAGTCTCGCACTGGTCCTGATATTATAGCCTCTGCTTTCGGCCTATTTTACTGCTTGATATTATGGCCTCTGCTTTCGGCTATTTTACTGCTTGATATTATGGCCTCTGCTTTCGGCCTATTTTACTGCTTGATATTATGGCCTCTGCTTTCGGCCTATTTTACTGCTTGATGTTTTGGCCTTTTCCTCTTTATTGCCTATAATTTAGAGTTGACGTGAAGATGGGCCATTCCTTCAGGCTCAACCCTAAATAGTGCCGCACAGGCCGCCGCTTGTAGAGCCAAGCGGACAGATCGATGTTTTGGCCTCTTCCTCTTTATTGCCTATAATTTAGAGTTGACGTGAAGATGAGACATTCCTTCAGCGCCAACCCTAAATAGTGCCGAACTGGCCGCCGCTTGTAGAGCCGAGCGGACAGTTCGATGTTTTGGTCTTTCTTCTTTATTGCATTTAATTTAGAGTTGACGTGAAGATGGGGCATTCCTTCAGCGTCAACCCTAAATAGTGCCGAACTGTTCGCCGCTTGTAGAGCCAAGCGGACAGATCGATGTTTTGGCCTCTTCCACTTTATTGCCTATAATTTAGAGTTGACGTGAAGATGGGACATTCCTTCAGCGTCAACCCTAAATAGTGTCGAACTGGGTGTCGCTTGTAGAGCAGAGCGGGCAGATCGATGTTTTGGCCTTTTCCTCTTTATTGCCTATAATTTAGAGTTGACGTGAAGATGGGACATTCCTTCAGCGTCAACCCTAAATGGTGCCGATCTGGCCGCCGCTTGTAGAGCAGAGCGGACAGATCGATGTTTTGGCCTTTTCCTCTTTATTGCCTATAATTTAGAGTTGACGTGAAGATGAGACATTCCTTCAGCGTTAACCCTAAATAGTGCCGAACTGGCCGCCGCTTGTAGAGCAGAGCGGACAGTTCGATGTTTTGGTTTTTCTTCTTTATTGCATTTAATTTAGAGTTGACGTGATGATGGGGCATTCCTTCAGCGTCAACCCTAAATAGTGCCGAACTGTCCGCCGCTTGTAGAGCCGAGCGGACAGATCGAGGTTTTGGCCTTTTCTTCTTTATTGCCTATAATTTAGAGTTGACGTGAAGATGGGACATTACTTCAGCGTCAACCCTAAATAGTGCCGAACTGGCCGCTGCTTGTAGAGCAGAGCGGACAGTTCGATGTTTTGGTTTTTCTTCTTTATTGCATTTAATTTAGAGTTGACGTGAAGATGGGGCATTCCTTCAGCGTCAACCCTAAATAGTGCCGAACTGCCCGCCGCTTGTAGAACCGAGCGGACAGATCGATATTTTGGCCTGTTCTTCTTTATTGCCTATAATTTAGAGGTAACGTGAAGATGGGTCATTCCTTCAGCGTCAATCCTAAATAGTACTGAACTGGCTGCCGCTCTCGCAGCAGTGCAGACAAATTGATGTTTTTGGGTTTTATTCCGTATTGACATTAATTTAGATTTGACGGGAACACCTTGTGCCTTCAAGAAATAATTCCTACGGGAATGAAATGTTGCCTTCGAGAAATAATTTCTACGGGAATGAAACGTTGCCTTCGAGAAATAATTCCTACGGGAATGAAACGTTGCCTTCGAGAAATAATTCCTACGGGAATGAAACGTTGCCTTCGAGAAATAATTCCTACGGGAATGAAATGTTGCCTTCGAGAAATAATTTCTACGGGAATGAAATGTCGCCTTCGAGAAATAATTTCTACGGGAATGAAATGTCCCTTCGGAAAATGTGTCTTTGGAGAATATAGGACGGCCGATGAGTTTTTACTCTAAGGCAACCCGCACGACGGATGGTCTGGGAGGGCAACCCGTGCGAAACTAATAGAACTACATGGGTCTGAGACCGTATGCAGGATGATACGGAGTACGTAGGCGGTGGTCGTGGGAAGACTGCCTCGGCCCAATAAGAGTCCAGATATCCCCTCCCTTATAAATGATATTTTATGTCTGTTTGTTAGTAGGGGTTGGATTCTGTTGGTGGTTCTAATAACTTGTCTTTAGAAAAGGTGACAGGTGCGGATAAGAGACCACACCCAAGTATGGAGGAAGCCACAGAGCAGGCTACGTCAGGTACAAGTTGTTAAGCCGCATCCCTTTTGTTGTGCCCCATCTCAGGGTATACATATATAATGCAATGAAGCCTTGATGGATAGGATTCATTGCGGCGGCGAAATCGATATTACTCATACAGGTTTTGAAATTATGGTTTCTGTGACATTTAATCTTCCGCTATAAACCATGTCTTCCGCTAAGGGTAACAAAACGCACTCTTTAATAATGTCTTCCGCTAAAATACTGCTTCCTTACTCTGTTGGTGTGTAGTGACTTTCGCTTAACACCACCCCTAGGCGTGACATCGGAGTGTTCAAGGAAAAGGGTTGGAGAAGCTAGTGCCTTCACCCTTCGGAGTCGCTTCGGCGTCGTGCTAAAGGGTGGTGTGCGATAAGATTCCCCGGTCGGACCGTCGAGTTTGAAGGGGGGGTCTTACAGTACTCCTCTTCTATCATGTCGCGTATTTCTTCTCACGTGGTTCTTCCTGTTGCTCGATCAGGGGCATCCCTTCTTGGGTGATCACGATGATGGTCAGCTTCTGGGCCCCTAACTGGCTGGGCGAGGTGAGCGGAGCTTGCTGCGTCGAAAAATCCTTCCGAGGCTTCGTCCTCCCGAACGGCCTCTCCATTCGGGGCATGGTTCGGAACTGGGGGTGGCGGTGCGTTCAGGGCCGGTGGTTGAATCGAGACTTGAGGAGCCCCGAGATTCCTTACGAGAGCCAACATCTCGGCTTGGTGTTCTTCAATATGCTGCATGCGCACTTCCAACCCTACTACGGGAGCATGCACTGCCTCCTCCCCGGGAGGTGCATTTATAAGCGAGTGGGAGGGAGATGGATCGACGCGCCCCTCCGGCATTGATCCTTCAGTAGTGCGAGCACTCTTTCTTGCCATTGCAGTTGGCCTTCAGAGAGTTTTTGGGAACTGTTTCCCACAGACGGCGCCAAACTGTTGCGGGTCGCTTAGGGCTCTTGGTAGACCGGTTTAATTTGAACCGCCTTAGCTCGTGAGCGGTCTAAGCGCGCAAACAGTCAATTTGAGATCAGCTGAATACACAGGGACTTTTTAGCGTGGAAAACCCGGAAAGGGTGAAAAACCACGTGGTCGGAGCTGTGCCGACCAAATTTCACTATCTCCAGAGAGGTTACAATTAGATGCTAAGAGATCGAGCGCGACAGGCCGCTGCTCGTTACAATATAGAGAGAGAGAGCACTCCGAGGGTGACAGACCACCTCTCGGAAAAACTAAGTACTTTTCCTATGAGTACAACAGTGAACGAAAGTGAGAAGGCCTTGTCCGCTTTTAGAGGACAGAGGTGAGACCGCCCTGTCTGCTTTTGAGAAGACGGAAGTGAGACTGCCTTGTTCGCTTTCTTGAGAACGAAAGTGGGACAACCTTGTCCGCTTTCCTGAGAACGAAAGTGAGACAGCCTTGTCCGCTTTCCTGAGAACGAAAGTGAGACAGCCTTGTTCGCTTTCCTGAGAACGAAAGTGAGACAGCCTTGTCCGCTTTCCTGAGAACGAAAGTGAGATAGCCTTGTCCGCTTTCGCGAAGAAGGAAATCTCTAAGTCCGCGAAGAAGATCTTCAAGCACCGAAGGAGAATTCCGTGGAGATCTTCAAGGAGCTCTCTCTGGTCGTGAAGGCGTGTTCCTTTAAATGAAGCCTTGGGGGCCTTTTTATAGCTTTGGTCGGGGGTAGCCCGGTAATTTTGCCGTCGTAACCACCATAACCACCTTGGCGGACGAATCATATTTCCCGATTTGGGGCACTCGGATCACCATTTTTCGTAAATGACCATCTTGCCCTTTGAGGAAAGGCGACAAGCCGTTCCTGAAAAGTGAGAAACTGAAAAGACAAAAATTGAGCAAGCCGAGGCGGAAAAGTGAGCGAGGCGAGGCGTAAAAGTGAGCGAGGCGAGGCGTAAAAGTGAGTGAGGCCAGAAAAAGCGGACTACAACCTTTCCCAGCGCGGGGATGCGGTTTCGGCTGCATCACCCGCGGAGGGGGGCTCGGCCGCTCCTTTTATCGAAGGGTGCGGTTTGGCCGCACCCTCCTATGGCCGCACCCCCCATGGGGGGGGTGCGGTTTGGCCGCACCCCCCTATGGGGGGTGCGGTTTGGCCGCACCCCCCTATGGGGGGTGCGGTTGGGCCGCACCCCCCATGGGGGGGGGGGGGGGGGGGGTGCGGTTTGCGGTTGATCCGCACCCCCCATGCCCCCCTATGGGGGGTGCGGTTTGGCCGCACCCTCCTATGGGGGGTGCGGTTGGGCCGCACCCCCCATGGGGGGGTGCGGTTTGGCCGCACCCCCTATGGGGGGGTGCGGGTGCGGTTGGGCCGCACCCCCCATGGGGGGTGCGGTTTGGCCGGTCTCCCCATGGTGGGGTGCGGCTTGGCCGCACCCCCCTATGGGGGGAGGGTGCGGCTTGGCCGACCCGGCCGCACCCACATGGGGTGCGGGCTAACCGCCCCCCACTTATGTTCAATTTTTTTATGTACATTATATGGTGGTGGCATTTTTCTTCAAACTCATCGGAGCAAAAAAAACATGTCAGGCTGAGTCCTAGTCATCGTAGCTATTTTAGGTTTGTTAAATTAGTCCTTCCTCATTTTTCCTTTAAATAAAACAACGAATAATATTGGAATGTTTCTTACTATATTCGTAAATAATATAAATTTTCATTTTATGAAAAATATTAATACTATAATATCATATCTTAAAACAACGTTGTAAAGAAATATTGAAAACAGAAAGATGAAGAGATCATCATAATAATATATAATTTAAAATCGAGTCTAGTAAGGCGTGTGAACGCTGCCCTAAAAAGTTGCATCATCCTCTGATTGAGCTTTCAACGGATGCTCACTCCTCTAAGGTACAACGCCCGGTTCGATCCCGTAAACCCGATGTGTGCGAACATCGAAGAAGCACAGACTATAACGTCCCAAGGCCCTGGACTTACAATCGGGACAACGTCCACCGACAGCCTCGCATGACGATCGTTACCGGGTTGCAGCCCAAGCACCCAAACCCCTCTTCAGCCCACAGGCGGGTTGTTGGTGGTCACAGCCTCCCTTTGGTGAGAAGTGATCCAGTTAAACGCCTATACGGGGCCATCCCAGGAGGTCACCCATCCCAATACTACTCCAGCCCGAGCACGCTTAACTATATATTTCTTTCACTTCTCATCATCAATTGAGCTGCAACTCAATTGATGATGAGAAGTGAAAGAACTATATAGTTAAGCGTGCTCGGGCTGGAGTAGTACTGGGATGGGCGACCTTCTGGGAAGGTCCCGTAGAGGCGCTTAACTGGATCACTTCTCACCAAAGGGAGGTTGTGGCCACCAACAACCCGCCAGTGGGCTGGAGAGGGATTGGGGTGCTTGGGCTGCAGCCCGATAACAGTCGCCAGGCGAGGCTGTCGGTGGACGTTGTCCCGATGGTAAGTCCAGGGTCTTGGGACGTTACACTGACCACCAAAAATTTCACTTGATGAAGCAAGAACACGATCGAGAGAAAAATGTGAGAGTAAAACTCGTTTCAAAAAAAGACCTTTTATATAGGAGTCTCGTATAACCGAAAGTAATAAAAAGTATTAAACTTTCAATGATTATATAAAATAAATTCGCCGTGTATGAAAATACTTAGATTTTCAACATAAATATAGTGAGGCATGACACATAATGAAACCACTTACCGAAATAACGCATGTGTTGTTGCCATGAGAAATTGGCGTATGACGAATAGTATTCGACATATGTCGATTTCTTCTCTACTCATAGAAATCAACGCTCAGGATTGATGAAATCGCCGCACGGCAGAAACAACAAAATTCAACATATGTTGAAATGATGGCTGTGATAGTAGGGCTTCGCCTAGCAAGGGAATTGGGAATTTATCGCGTGAAGGTTCTTTCAGATTCCTTGGTAGTGGCATCTCAAGTGAAGGGTGAATTTGAGACCAGGGAGCCAACCTTATAACGATACCTCGTCAAGGTGAAGTATAACATCCCCAGAACAACCTTATTATGAAGTTTAAGTACTCTGTGTATATGTTTTGAATAACGGTTATAAAATACAATTGTACAAAAAAAAAGATTTTTCTACTATAAAGTACAACTATATTTTTGCGGCGAAAAAAGAGTCTGAAAATATAGTTCATTTCATTTGTATTTTACAACTATGTTGTTGCAGTAAAATAAAATAACATTCTGTACAAAAAATGTTTCCTTTCCACTAGTTATCAATTGAAAAATAGAATTTGGTAAAGCATACATCTTTTCAAATATATCATTAATATTGTCTGTTTATTTTTATTTTAAAGTAGATGTTGTTTTCCTTTTATTTTTATTAAATTTGGTATTTAAAGATATAAAAAAAATTTGCATTTGACGAAAAATCTTGTTATATAAAATGGGTTATGGGTGAAAAACTCACACGTTTCAATTATCACGGCCTCGTTTTGTTTCATTAAAGTTGCTACAGTTTTGGCTATCAGCACTCTTTTTGTATTAGTTATTACGCGCCTTTTAGAAATATATCTTGTGCGTGCATTTTTAAGAAAAAATGATCAACACAAAAGTTGTAGATCTATAACTTTCGTGTTGAACACTTTTCCAAAAAATGCATACACAAGACGTATTGTCGCCCTGATTGAAACATGTGCGTAACTATAGCGAATTTGCGGAAATACATCTTGTACATTCATTTTAAGGAAAATGATTAAACATGAAAATTGTAGATCTCGACGAGATCTACAACTTTAGTGTTAAACATTTTTCCTAAAAATACACGTACAAGACGTATTTCTAAAAGACACATAATAACTCATACAAATAAAGTGCGGATAACCTAAACAATAGTGCATGTTCAAGTCTTATTTGAAAGGGGCAATAAATGTCCATAAATTTGCTAAATATCACGCAAGGTTTATTGTGTACTTTGGATGGTGCGCCATAAGGGCAGTTGCGGTGGGACCACACATGATTTTGCAAATCCTTGTCACTTTCGCTTATTTATTACTATCATATATTTTTAGGGATCTTATATTTGCAGGCACACAATAGCTATTTGCAGCCCCAAAACTATTAATTCTAAAGAAATTTTAACCAAATTACAACCTCTAATTGCCGCCCTTTTCTTTTGCACCCGGATTACTCCGCCCTTCTCCTCTCCCTGCTCTAACCCGCCGCTCCCATCCTTCATCCCGCAGTTCACGCTGCCCCAAATGTTGGGGCATTTATTATGTATTATGTGTGACATCGGATGAACGATATGTGCGTTCATATGTTGTCACGTCCAATGCTGACATTTTGATTTTATTTGGCCGCTATATGTTTATTTTGATCTTCTAAATTTGATTATTACTATAAGAAAAAAATAGAATTTTATAATTTTTTGCTCATGGGCTGCAAATATCCAATGAGGTTACAAATAGCGATTTGAGGATTGCAAATAGCTATTTAAGAATTGAGACCTGCAAATATAAGCGCCCTTTTTTAGGGTGCTAATATTAGTATTACATTTATTCGATTGAATATTCCTAAGTAATATTTCTATTTGCACAAAATTATTTTTTGGTTTTTTTAAAATTTTTAGAGAATCTTTTAGTAGATTTTGTGGTAAGGAATTGACTTTGGGTAACCCAATTCCAATTTTGAGTATTCGTTTGGTCTATTATTTGAAGGAATTTGTTTACTCTTAATTCCTATCCGGCACACCGATTAGAAATCCTCCTGTCCTCAAAACCATCTAAATTTGGCTGTTTTTGGACCAGCTCATCATTAAATGGGGTATTTAATATTTATAGGTATTTAATGTCATATTTAATGCTTAAATGGGGCTAAACTTTCTTGCTCCCAATTATTCCTAATTTGACGGCGTTAATAGTACTTCCTCCTGCTTTTGAATTTCATCCTTCAATTCAACCGAACAATTATCAAATTCAATTCATATGCTTGAAAATGTTCTTGCAAACGAACAATAGATGATTTTAGGTCTAATTCTAAAACCTATGAGTTTTTGATTTTGTACCAAAACAAATTCATTTCACTGAAAACCCGTAAAACGAACGCATCCTTATCAACATTATCATAGATCAAACAAAACATTATCTAAATTATTAGATCAATCAACTATCATCACAAAAATGAGATAAAAAAAATCAATTCCAAGCGTCTTTAATGGCACACCAGGCCGATCCTCATATTTCGTGATTTCTCCGCCCACGCGACTGCCTGGAGCTGATTTCACGAAGCTGGGCGCGTCATCTTCCTTCAGGGCCAGTTCGTTTGGACAGAATTGGAACTTGATATTTGAATTCAATATTGGGATTCGATATTCAGAATTGGAATTAGTCTAATTCCAATTCCAGCGTTCGCCTAATAAACAATATCGGTGAATATTGTGGAATTAATCAATTCTTTCGTTTGTTTGTTAAATAAAAATCAATCTAAGAATTGAAAATATTATGATGAAACTAATATTTTCTTACATATATAAGAAAAAATGCTCCTGCTGAAAGAAAAAAAAAAGCGCGATCAGATGAAATACGCTTGTCGGGGCGACAATATGAGCGCCCGGGCGACAAAACTTGCGCACGAGAGAAAAATGCCTGCAAAAAAATGTCTGACCGAGCGAAAAAACGGGCGCCCGAGAGACAAAACGCGCGTCTTGGCGACAAACAATGCGCCCGGGCGAAAACGGGCGCCCGGGCGAAAATGCGCGTCGGGGCAAAAAACGCGCGCCCAGGAGAAAAACAATGCGCTCGGGCGACAAACAATGCGCCCATGCGAAAAACGTGCGCCCGGGGGGAAAACGCGCGCCCGGGTGAAAAACGCGCCCCAGGCGAAAAAACGCGCGACAGGGCGAAAAAATGCGCGCCCGGGCGAAAAACACGCGCACGGGCGAAAATATGCGCGCCACTGCTGGATCATCGAAAGATTGTGAGTCGCTGCTGGAAAGTGGAGGAGGACCCCTAGCAAGTCAGAATGTCGAGGAGGAACGAGAAACGCAGTTTAGGAGTCGTTGCTCATCTTTTTTCTTTATCGGGAGTAAATTGAGCGAGCCAAAGTCGTCCAATTCCAATCAGGAGTAAATTGACGATTGCCACGTGGCCGCCTTTTTCCCCTCTTCCGTCTCTACTCTCGAGGTTACAACATTTAAGATGGCACTACGCAAAATTATATTATAAAAAATATTCAACAATGAATGTAGTGACTACCAGAATGCAGAATTGCCTTAATCAAAGCTACTAATTATCTATATTAGAGTAATGAGCTAGATTAATATTTCTTGCTGCGGGTCACTCGGTTTTCTCTCGGTACGGAGAATCAGACTATTTTAGCTCGAGAGTTCACCGAGTGCGCAAATAGTCAAATAAAACCAAAGAACAATGACACGTGGCGTTTTAGCGTGAAAAAATCCAAAAAAAAGTGAAAAACAACATGACCGGATCTGTGACGGTCAAATTTCATTATATCCTTTGAGGTTACAATAGTATGAGTTCTCAGGGGGTGGTAGGTCACCTCTCCGTTTACAAGTTCTTAGAGAAAGGAAAAGGAATAAAGTTCCAGTCTTCGAAGCGTCCGCATGAGCGTTCTTCAATGTCTTTTCCGGTGCTTGCGGGAGAATCCTCCGGAATCTTCAAAAGGGAGCAGACTTGAGAGCGAGCGGAGCGGATTCGAAGCGAAGGATTGAGCAGAGTGCTAAGTTCTTGTCGGAAAACCTCATATATCTCTTTTGTCTCTCTTGTTGCGTGTCTTCAAATGAAGTATGAGGGCTTTTTACAATAGTATGAGTTCTTGGTAATTGCGTTTGGCTGGATTTTGAATTGATGAATGACGTTGCTCCATTTTGGTCACCTGGATCACCAATTTCCCAAAAATGATGAAAGTGCCCCCTCGGGCGAACTAGGCGGCCCGAGCAGCTTCGCAGGCGATGGCGACGTCCGGTGGCTGCGGCGGCCGGGGACGACAGCGGCGGCAGAGATGGTGGTGCATGCACGGGGGAGAGGCTATGCGCGCGAGCGGCCTGGCGCATGCACACGTGGAGTGGTCGTGCGTGCGTTGCCTGGCATGCGCGCGGGGAGGCGGTCGCGCGCAGACCATGTGTGTGCACGAACTGGCGTGCACACAGGGAGGCCGCACGCAACAAATGGCCTTGAAATAATTTTAATAGACCATTGTAATTTGCACTATGAAAATTACTATTAACACTCAAAAAAGTTTAATTTAGGGCTTTCCAATATACCTATCAGCACTCAGCAAAACCCCTGCCCGCCGACTCTCTCTCTCTCTCTCTCTCGACCCCTGTGCTCGTCTTCGTCCTCCCCGCTTGTTGAAACCGATTTCTCGGCCTCTTGTGGAGCTCGGGACCCTCACCGAAATGAGGGGCAGCTAGCCCTTACTGATCCCTCGGAGAAGGTAGACGGAAGACTAGAAAAATAACTGACCTTAGTCACAGCGAGGAGGTCCCTCCACTAACCCGGAAAATCGTTGAGCGCTTCCCCTCCCAAGCCAAAACTGAGACTCTGGCACCTTGGAGAGCTCTGGAAATGCTAACCAAGGAGAGCCTGAGGAGAGAGAAGCTGAAGTGAAGTACCCTCCAAAGGTGCCCTTTAGGTCTTATTTATAGGTTTTCTGATCTGGCCTGCAAATAGCAGGATCCCGCCTTTTGATTTTACTATCCGCACCTCAAATGGGCCTGCTAACAGCCAAACTCCTCCGTTTGGAGAGGTTAAAAGCAGACCACTAGGGGTAAAAGGGTAATTTGGCCCTATCAACCTATCAGCAAGGAAATGCGAGAACCTTACTGCCGAAGCTCTCGCGGGCCTTCTCGCGAGCCCTGCACGCGATGCCTCTCCTAGGCGATCGACCTGCGAGGACCTCGCTAGCCCATTCTGGCGGTATTTGCCGAGGTCCGGTCTCGCGAAGCTTCCTGCGAGACCGCCTCCTGACTTCGTCGAACTCAACACACCTTTCGTCGAACGCAGGGCACTTCCAGTGCTTGCTGAGACGGGCGGTTCGTCGACCGCTGCTATAGAATATATTTTGTTCGTCGGGCGCCGTCCGACGAATGCGAAGCTCCGTTCGACATTCGTCGAACGCAGAATAGATCTCGCTGGACGCTGAGGAACTAAACTCGCGAGCCTTCCTGCGAGATCGCCTATCGACTGAACACATTTCGTTGAACACCTCTTTACTGAACATAGGTCTCTTCTGCGAGCGGCCTATTGACTTGGCCCAGTCTTTTGAGGATATCTGCCGAGGTCTGGATCTCGCGACTCCTTTTTGCGGGACCGTCCCTTTGGCTTTAATGAGCACAGAACACCGTCGACTTCTGATGATTTCGCCGAACAGGGGTGAGCTCGATGGAGTCAGGCGATCTCGACGAGCACGGAAGAGTTCGTCGAACGCAGTACTCCTTTCGTCGAACTCAACTTCCTCAAATTGCCTGCGAGCGTTTATCTCGCCAACCCTTCTCGCTCGCCTCTCAGCGAGCCCTCCGAGAGGGACTTCTCCAAGGTCTCTCTCGCGAGGTCTTTAGCCCTAAGGCCTCCATCTCTTATTACTTCATCCTGTTGCTTTCTTAAACTGTGCCTCCTCGCTTGGCGAATATCGGGGTTGTACACAATCCCCGCTCTTCGCGAGGCTATTTAGGCTCGCGAAGAAACATCCAACCCCTGGTATTCGCCAGCCCCTTGATGATCTGTCAGGAATCTCTAGTAGGGCCCACCCTGAGGGCTATAAATATTGTTCCGAGTCCTTAGTGGCGTGCGCCGCCACTTCCTTTTCCTTCTTTTTGCCTCGTACTGCAGCTGCCAGGAGATGCCGCTTTTCGAAGAAGCTGAGGCTCGCCTGAGGGCTGTGAGAGCCGGCGGGCTATCCTCCACGACCAGGGTCCCCACCTGGATGAATCGGCCGCCTCCCGCTCAGTCGCCGAAGACTAAGAAGGCGAAAGCGGCTTGCCGAACCGGGGATGGCTCCGTGTTGCTGGACTCCTCCCCGGATAACCGTCCCCACGAGAAGGTATGAGCTACCCCTCTAGCTTAGGTTAATTAGTTTGCCTGTGATTTATGCCTACTCGCAGGATACTTTGGCGAACGAGGACGCTGGCGAACCTGCTGGTGGGTCTCGCAAAAGTCCGCCGGCGGATACAAATCTTGCTGGGAAAAATGTCGCAGGTACGCCCTTAATCTCGCATGCCAACCCTCCTTTTGTCAACTATCTGACCTCCATTCCCTGCTTCTTACAGTCTCACCCCGAGAGTCCCCGGCTCGTCAGGCATTGCGGCCTCCGTCTCCGCCTCCTCCCGACAAAACTATAGATAGGCCAGGGTTCCGACTCCTGACGAGCGAGGAAACCGGCGGCTCTGTACCGCCAAAGATCCCTCCGACCAACAGCGCGGCCTACCTTCCTGGTCTGGGTAAATCTCTCTACCCCCACTATGGTAACGTCTTCCAGGGCCACCCTGGGACTTCTCGCCCCCCTCTGGGTAAGCATTTCGACGGCCCTCTGCCCTGCGCGAACTCAAGCGCGCTATCTAACCTTTTCGTAATGTTTCGCAGAGAATTCTGAAAATCCGCCTACCAATTCCGAGTTGGCCGACGACGAGATGTCCCCCCTTCCTGACGAAGTGGAAGACTTCTTAGGGGATCCGCGAGATCCTGAGACGACGAAACAACAAGCCGCAGAGTTGCTTAGAAAACATGGTCGGATGCTGATGGACCTCAACATGCAGGCGAGACGGGACAGAGAGGCCGCCGAGGATAGGCATGCTGTCTTGATGGAAGAGTGTGCGAGGCTCCAGGCCGCGAGACAACGTGATTGCGATGAGAACGTCACGACGCCGGAGGTGCATATAGCGAGGATGAGGGATTACGCCTTCCTCATGGACCGGGAGGGTCGCGCGGCCGAGGATTACTATAATTCTAGGGTACCGCCGCGGTCCGGGTCGCGGGGTGGGGGTAGGTGGAAGTGGTTGCCCCATGATTCTTGCTAACTTCTTCGTTGTCGCGAAATCTTATTACCTGTTAATGAGTGTCGCTATTCTGGACAATCTCGCAATGGCTTGCAACTCATATATTAGCTTTATTTCGTCTGATAATAATTATTACTAGCTTTTTATTAGTTCTCGCTCGCTGCAAATATGTCCGTTTCATTTTCATGCTATGTTGTGTTCGCGGGGAGCCTCCGTTCTCGCTAAATGTATCTCGCGCCCCCCCTTTTTACGCCATTATATCTGTTTGTGTTGTTCTCGCGAAGATGTTGCTTGTACTAACCTCGCAAGCCTTTCTCGCACGCGGTCGTGATGTGATGTTTTGGCTAACCGCGCTCACCGGCGCTTGGGCTTCTTCCCGCCCTTTTACTTTTGCTATAAATAGGTTGTCATAGCTGAGTCAACCACCGCATTTACTGTCGACCTTCTTCCTCCTCTGCTTCAGAGCTCTCGCTCCTTCCCGTTCTCGTTCTACTTCCTTTCTCGCAGGTTTTCAAAATAGGCGGCGATGTTAACGAGTCGGAGGGTTGGCGAAGGATGGCTAAGGCTTTCGCCGAGCATAGCTTCTTTCATTGCAACCTGACAGACGAGGAATACTTTGTCGCGGTCGCCGACTCGTCACCCCTCCATTCGCGGCGCGCCGTCCTAGCGAGAACGACGTGATCAACGCGCCACTTGTCGATGAGCTGGCCATCCCCACCGCTCATTTCTCGGTCGACTTGCGTCTTCCCCTGTGGCCGGAAGTTCGCCAGGTAATAATCGCTCTCGCTCATTTCTTATTCTCTGCAGGTCAAGTCTCGCTCATTATGTAAACTAATCCTGGTTTTCTTGTTGCTCGCCAGGTGCTCAAGCATTACGGTGTTGTTCCGGGTCAGCTTACCCCTAATGCCATGGCGGTGATCACAGCTTTCGCATGCTACCTGCGCGAGGAGCGCATCGAGTTCAGCCTTCCGGTTTTTCGGAAGCTGTTCTCCTTCCACGCCTATAAGGACGGGACCGCCTACTTCGTGGGCTCGGGTCCTAAAGTCGACGAGACCGTCAACAAGGCTCACTTCTGGGCCCAAAAGTTCCTCTTCGTCAAGGGGAACTTCGGCAATATCCCGATCTCGCCAGTCCAGCACGGCGAGACCACCTATCGGCCCACTGCCCTCGGAGGACATGACGCCGTCCTTTATCAGTTTTTCTGTAAGAAGAACTTTGAGGTTGTTCATCTCCGCCGCAACCTCGACTCGCTGCTTCTAGTGCTCGCTGGGGAAGGTAAAGATCTTGCTCAATAACTATTGCCATCCCAGTAACTCCGTATTTATTGAAGTTTCAACACTTTTTTAGGCGAACGAGATCTCCCCATCCATCCGCCCTACGCGAGCAATCGGAAGACCGACGCTACCCTTGCTCTCGCGACCATGGGGACGGAGGCTTGCCGAGGCGCCATCACACCAGGTGAGCCATCCTCTCGCAAGAGATCAGGGGCTTCTAGTAGCCATGGCCTTCCCCCAAAATCACCGCCGAAGAAAAAGAATAAGAAGAGTCGGGCCTCGCTCGCCTCCTCGAAGGGGAAGGAGCCTGGCGAGGCCGCTTTCGATGAGTTCGACCTTATCGGCCTCTCCGCGGGAGGTGAGGACGACGAGCCCAGCCAGGAGGCTGCCAGAACCTCCGCTCCGCCTATCCCCGTCAACCACTATAACTTCAGTCTCGGCCAGAGGCGCCGGGATGAGACCGGCGAGCTCTTGGTGAATTGGAAGCCGGAGACGAACCGGGCGGACTTCTCCACCATCCTCCCTACCTGGGTGGAAAGGAGACCGTTAGCGGTCACGCCTTTGATTTCTCGTTCGTCCTCTATGGACGCGAGGACGCGGGGGCTTACAAAGGCGAGACTGCGAGGACTCTCGCTTTCGAGAGCGCGAGGTCTCAGTTGCGCTCTGCTGAGCTCGCCCACATGACGGGGAGGCGCTGCTTGCAACTGGAGCTTCAGAACGTGGAGCTCGCGAGGGCCTATCAGGGGCTTCTGGCCGAGAACGCGCAGCTGAAGGAGAAGTTGCTCGCCGTAGAGGGCAGTGTGGTGAGTTACCTAGACCTCGTCACCCTCCTCTCCTTCGGCCATTTTGCTCCCTTAATTTATCTTACTTGCAGGATGTCGAAGCCGCCGGAAAAGCCGACGCTCGCATCCAGAACCTGGAGGGCGAGGTGGCCGGGCTAAAAACTCTAAATTGCGAGCTCGCCCGTGCCGTCGTTCCCCCTTCTCCCCGCCGCCTGAAGGAAGAGTGGCGAGCACGAGACGAGGAAATCCGCGAGGAGTCCACCGAGTCAGCTCGCTATATCTTCCAGGCGATGAAGGCGGCCGGCCTCCTAGCCGCCGACGCGGCCGACATGACTCTGGAAGACATCGTCCTGGAGCTTTTCAACCCGCTCCCGCCAGTGAAGAGCAGTGATGACGAGGAAGGGTCCGCGAGTGATTGATACGCCTTTAGTGTATATACGCAAGTATACATGCTGGCTCAAGTAATATAATAGTGAGTTAAGATCGTTCCCTCGGAGAAGTGAACACTCTAACGCTTATGAATATTAGTTTACTCTTTTCCTTAAATCCAAGTTAAATAATTCGATTGGTTTGACGAAACTAAATTGCAGAATATTTAAAACTAATTTTTAATTACTAAAAGTACTTAAGTTATTTTTTATCAACTTTTAGAGAAAGGAATCTTGTATATCGCTTTCCTAGATCTGTTGTGATATTTGCTAAATATACCGATGCATTATATTTGATTTACTATCTTGCTCGATTAAAAACTAGGAATCATAATCTCTCGATCTATGAATTCCCATAACCTAGATTTTTCTAGTTATCTCTAACTTAGAAAAATGCTATGTAAATTAAATTGCTCAAATCGCTCTTGCTAATAAGGTGATGGAATCTCTTCCTCTCTCCTTTATTATATCAAAGTTATGATGTAAACACACCGCTCCTCTCTCGAATCTCGCGGCGTAGTATAAAAGTAAAGATTTAAATTAGATATTCATGCGACTCATCTCTCGAATCTCGCCGCATAGCATTAAGTATTTATCTTAAATAAATCGTGATTCCTCTCTCAAATCTCACCACGAAATGTTGAAGATAAACATGATTCAAATCTTTCACAATAAATCATAACATTGATAAAGATAGCAAACCAAGAAATCATACGGAAAAAATTATAAATTAAACATCACAACAAAAACTAGTACTCACGACATACAAAATACGAAGAATTAGTTCATGATTCTTGAAATGAAAGACCAAACTGGAAAGATCTTACAAGACATTGTTTGGAGTCTAAATATTAGCGCAAGAATTCGTCCTTTTCCTTGCCAAATCCGCTCAAAGTGTCGTCTCTTTCTTCTTCTCCAAACCTTCTTCACTTTTTCTCTCTCTAACAGTACTCTCGTATCCCCCCCCCCTTTTTTAAATTGTCGAAGTCCTCTTTTTATTTGACACGCTACAGTCCAAAGCTGAAAAGAGACGTCCTTTCAACAAGGAACCGCATGCCTACTTTTTATTATTTCGAAATGTTGTACTTTCGGTTCAGCATATTCAATTTAAACCGTCATGTTATGACCAGGTTATGACCAAGCTGCTGCAATCTTTCGAGCAATATAATTCCAGCCTAATTTTGTCCGTTCTTTCATGGATTTCTCGCATTCCTGCACAAATATGCTGCACGTTTGCCGATAAACTGTTCACAATTACAGATATGAAGTATATTAGTGAATTCATCGTTATATTTCGTATATTTTCTCAATATTCACTAAAATAAGGGAGTTAATAACTTCTTTTCGAGAAGTTATCACACCCCCACACTTAAGTCCTTGCTAGTCCCTAGCAAGAATTAAATCAATTCTAACAAATAAATATAAAAACTTCTATTGAAACAAGGCACGAATCATCTTCTTAGCGTACACCAGCTTAGGCTTACTTAAGCATTTCAAATAAACGAAAGAAGATCTCTTAAAAAATAATTTCACACATTCTTAAACCCGTTAGTTAGATAGCAAGTGACACTCTCTCAATACTTCTAATGTTGTGTGTGCTCTTCCCTAAAATTATTCACTCTCAAACAACTTAACTCATTAAACATACTCATAATTGAAAAGGATAAGAATATGCTTAGTCTTTGTTTTAGCCTCCACAAAAGTTTATTAGTTCAATTTGATAAGAAATCATAGGGGCATACAAAATGAATGACTTTGGCTTGGTGAAGACTTTATGAATGGATTTTGGTAGAAAATGAAATTTCCCTAGTTAAAATTCTTAATGACTCTCCATACTTTGAGGTTTTATTTTTAATCATCATCAATTTTAGGAACATAGTAGGGATCATTCCAAGTAGGTGTACACACACTTAGGCCACATATCACTACGTCATTATACATTTTTTCCATTTCTTTTTATACTTTTTTTTTATAAGTTTTCTTTTACTTTATGATCATAGTTGGGATCATTCTAAGTAGGTGTACACACACTTAGGCCACATATCACTACGCCTCACACTTTTTTTTTATTAAACCCCCAAAGTCGGAAAGTTAACTAAGAAATAACTATTGAAATTATTGGAAAATTGTGCTTGGACAAATGGTATCAAAATGATAAGATCAAGCTCAAAGACTAATGGATAATCAAAATAATTGTAGGTTTTGTGGCGTGATCTGATCCAAAGGTGACCCTACTCATTGTTATCAATTAACTACATATACTCTATGTTTTAGCTTACAACATTGACTTAGTTGTTGCTCATCCTTCCACAATTATGTTAATAGGTTAAAAAATTAAATTTGTAGAGAGTAAAATATTTTAGAAAATCTAGTGCAGAATTGAAATACTTAAGAGAGTTATAACCGCATCTTACTAACGTTAAATTCATTACACGAAATAACTAATTTAAGTAATCTACCAATTAGTGTTACATGAAATTACTTTAGTAAGCCGTCTGGTGGTAAAAGGACTTGTTGAAATGTGCCCAAAATAGAAATTTTATATGTGAATCGAAACGGAGGATGACTGACGTCACCCCCACACTTAATCTGCTGCTAGGCCCTAGAAGAGACTTCATTAATATTCATTGAAATTTTCAAAGAGAACAAAAATCCAAGGAAAATAATAAATTAAAATATAACACTCCCCTGTAAAAAAAATTTTTGGCAAGAAGGATGCTCCATTGCATGTGTGGCAGTATTTGGCAAACTAATTTGTCGCAGTATTTGGCAAGTGAATCATATATAGCACAATACGAACTGCATTTTGAGGAGCCCAGAAATAGTAAAGCAAGAAGTGTGATAATGCTAACATTAGAGAGCAGGACATTCCAATAGCACACTTCACAAATCAAATACTTGGCATAACAGGAAGATAAGTCTTATGCAGATATAAGCAGAGCAGTCCAAATTAAATGAAGATAAACTCATGCAAAGAAAAGCAAGATACTTATCAGACATTCACAGGAGTCAATTAGCCATAAAAGCAATTCTTATGATTGGGACAGTTTAAAATAAAACCTTTGCATTGCTCATAAATCATGTAATCAGGCTGCAAGGAAAGCAAATAAATAATAAAAGTAGCATAAATTCTGCCTAAGGTGAATAACTTCATAACAGCAAAACTACAAATAAAAATTGCAGGAAAGCAATATCAGTATCGCATCAAATAAGAGTAGTAAAATTAAAGGCAGGATAATAATAGCTACAGAAGAGTAGCAACATAAGTGTATCATAAAATCCTCCTAAAAGAAATAACGTCATAGCAGCAATAGAAGTAACATAAGAGTAGCAGCAAATTAGAAGTATCAGAAACCCCTCAACATAACAAAAGAACACACGGTCATTGTCTGATGAAAACAGGAAATAAGAAGAACTAAGCGTCAGGCATCTCGTCATCCATGCCGTGGGCTTCACTAATATCAATCCGTTCGCCATCTGGATAGAGCAAATAACCTTGCTGATCAAATCTCGATTTGTATTTGTAGACAGTCTTCACGGTATCCAAACCAGCATCCTCCATGAGTCTAGCTTGATTCCGCAGGAGATCATCACATTTTTCATTAATGAGTAGATGACTGAATCGCTGATAACATTTCATGATTCCCTTTCTTCTGTGGCGCTTACCATATTATCAATGATCTCTGTTAAGTCAACCTGTGCTGGTGCGGTGGAAGAAGAAGGAGTACTCGCATCGGGCTTGGGGACAGGATATGTATTACCAGCGGGAGGCGGTGTGCTCTCAAGATTATCTGAACTATCCCGAATATTGCTTGTTATTACTACCTTAGTAATATGGTGTCCAACTTTGGTAATTAAAGTTTCCTTGTCTCCCCACATTCCGCTAACACGGCAAAGTTCAGTAATAAGAGTAGGGAACCATAATTGCAACCTATCCATCGCAAGGAGTCTCTTCTGAAGTTGATCTGATATTATTTTCCCAACATCAAAACGAATGCCCTTTAAAATACAGTAAATTAATACGGCTCGATCCATTGCGACTCGTGTAGTGTTTTTGGTAGGAATTATGCTTGTGTTAATGAACAAAAGCCACACCTTGGCCTCCCGTTTTAAACTATTCGCTTTCAAATTGGAACCTTCCGTTGAAATCCAGGCTGTGTCGACGTTATTACAAATTTCCTCCGCAATGACGGATGGCGGTATTGTGGCTTGTACACGCAGATACTCTTCCTCATTCGGAACCGTCATGCCAAAATAGCTATTAATCGCTTTACCGGAAAAATCCACTGAATGACCTCGCACATAAATTTTTCTCTCCTCAACGGTAAGCGCATTAGCATAAAATTCATAGATCCAAGGCAACACTGCTTCCTTTCGGCGGTGGCAAAATAATTCCCACCCAAAATCTTTCATTTTTGTGACATATTCCATACTCCACGCCCGTTTTTCGATCTCAAACCCTCGTTCGAAAATGAAAGGCTTATCTTGAAACCTTCATATCGCAGTTTTGCTTCATCATTAATAAATCGAAAATCCTTACGAGGACTTGGCGCGGGTTTGCTCTTAACTTTACGCTTAGAGGACATTTTCTGATATTAAAAAAAATTGATACTAGTAAGAACCCTAGAATATTGTAAGATTTTATCATCTTTTCGTAATGAAGAAGAGTTGTGGCGAAATGTTACCGAATCAAAGGTGAACTCGATCCTTCGATGTCGCTGCTTTGCTAGAAGAAGTCGCCGCCTCTTGTTAAGAGAACACGGACGCTGACGCCACCTGGTCGGGAAGAGAACTCGAAAGCTGCTCTCCGCCTCGTCGTTCGAGCAAACCCGCGCAGCGCTCCGTCGAAAAGGGGGATAGGGTTTCTAAATGCGCCGTCGAACCAGAGGAGGGGATAGGAAATGAAGTCCAGACCGGTTCTATTTTTTTTTTTATTGAGTGAAAGTTTACTTTTGAACCGGCGGTTCATTCGGTTTGCGCTCACCTGCCGTTCGATTAATTCGTAGACCGGCGGTTTCAATTCTTTTTTCTTATTATTATTATTAGTTTTGATTGTTTTCTTAGTCAAAAGGGTAGAGAATAAAAAGTTAGAACCTGAGTTATAATCTTGTCATGAAAACTTAATGTAGAAAATGTTACGGACTTTCCTAGCGCTTTTCAACATTTAACCTTGATAATTACTACTTAATTAATTTATTTTAGTTGTGTTGCCTCCCAATTAGCGCTTGATTTAACGTCTCGGCTAGACCCAGCCATTCTTTAGACAGATAAATTTATTACCATCACCTCCCGCGGCTCATTGTTATGGTAGTACGCTTTAAGTCTTTGCTCATTTACTTTAAAAATGGAACCGTCTTTGTCATTGCAAATGGAAACTACCCCAAAAAGATGGACTTCTTTAACTCGAAACGGACCAGACCACTTAGATTTCAATTTACCCGGAAATAGTTTAAGGCGAGAATTATAAAGTAGTACTAATTGATTTGGAATAAATTCTCTCTTCTCTATGCGAGCGTCATGCCATTTTTTTGTTCTTTCCTTATATAGTTTTGCATTGTCATATGCATGAAATCGCATCTCATCGAGTTCATTAAGATTAAGCAATCTATTCTTACCGGCTTCCTTATAATCGAAATTTAATTTTTTTGTAGCCCAATAAGCTTTATGTTCTAACTCGACAGGAAGGTGGCAAGCTTTTCTATAGATCATCTTGTACGGGGTCAGTTCTATGGGCGTCTTAAATGCAGTTCTATAAGCCCACAACGCATCATTCAATTTCTGCGACCAATCTTTCCTAGTGGCATTTACCGTTTTTTCTAAAATGGATTTAATTTCCCTGTTGGAAACCTCGGCCAAACCATTAGTTTGGGGATGGTATGCTAAAGCGATCTTATGCGTAACTCCGTATTTTCTTAGTAATGTTGTAAATTGTGAATTACAAAAGTGGCTTCCACCATCACTAATAATCGCTCTAGGTGTACCAAATCTCGAAAAAATATTTGTTTTTAAAAATTTTAATACGACTTTGGCGTCATTCTTGTACGTAGCAATAGCTTCGACCCACTTTGACACGTAGTCAACTGCTAAAAGAATATATAGGGTGCCATCCGAATTAACAAATGGTCCCATAAAATCAATCCCCCAAACATCGAAAATTTCAACCTCTAAAATGGTATTCATTGGCATGCTCGCTTTACGACTCAGGTTCCCTGTTCTTTGACATTTATCACAACTCTTCCCGAATAAGTGCACATCCTTAAATAAAGTGGGCCCGTAAAAACCCGACTCCAGAACTTTAGCCGCAGTCCGGTCTCCCTTAAAATCTCCTCCATAAGGTGATGAATGACACTTTTCTATGATACTACGAACCTCTACTTCAGCAACACATCTCCGGATGATTTGATCCGAACAGATTTTATATAGGTATGGATCATCCCACAGGTAATATTTCACCTGCTGAAAGAACCTTTTCCTTTGTTGATAATCCATATCTGGATGTAATATATTACTAACTATGTAATTCACATAGTCAGCATACCATGGTATACTACCCACAGAGATAGTTAATATCTGTTCGTCCGGGAAATTTTCTCTTATCCCTACTTGTTGATTCCTCTCATTGTTTTGTTCTAATCTCGATAAATGATCGACTATTTGATTTTCCGCTCCTTTTCGGTCTTTGATTTCAATATCAAATTCCTGAAGTAAGAGGACCCATCTAATTAGTCTAGGTTTGGCGTCCTTCTTCTCCAACAGATATCGTATTGCCGAGTGATCCGTATAAACTATCACTTTAGAATTTATTAAATATGAACGGAACTTATCGAATGCAAACATTACGGCTAAGAGTTCCTTCTCGGTTGTGGTGTAGTTTATTTGTGCATCAATAATTGTCTTGCTAGCATAATATATAGTGTGAAAAATTCTATCTCGGATTTGTCCTAAGACAACTCCTACGGCATAATCACTAGCATCACGCATAAGAACAAAAGGCGACGACCAATCCGGTGTTGTGACAATAGGTGACGAAACTAACTTGTGCTTTAATGTGTCAAAAGCATGCAAACAGTGATCATCAAATAAGAAGGGGGTGTCTTTTTCTAACAAGTTACATAAAGGTTTTGATATTTTAGAGAAATCTTTAATAAACCTTCTATAGAATCCCGCATGGCCTAAAAAGCTACGAATACCCTTGACATTCTTAGGGGGAGGAAGCTTTTCAATAACTTCAATTTTAGCCCGATCTACCTCCAAACCCTTGCTTGATACTTTATGGCCTAAGATAATTCCCTCTCTTACCATGAAATGACACTTTTCCCAATTTAGCACTAAATTTGTCTCAACACATCTTGTTAATACTTTCCTAAGGACTTCTAAACAGCAGTCAAATGACTTCCCAAACACTGAGAAATCATCCATAAACACCTCTATACCGTCATCCATTAAATCAGTAAAAATAAATATCATACACCTTTGAAAAGTGGCGGGTGCGTTACATAATCCAAATGGCATTTTGCGAAATGCAAACGTACCATAAGGACATGTAAATGTGGTCTTTTCTTGGTCTTCCGGAGCAACCATAATCTGATTATAGTCGGAATACCCGTCCAAGAAACAAAAATAATCATTGCCTGCCAACTTGTCAAGTACTTGATCAATAAAAGGTAATGGGAAGTGATCCTTCCGAGTTGATTTATTTAGTTTCCTATAATCCATACATATTCTCAAACCGATAACCGTCCTAGTTGGTATCAACTCATTGTTATCATTTTTTACCACCGTAATTCCTCCCTTCTTCGGTACACATTGTACCGGACTTACCCACTTGATATCCGAAATAGGGTAAATAATGCCTGCATCTAACCATTTTATTATCTCCTTCATAACTACTTCTTTCATGGGTGGACTAAGCCTACGTTGGTGTTCAATCGACCCTTTAGCCTCATCTTCTAATATGATTTTATGCATACAAATCGAAGGGCTAATGCCACTAATGTCTTCTATAGTCCATCCCATGACCTTTTTAAATTCTTTCAAAACAAGAAGTAGTTTTTCTTCATCTTCAAATTTTAATGATGCATCAATTATTACCGGAAGAGTATTTTCTTCTCCAAGGAAAGCATATTTAAGATGTTCCGGAAGAGGTTTCAAATCTAAAGTTGGAGGTTCAATAATTGAGGGTTTCATAATTTTTGTTTCACTTGACCTAGTTATAGATTCAAAATTCCTAAAAATAGGCAATTTATAATGGGCCTCTAAAACTTTAACACATTCATCCAATTCTAAATCATCATCCCACTCTTCATTTGTCAAAATTGTGAGAAGTCTTTGTTCTAGGTCATCTTCATTACCCTTAATTAATTGATTTTTTATCTCCACTTCTTCAATAGAGTAACAATCTTCTTTTTCATTTGGAAATGTCATAGCTTTTAGGATATTGAATGTTACTTCCTCTTCATTAACTCGCATAGTTAACTCTCCTTTTTGTACGTCAATTAAAATCCTTCCGGTTGCTAAAAATGGCCTCCCTAAGATTATGGGCACATCTTTATCCTCTTCCATGTCCAACACTACAAAATCGGCCGGAAAAATAAATTTCTCCACCTTAACCAATACATCCTCAACTATTCCCTTAGGGAATGCTAAAGTCCTATCGGCTAATTGGAGAGTAAGAATTGTTGGAGTTATCACTCCTAGACCTAACTTTGTATATATAGATAAGGGCATTAAATTAATGCTTGCACCTAAATCACATAATGTTTTCCCGACAAATTTTACTCCTATTGAACAAGGTATGGTAAAACTACCGGGGTCCTTAAGTTTTTGAGGCAATTTCTTTTGCAAAATCGCACTACATTCTTCCGTTAATGCAACTATTTTTTTATCTAAAAATTTTCTTTTCTTCGATAAAATATCTTTCATAAACTTGACATAACTAGGCATTTGCTCTAATGCCTCGGCAAATGGAATATTAATTGTAAGCTTCTTAAAAATTTCCATAAATTTTTGAAATTGTTTGTCAAGTTTTGTTTTATTTAATCTAGATGGAAAAGGTGGAGGAGGGTAAATGATTTCTTTCTTTTTATTATTTTGTGGATCTACTTCCACTTCCTCCGGCTTCTTAATTTCTATAGATTCTTCTTTCCTAATTGTATTTTCTCTTGCCTCTTCTTCCCTTAACTTCTCTAGTAATTCATCCCCACTTGAGATCTCTACCCCACTCCTTAATGCAATAGCTTTACAATGATTATTTGGATTTGGTTCTTCTCTTGTTGGATTAAGTGTGGTGTCAGATAGTAGCGATCCTATTGTTCTTTGACTTAAAGCATTGGCCAATTGGCCAATTGTGGATTCTAAAGATCGGAGTGAAAACTCAATACCACCCATCCTAGATTCATTCTTTTGAAACAAACCTACAATATACTCATCAGTCAATTTCCTATTATTGGTTTGTTGATTAAGCATATGGGTTGGTATATGATTAATGTTTTGATTAAAACCTGGTGGTTGTGTTGCATTTTGTGAATTTTTCCAAGAAAAATTGGGATGATTTCGTCATTCTGGATTATAATGATTTCCGAAATTTGAAGGTACTTGCCTTTGTTGGCCACCTAAATAATGTACTTCTTCAGTTACTTGGTTTAATTGTTCCACTGTCATTGGCACACTTGTTGAAGGGGTAGATAGAGAATCTAACCTCTTGTTTATTAAATTAAATTGAGTGGCCATTTGGGCTGCTAATGAAGTGAATTGATCTACTTGATGAATACCGGCTGGTTGGTTATTACCTTGCCTTTCGAATGCTTGGTAATTGTTAGAAGTAAGATCTTCTAAAATTTCCAAAGCATCTTCTGGGTATTTCTTTAATAAAGACCCTCCCGCAGCTCCGTCAACTAGGATCATCGTAGTGGTTTGTAAACCGTTATAAAAAGTAGTTACTTGTTGGTGTTGCGCCAACCCGTGATGCAGACACTTCCTAAGCATTTCTTTAAACCTTTCCCACGCTTCATAAAGTGTTTCGCCATGATTTTGGACAAAAGTGGTGATGTCTCTAACCAATTTAGCTGTTTTAGAAGGGGGGGAGTATTTATTCAGAAATCTCTCTTCCAATTGATCCCACGTAGTGATGGAACCGGGTGGTAGAGAATCAAGCCAGTCTTTAGCTCTTCCCTCCAAAGAAAATGGGAATAACCTCAATTGAATAGCTTCATTTGAAGCCCCATTTACCTTGTACATATCACAGATTTCTAAAAATGTTCTTAAATGAGCGTTTGCATTTTCATGATTTAGACCCCCAAACTTGTTATGTTGTACTAGTTGCATTGTGGTAGAGTCTATTTTAAAATTATTAGCGGCGATTGTGGGTCGCGCTATACTAAATTGCAAACCTCCTCTTAACGGTGCGTTATAGTCTCGACAAGTCATTCGTGGTGCAGCATTTTGAACATTATGACTGTTGTGTTCGACTTGACCATTAGGATCCACCTGACCCTCATGATCATTTTCATTACCTTGCTGATTATTATCCATCTCTTGATGAATAATAGTGCTTGCTCTAACAGTTTGCCTATTCCGTCTACAGGTACGTTCAATTTCTATATTCAAAGGTAATATTTCAATGTTACGAAATCGGGACATACACTAGACAAAAATTTAAATTGAAATAAAATAAAGACTTGGTCTCTAATTACTAAGAGTTCACTAATATCATAAGAAATAAACCGTTAGATAGCCGCTTCCCCGGCAACGGCGCCAAAAACTTGATACGCCTTTAATGTATATACGCAAGTATACGTGTCGGCTCAAGTAATATAATAGTGAGTTAAGATCGTTCCCTCGGAGAAGTGAACACTCTAACGCTTATGAATATTAGTTTACTCTTTTCCTTAAATCCAACTTAAATAATTCGATTGGTTTGACGAAACTAAATTGCAGAATATTTAAAACTAATTTTTAATTACTAAAAGTACTTAAGTTATTTTTTATCAACTTTTAGAGAAAGGAATCTTGTATATCGCTTTCCTAGATCTGTTGTGATATTTGCTAAATATACCGATGCATTATATTTGATTTACTATCTTGCTCGATTAAAAACTAGGAATCATAATCTCTCGATCTATGAATTCCCATAACCTAGATTTTTCTAGTTATCTCTAACTTAGAAAAATGCTATGTAAATTAAATTGCTCAAATCGCTCTTGCTAATAAGGTGATGGAATCTCTTCCTCTCTCCTTTATTATATCAAAGTTATGATGTAAACACACCGCTCCTCTCTCGAATCTCGCGGCGTAGTATAAAAGTAAAGATTTAAATTAGATATTCATGCGACTCATCTCTCGAATCTCGCCGCATAGCATTAAGTATTTATCTTAAATAAATCGTGATTCCTCTCTCGAATCTCACCACGAAATGTTGAAGATAAACATGATTCAAATCTTTCACAATAAATCATAACATTGATAAAGATAGCAAACCAAGAAATCATACGGAAAAAATTATAAATTAAACATCACAACAAAAACTAGTACTCACGACATACAAAATACGAAGAATTAGTTCATGATTCTTGAAATGAAAGACCAAACTGGAAAGATCTTACAAGACATTGTTTGGAGTCTAAATATTAGCGCAAGAATTCGTCCTTTTCCTTGCCAAATCCGCTCAAAGTGTCGTCTCTTTCTTCTTCTCCAAATCTTCTTCACTTTTTCTCTCTCTAACAGTACTCTCGTATCCCCCCCCCCTTTTTTAAATTGTCGAAGTCCTCTTTTTATTTGACACGCTACAGTCCAAAGCTGAAAAGAGACGTCCTTTCAACAAGGAACCGCATGCCTACTTTTTATTATTTCGAAATGTTGTACTTTCGGTTCAGCATATTCAATTTAAACCGTCATGTTATGACCAGGTTATGACCAAGCTGCTGCAATCTTTCGAGCAATATAATTCCAGCCTAATTTTGTCCGTTCTTTCATGGATTTCTCGCATTCCTGCACAAATATGCTGCACGTTTGCCGATAAACTGTTCACAATTACAGATATGAAGTATATTAGTGAATTCATCGTTATATTTCGTATATTTTCTCAATATTCACTAAAATAAGGGAGTTAATAACTTCTTTTCGAGAAGTTATCACACCCCCACACTTAAGTCCTTGCTAGTCCCTAGCAAGAATTAAATCAATTCTAACAAATAAATATAAAAACTTCTATTGAAACAAGGCACGAATCATCTTCTTAGCGTACACCAGCTTAGGCTTACTTAAGCATTTCAAATAAACGAAAGAAGATCTCTTAAAAAATAATTTCACACATTCTTAAACCCGTTAGTTAGATAGCAAGTGACACTCTCTCAATACTTCTAATGTTGTGTGTGCTCTTCCCTAAAATTATTCACTCTCAAACAACTTAACTCATTAAACATACTCATAATTGAAAAGGATAAGAATATGCTTAGTCTTTGTTTTAGCCTCCACAAAAGTTTATTAGTTCAATTTGATAAGAAATCATAGGGGCATACAAAATGAATGACTTTGGCTTGGTGAAGACTTTATGAATGGATTTTGGTAGAAAATGAAATTTCCCTAGTTAAAATTCTTAATGACTCTCCATACTTTGAGGTTTTATTTTTAATCATCATCAATTTTAGGAACATAGTAGGGATCATTCCAAGTAGGTGTACACACACTTAGGCCACATATCACTACGTCATTATACATTTTTTCCATTTCTTTTTATACTTTTTTTTTATAAGTTTTCTTTTACTTTATGATCATAGTTGGGATCATTCTAAGTAGGTGTACACACACTTAGGCCACATATCACTACGCCTCACACTTTTTTTTTATTAAACCCCCAAAGTCGGAAAGTTAACTAAGAAATAACTATTGAAATTATTGGAAAATTGTGCTTGGACAAATGGTATCAAAATGATAAGATCAAGCTCAAAGACTAATGGATAATCAAAATAATTGTAGGTTTTGTGGCGTGATCTGATCCAAAGGTGACCCTACTCATTGTTATCAATTAACTACATATACTCTATGTTTTAGCTTACAACATTGACTTAGTTGTTGCTCATCCTTCCACAATTATGTTAATAGGTTAAAAAATTAAATTTGTAGAGAGTAAAATATTTTAGAAAATCTAGTGCAGAATTGAAATACTTAAGAGAGTTATAACCGCATCTTACTAACGTTAAATTCATTACACGAAATAACTAATTTAAGTAATCTACCAATTAGTGTTACATGAAATTACTTTAGTAAGCCGTCTGGTGGTAAAAGGACTTGTTGAAATGTGCCCAAAATAGAAATTTTATATGTGAATCGAAACGGAGGATGACTGACGTCACCCCCACACTTAATCTGCTGCTAGGCCCTAGAAGAGACTTCATTAATATTCATTGAAATTTTCAAAGAGAACAAAAATCCAAGGAAAATAATAAATTAAAATATAACACTCCCCTGTAAAAAATTTTTTTGGCAAGAAGGATGCTCCATTGCATGTGTGGCAGTATTTGGCAAACTAATTTGTCGCAGTATTTGGCAAGTGAATCATATATAGCACAATACGAACTGCATTTTGAGGAGCCCAGAAATAGTAAAGCAAGAAGTGTGATAATGCTAACATTAGAGAGCAGGACATTCCAATAGCACACTTCACAAATCAAATACTTGGCATAACAGGAAGATAAGTCTTATGCAGATATAAGCAGAGCAGTCCAAATTAAATGAAGATAAACTCATGCAAAGAAAAGCAAGATACTTATCAGACATTCACAGGAGTCAATTAGCCATAAAAACAATTCTTATGATTGGGACAGTTTAAAATAAAACCTTTGCATTGCTCATAAATCATGTAATCAGGCTGCAAGGAAAGCAAATAAATAATAAAAGTAGCATAAATTCTGCCTAAGGTGAATAACTTCATAACAGCAAAACTACAAATAAAAATTGCAGGAAAGCAATATCAGTATCGCATCAAATAAGAGTAGTAAAATTAAAGGCAGGATAATAATAGCTACAGAAGAGTAGCAACATAAGTGTATCATAAAATCCTCCTAAAAGAAATAACGTCATAGCAGCAATAGAAGTAGCATAAGAGTAGCAGCAAATTAGAAGTATCAGAAACCCCTCAACATAACAAAAGAACACACGGTCATTGTCTGATGAAAACAGGAAATAAGAAGAACTAAGCGTCAGGCATCTCGTCATCCATGCCGTGGGCTTCACTAATATCAATCCGTTCGCCATCTGGATAGAGCAAATAACCTTGCTGATCAAATCTCGATTTGTATTTGTAGACAGTCTTCACGGTATCCAAACCAGCATCCTCCATGAGTCTAGCTTGATTCCGCAGGAGATCATCACATTTTTCATTAATGAGTAGATGACTGAATCGCTGATAACATTTCATGATTCCCTTTCTTCTGTGGCGCTTACCATATTATCAATGATCTCTGTTAAGTCAACCTGTGCTGGTGCGGTGGAAGAAGAAGGAGTACTCGCATCGGGCTTGGGGACAGGATATGTATTACCAGCGGGAGGCGGTGTGCTCTCAAGATTATCTGAACTATCCCGAATATTGCTTGTTATTACTACCTTAGTAATATGGTGTCCAACTTTGGTAATTAAAGTTTCCTTGTCTCCCCACATTCCGCTAACACGGCAAAGTTCAGTAATAAGAGTAGGGAACCATAATTGCAACCTATCCATCGCAAGGAGTCTCTTCTGAAGTTGATCTGATATTATTTTCCCAACATCAAAACGAATGCCCTTTAAAATACAGTAAATTAATACGGCTCGATCCATTGCGACTCGTGTAGTGTTTTTGGTAGGAATTATGCTTGTGTTAATGAACAAAAGCCACACCTTGGCCTCCCGTTTTAAACTATTCGCTTTCAAATTGGAACCTTCCGTTGAAATCCAGGCTGTGTCGACGTTATTACAAATTTCCTCCGCAATGACGGATGGCGGTATTGTGGCTTGTACACGCAGATACTCTTCCTCATTCGGAACCGTCATGCCAAAATAGCTATTAATCGCTTTACCGGAAAAATCCACTGAATGACCTCGCACATAAATTTTTCTCTCCTCAACGGTAAGCGCATTAGCATAAAATTCATAGATCCAAGGCAACACTGCTTCCTTTCGGCGGTGGCAAAATAATTCCCACCCAAAATCTTTCATTTTTGTGACATATTCCATACTCCACGCCCATTTTTCGATCTCAAACCCTCGTTCGAAAATGAAAGGCTTATCTTGAAACCTTCATATCGCAGTTTTGCTTCATCATTAATAAATCGAAAATCCTTACGAGGACTTGGCGCGGGTTTGCTCTTAACTTTACGCTTAGAGGACATTTTCTAATATTAAAAAAAATTGATACTAGTAAGAACCCTAGAATATTGTAAGATTTTATCATCTTTTCGTAATGAAGAAGAGTTGTGGCGAAATGTTACCGAATCAAAGGTGAACTCGATCCTTCGATGTCGCTGCTTTGCTAGAAGAAGTCGCCGCCTCTTGTTAAGAGAACACGGACGCTGACGCCGCCTGGTCGGGAAGAGAACTCGAAAGCTGCTCTCCGCCTCGTCGTTCGAGCAAACCCGCGCAGCGCTCCGTCGAAAAGGGGGATAGGGTTTCTAAATGCGCCGTCGAACCAGAGGAGGGGATAGGAAATGAAGTCCAGACCGGTTCTATTTTTTTTTATTGAGTGAAAGTTTACTTTTGAACCGGCGGTTCATTCGGTTTGCGCTCACCTGCCGTTCGATTAATTCGTAGACCGGCGGTTTCAATTCTTTTTTCTTATTATTATTATTAGTTTTGATTGTTTTCTTAGTCAAAAGGGCAGAGAATAAAAAGTTAGAACCTGAGTTATAACCTTGTCATGAAAACTTAATGTAGAAAATGTTACGGACTTTCCTAGCGCTTTTCAACATTTAACCTTGATAATTACTACTTAATTAATTTATTTTAGTTGTGTTGCCTCCCAATTAGCGCTTGATTTAACGTCTCGGCTAGACCCAGCCATTCTTTAGACAGATAAATTTATTACCATCACCTCCCGCGGCTCATTGTTATGGTAGTACGCTTTAAGTCTTTGCTCATTTACTTTAAAAATGGAACCGTCTTTGTCATTGCAAATGGAAACTACCCCAAAAAGATGGACTTCTTTAACTCGAAACGGACCAGACCACTTAGATTTCAATTTACCCGGAAATAGTTTAAGGCGAGAATTATAAAGTAGTACTAATTGATTTGGAATAAATTCTCTCTTCTCTATGCGAGCGTCATGCCATTTTTTTGTTCTTTCCTTATATAGTTTTGCATTGTCATATGCATGAAATCGCATCTCATCGAGTTCATTAAGATTAAGCAATCTATTCTTACCGGCTTCCTTATAATCGAAATTTAATTTTTTTGTAGCCCAATAAGCTTTATGTTCTAACTCGACAGGAAGGTGGCAAGCTTTTCTATAGATCATCTTGTACGGGGTCAGTTCTATGGGCGTCTTAAATGCAGTTCTATAAGCCCACAACGCATCATTCAATTTCTGCGACCAATCTTTCCTAGTGGCATTTACCGTTTTTTCTAAAATGGATTTAATTTCCCTGTTGGAAACCTCGGCCAAACCATTAGTTTGGGGATGGTATGCTAAAGCGATCTTATGCGTAACTCCGTATTTTCTTAGTAATGTTGTAAATTGTGAATTACAAAAGTGGCTTCCACCATCACTAATAATCGCTCTAGGTGTACCAAATCTCGAAAAAATATTTGTTTTTAAAAATTTTAATACGACTTTGGCGTCATTCTTGTGCGTAGCAATAGCTTCGACCCACTTTGACACGTAGTCAACTGCTAAAAGAATATATAGGGTGCCATCCGAATTAACAAATGGTCCCATAAAATCAATCCCCCAAACATCGAAAATTTCAACCTCTAAAATGGTATTCATTGGCATGCTCGCTTTACGACTCAGGTTCCCTGTTCTTTGACATTTATCACAACTCTTCCCGAATAAGTGCACATCCTTAAATAAAGTGGGCCCGTAAAAACCCGACTCCAGAACTTTAGCCGCAGTCCGGTCTCCCTTAAAATGTCCTCCATAAGGTGATGAATGACACTTTTCTATGATACTACGAACCTCTACTTCAGCAACACATCTCCGGATGATTTGATCCGAACAGATTTTATATAGGTATGGATCATCCCACAGGTAATATTTCACCTGCTGAAAGAACCTTTTCCTTTGTTGATAATCCATATCTGGATGTAATATATTACTAACTATGTAATTCACATAGTCAGCATACCATGGTATACTACCCACAGAGATAGCTAATATCTGTTCGTCCGGGAAATTTTCTCTTATCCCTACTTGTTGATTCCTCTCATTGTTTTGTTCTAATCTCGATAAATGATCGACTATTTGATTTTCCGCTCCTTTTCGGTCTTTGATTTCAATATCAAATTCCTGAAGTAAGAGGACCCATCTAATTAGTCTAGGTTTGGCGTCCTTCTTCTCCAACAGATATCGTATTGCCGAGTGATCCGTATAAACTATCACTTTAGAATTTATTAAATATGAACGGAACTTATCGAATGCAAACATTACGGCTAAGAGTTCCTTCTCGGTTGTGGTGTAGTTTATTTGTGCATCAATAATTGTCTTGCTAGCATAATATATAGTGTGAAAAATTCTATCTCGGATTTGTCCTAAGACAACTCCTACGGCATAATCACTAGCATCACGCATAAGAACAAAAGGCGACGACCAATCCGGTGTTGTGACAATAGGTGACGAAACTAACTTGTGCTTTAATGTGTCAAAAGCATGCAAACAGTGATCATCAAATAAGAAGGGGGTGTCTTTTTCTAACAAGTTACATAAAGGTTTTGATATTTTAGAGAAATCTTTAATAAACCTTCTATAGAATCCCGCATGGCCTAAAAAGCTACGAATACCCTTGACATTCTTAGGGGGAGGAAGCTTTTCAATAACTTCAATTTTAGCCCGATCTACCTCCAAACCCTTGCTTGATACTTTATGGCCTAAGATAATTCCCTCTCTTACCATGAAATGACACTTTTCCCAATTTAGCACTAAATTTGTCTCAACACATCTTGTTAATACTTTCCTAAGGACTTCTAAACAGCAGTCAAATGACTTCCCAAACACTGAGAAATCATCCATAAACACCTCTATACCGTCATCCATTAAATCAGTAAAAATAAATATCATACACCTTTGAAAAGTGGCGGGTGCGTTACATAATCCAAATGACATTTTGCGAAATGCAAACGTACCATAAGGACATGTAAATGTGGTCTTTTCTTGGTCTTCCGGAGCAACCATAATCTGATTATAGTCGGAATACCCGTCCAAGAAACAAAAATAATCATTGCCTGCCAACTTGTCAAGTACTTGATCAATAAAAGGTAATGGGAAGTGATCCTTCCGAGTTGATTTATTTAGTTTCCTATAATCCATACATATTCTCAAACCGATAACCGTCCTAGTTGGTATCAACTCATTGTTATCATTTTTTACCACCGTAATTCCTCCCTTCTTCGGTACACATTGTACCGGACTTACCCACTTGATATCCGAAATAGGGTAAATAATGCCTGCATCTAACCATTTTATTATCTCCTTCATAACTACTTCTTTCATGGGTGGACTAAGCCTACGTTGGTGTTCAATCGACCCTTTAGCCTCATCTTCTAATATGATTTTATGCATACAAATCGAAGGGCTAATGCCACTAATGTCTTCTATAGTCCATCCCATGACCTTTTTAAATTCTTTCAAAACAAGAAGTAGTTTTTCTTCATCTTCAAATTTTAATGATGCATCAATTATTACCGGAAGAGTATTTTCTTCTCCAAGGAAAGCATATTTAAGATGTTCCGGAAGAGGTTTCAAATCTAAAGTTGGAGGTTCAATAATTGAGGGTTTCATAATTTTTGTTTCACTTGACCTAGTTATAGATTCAAAATTCCTAAAAATAGGCAATTTATAATGGGCCTCTAAAACTTTAACACATTCATCCAATTCTAAATCATCATCCCACTCTTCATTTGTCAAAATTGTGAGAAGTCTTTGTTCTAGGTCATCTTCATTACCCTTAATTAATTGATTTTTTATCTCCACTTCTTCAATAGAGTAACAATCTTCTTTTTCATTTGGAAATGTCATAGCTTTTAGGATATTGAATGTTACTTCCTCTTCATTAACTCGCATAGTTAACTCTCCTTTTTGTACGTCAATTAAAATCCTTCCGGTTGCTAAAAATGGCCTCCCTAAGATTATGGGCACATCTTTATCCTCTTCCATGTCCAACACTACAAAATCGGCCGGAAAAATAAATTTCTCCACCTTAACCAATACATCCTCAACTATTCCCTTAGGGAATGCTAAAGTCCTATCGGCTAATTGGAGAGTAAGAATTGTTGGAGTTATCACTCCTAGACCTAACTTTGTATATATAGATAAGGGCATTAAATTAATGCTTGCACCTAAATCACATAATGTTTTCCCGACAAATTTTACTCCTATTGAACAAGGTATGGTAAAACTACCGGGGTCCTTAAGTTTTTGAGGCAATTTCTTTTGCAAAATCGCACTACATTCTTCCGTTAATGCAACTATTTTTTTATCTAAAAATTTTCTTTTCTTCGATAAAATATCTTTCATAAACTTGACATAACTAGGCATTTGCTCTAATGCCTCGGCAAATGGAATATTAATTGTAAGCTTCTTAAAAATTTCCATAAATTTTTGAAATTGTTTGTCAAGTTTTGTTTTATTTAATCTAGATGGAAAAGGTGGAGGAGGGTAAATGATTTCTTTCTTTTTATTATTTTGTGGATCTACTTCCACTTCCTCCGGCTTCTTAATTTCTATAGATTCTTCTTTCCTAATTGTATTTTCTCTTGCCTCTTCTTCCCTTAACTTCTCTAGTAATTCATCCCCACTTGAGATCTCTACCCCACTCCTTAATGCAATAGCTTTACAATGATTATTTGGATTTGGTTCTTCTCTTGTTGGATTAAGTGTGGTGTCAGATAGTAGCGATCCTATTGTTCTTTGACTTAAAGCATTGGCCAATTGGCCAATTGTGGATTCTAAAGATCGGAGTGAAAACTCAATACCACCCATCCTAGATTCATTCTTTTGAAACAAACCTACAATATACTCATCAGTCAATTTCCTATTATTGGTTTGTTGATTAAGCATATGGGTTGGTATATGATTAATGTTTTGATTAAAACCTGGTGGTTGTGTTGCATTTTGTGAATTTTTCCAAGAAAAATTGGGATGATTTCGTCATTCTGGATTATAATGATTTCCGAAATTTGAAGGTACTTGCCTTTGTTGGCCACCTAAATAATGTACTTCTTCAGTTACTTGGTTTAATTGTTCCACTGTCATTGGCACACTTGTTGAAGGGGTAGATAGAGAATCTAACCTCTTGTTTATTAAATTAAATTGAGTGGCCATTTGGGCTGCTAATGAAGTGAATTGATCTACTTGATGAATACCGGCTGGTTGGTTATTACCTTGCCTTTCGAATGCTTGGTAATTGTTAGAAGTAAGATCTTCTAAAATTTCCAAAGCATCTTCTGGGTATTTCTTTAATAAAGACCCTCCCGCAGCTCCGTCAACTAGGATCATCGTAGTGGTTTGTAAACCGTTATAAAAAGTAGTTACTTGTTGGTGTTGCGCCAACCCGTGATGCAGACACTTCCTAAGCATTTCTTTAAACCTTTCCCACGCTTCATAAAGTGTTTCGCCATGATTTTGGACAAAAGTGGTGATGTCTCTAACCAATTTAGCTGTTTTAGAAGGGGGGGAGTATTTATTCAGAAATCTCTCTTCCAATTGATCCCACGTAGTGATGGAACCGGGTGGTAGAGAATCAAGCCAGTCTTTAGCTCTTCCCTCCAAAGAAAATGGGAATAACCTCAATTGAATAGCTTCATTTGAAGCCCCATTTACCTTGTACATATCACAGATTTCTAAAAATGTTCTTAAATGAGCGTTTGCATTTTCATGATTTAGACCCCCAAACTTGTTATGTTGTACTAGTTGCATTGTGGTAGAGTCTATTTTAAAATTATTAGCGGCGATTGTGGGTCGCGCTATACTAAATTGCAAACCTCCTCTTAACGGTGCGTTATAGTCTCGACAAGTCATTCGTGGTGCAGCATTTTGAACATTATGACTGTTGTGTTCGACTTGACCATTAGGATCCACCTGACCCTCATGATCATTTTCATTGCCTTGCTGATTATTATCCATCTCTTGATGAATAATAGTGCTTGCTCTAACAGTTTGCCTATTCCGTCTACAGGTACGTTCAATTTCTATATTCAAAGGTAATATTTCAATGTTACGAAATCGGGACATACACTAGACAAAAATTTAAATTGAAATAAAATAAAGACTTGGTCTCTAATTACTAAGAGTTCACTAATATCATAAGAAATAAACCGTTAGATAGCCGCTTCCCCGGCAACGGCGCCAAAAACTTGATACGCCTTTAATGTATATACGCAAGTATACGTGTCGGCTCAAGTAATATAATAGTGAGTTAAGATCGTTCCCTCGGAGAAGTGAACACTCTAACGCTTATGAATATTAGTTTACTCTTTTCCTTAAATCCAACTTAAATAATTCGATTGGTTTGACGAAACTAAATTGCAGAATATTTAAAACTAATTTTTAATTACTAAAAGTACTTAAGTTATTTTTTATCAACTTTTAGAGAAAGGAATCTTGTATATCGCTTTCCTAGATCTGTTGTGATATTTGCTAAATATACCGATGCATTATATTTGATTTACTATCTTGCTCGATTAAAAACTAGGAATCATAATCTCTCGATCTATGAATTCCCATAACCTAGATTTTTCTAGTTATCTCTAACTTAGAAAAATGTTATGTAAATTAAATTGCTCAAATCGCTCTTGCTAATAAGGTGATAGAATCTCTTCCTCTCTCCTTTATTATATCAAAGTTATGATGTAAACACACCTCTCCTCTCTCGAATCTCGCGGTGTAGTATAAAAGTAAAGATTTAAATTAGATATTCATGCGACTCATCTCTCGAATCTCGCCGCATAACATTAAGTATTTATCTTAAATAAATCATGATTCCTCTCTCGAATCTCACCACGAAATGTTGAAGATAAACATGATTCAAATCTTTCACAATAAATCATAACATTGATAAAGATAGCAAACCAAGAAATCATACGGAAAAAATTATAAATTAAACATCACAACAAAAACTAGTACTCACGACATACAAGATACGAAGAATTAGTTCATGATTCTTGAAATGAAAGACCAAACTGGAAAGATCTTACAAGACATTGTTTGGAGTCTAAATATTAGCGCAGGAATTCGTCCTTTTCCTTGCCAAATCCGCTCAAAGTGTCGTCTCTTTCTTCTTCTCCAAACCTTCTTCACTTTTTCTCTCTCTAACAGTACTCTCGTATCCCCCCCTTTTTTTTAAACTGCCGAAGTCCTCTTTTTATTTGACACGCTACAGTCCAAAGCTGAAAAGAGACGTCCTTTCAACAAGGAACCGCAGGCCTACTTTTTATTATTTCGAAATGTTGTACTTTCGGTTCAGCATATTAAATTTAAACCGTCATGTTATGACCAGGTTATGACCAAGCTGCTGCAATCTTTCGAGCAATATAATTCCAGCCTAATTTTGTCCGTTCTTTCATGGATTTCTCGCATTCCTGCACAAATATGCTGCACGTTTGCCGATAAACTGTTCACAATTACAGATATGAAGTATATTAGTGAATTCATCGTTATATTTCTTATATTTTCTCAATATTCACTAAAATAAGGGAGTTAATAACTTCTTTTCAAGAAGTTATCAGTGATCCCTGGTACTTGTAATTTTTGGTTTTATTTCTTGTTTCGCTTTGGGCTGGCGAGATCGCCGCCTTATGTAAATCAAACTGTGAAATGCATAGATGCATGTTTTTGGCCTTGCACTGTGCTCGCTATATTGTTTCTCATGTTGATATCTCTTTATCGCATGCCTCGATATTTGTCTTTGCGAAGGTTATTCTCGCGATGTTCGTTCTCGCACATTATGTTATCGAATAGATATGCATAGGACATTTTTGGCTGCTCTGGCCTTTCGCCATTTGCCTTAGGATTATTATCCTTTAGGTATGCGTTTTCCTCTAGGTTTCGCAAGGTACTTTCCTTCTCGGCGAGAGCTCACCTCCCACCCTGTATCGGCGACCTCTCTGCCGAGCACCGGATGCCCTAGAGTGCTTAGGGTTGATTCTCGTCACTCATATACTATCGTGCGACATCTTTCTTCTCGCCGAGCGAGAAGGTCTGGGTCAGCGTCGAAGGCTCGCCAACCTGAGGCTTATCAACCTGACCTTATGAAGAACTCATCTCCTTGCCTACTTCCTCAGAGATTAACCTGCAACCCCCCCCCCCCCCCCCCCCCCCCGTCTAGTGAGAGCCCGGGAGCGGAATCAATCTGGGACATTCCAGCATCAATACTTGTCACCCTGCCAGCCTCTCCAGAGATCAACCTGAAACCCCCCGTCTAGTGAGAGCCCGGGAGCGGGATCGATCTGGGGCATTCCAGCATCAATACTTGTCACCTTGCCAGCCTCTCCAGAGATCAACCTGAAACCCCCCGTCTAGTGAGAGCCCGGGAGCGGAATCGATCTGGGGCATTCCAGCATCAATACTTATCACCTTGCCAGCCTCTCTAGAGATCAACCTGAAACACCCCCGTCTAGTGAGAGCCTGGGAGCGGAATCGATCTGGGGCATTCCAGCATGAATACTTATCACCTTGCCAGCCTCTCTAGAGATCACCCTGAAACCCCCCGTCTAGTGAGAGCCCGGGAGCGGAATCGATCTGGGGCATTCCAGCGCCAATAATCATCACCTTGCCAGCCTCTCCAGAGATCAACCTGAAACCCCCCATCTAGTGAGAGCCCGGGAGCGGAATCGATCTAGGGCATTCCAGCATCAATACTTGTCACCCTGCTTGCCCTCGTGTTAGAACCTAGTTTATTTGGATTAGAATCCCAACTCAAATAGGGGGAGATTGTTGGAACCTTAGTTTTGATTTGAGTTAGGATCCACCTTTAGTATCTATGTTTATATCATAACTCAGATTGTATAACTTAGATTAAATATCTCATTAAGAAAGAAGGCTGAAAAAGAAATATATTAATAGGCAGAAAAGAATAATATATATATATAAATAATATACTAAGAAAAATATATATATAATAATAGGCTAATTAATATAAGAGAAAATAATATAAGAGAAATTATTATAAGAGAAATTAATATAAAATAATATAAGAGAAATAATATATTTTATATATTAGCTGCGTTCGACATTCGTCGAACGGCGCTCGACATTCGTCGGACGGAGATCGACGAACAGATCATAGAAGCGCTCAGCAAACAGATCATAGCAGCGCTTGGCATTCGTCGGACGACGATCGGCGAATAGATCAGAAGCAGCGCTCGACAGATTACAGCAGGGAAGCAGAGGTCGACGAATGATGAACGGCGGTCGACGAAATCCAACAGATATTTAGAAACAGTAAATCACATGATCTGGTCGACGAATGAAATGATGAGCTCGACGAACGTAGAGCTCAGCTCGACGAATTTCTGACAGGAATACTTTATGTTATTTAGCTTGACTAAAATAGATATTTTACTGTCAGATTTATTTAAAGCAATATCTCTTTATTCTATTTTATATATTGTTATATATATTGCAGTTCTGACATTACAGCATGCAAGCATTTAATGCTGTAGCCGTTTGACAAAAGCATTAATTAATATAGCCATTGCAGCAAGTCAATGACGGCAAGTTATCTGCTCAAGGATCTGGGAAATGAAAGTGACTTTACTCCCTTCCTTTCTGGTCGGCAAGGATTCAAACAGCTATACTCGACAGCAGAATATATATCAGAATATATATAGCTGTTCTCTCTTAACATATACATATACATAATATATATTGCTGTACAGATCTAATATAGATAGAAGATATATTACAACTGCTGTACAGGAACAAGGAGAAGAAGAGAAGAAGAAGAACAAAGCAAAAAGAAGAAGCAGATCATATATACTTATATCTTCTTTTTGCTAACATCTTTCTTGTAGATCTTCTACAACCTGAGACACAAAATCGATATCACTTGCTCAGGAAGAAGAAGAAGAGTATCACAATCTAGAGAAGAAGCTCCATCCTCAATCTGTCAAATACCTCAATCAGACAGGGGGGGCTTCCTTCAACATCATCATCAAGATCCAAACACAACTACCAATCAGGATCTTCATCAAGAGTCTTCTCAGCACAAAGAGAAGAACAATAAAACTTTCCATTTCTCCTTCCCCATCTTGTACAGGGTTAATACTCCCTTCAAAAGTGTAACCTGTTGGTGGCAAGACACCTGAACAAAAAATCTAGTTGGTTTATAAGCACTTGATCAAAAGCTTATAGGTGAATTGGGCACCTGATCAAACCTCCATTGGTGTGTGGACACCTGATCAAAAATCCTAGTGGATTCCTACCAAGGGTGGTAGAAGAGTAGACTACCCAGATTTGGGGAACTACTATATTTCTTTGTGTCACCTGGAATGCTTCTTGTTTATGCTTTATTTTATTTCCTGTGCTGTGTTATTTATGCACTCTAGCTGTTTGTGTTTATTACTCAGCAAACACTTATATATTTATATACCATTATTTTGAAACTAAAACTTAAGCAAGAGCTTTAAACTTATAATAAGAACTAAACTCACTTTCAATTGGTATCAGAGCAGGTTGATTTTATCAATCACCCTCATCAGAGGATATCAATTGTTCCTTTCAATTGGTATCAGAGGAGGTTGATTTTTCACACAGGCTAACACCTGAAATCACAAAGATCACCTTAGTTCTTATTTTGTTTTGTTGTAAAAAGGTTTTTCCAAATGACATATTCAGATTTCTATTTTTCAGATCCACCTTTATGCAATTTGGATAGTTTTGATTTATGGCAAATTAGAATTAAATTATTTAGGAATGCCATAGATGAAGATATTTATAAATCTGTTTTGACAGGAACTACATCTTCATCTGATGATCAAGAAAAGCTGAAAAGTGCTGATGTCATAGCCATGGAGATATTGGCTAAATCAATGTCAAATGACATTCTTCTTAAAGTGGCTGATTGCACTTCAGCAAGGAGCATTTGGAACTCCCTCTCAAGGATGGTAAATGAACCATCTTCTTCCTCTTCCTCTAACATCATTTTTGATGCAGAACCATCAGTTACTCTAACTGAAGAAGAAGACAAGGAAGAACAAAAAGCCAGAAATTTTTGCATGTTGGCAATATATGTCTCAAACTACATATCTGAATCTGATTCAGAAAAGGTAAAAGAGGTATCTTCAAACTTTATTTTTACCTCTGATACTTTTAAATCTGTTTTCACTTCTTCATGCACAGATTTAATAAAATCTGATTTTAAATCTGTTTTTAATTCATCATGTACAGATTTAATGTTATGTGAAAATTACAAATCTTACAAAGAAAATATAAAAGAGTTAAAAATAACTTCTGAACACACAAGACTTAAAATAGATTTGAAAACATCAGAAAAGAACATTTTTTCTTTGAAAAACAAATTTGAACAACGTGTTAAGAAGAAAAGTATTTATGTTCAACAAAATCAATTTAAATTTTCAAATTTATACTTTAATGAAATAAAAAGGCCAAAATATCTAATTATAAGACAATTTTGTTTTAACTGTTTAATATTTCTACTTAAATTAAATTAAACAGCAGTTTTAATGATTCTGTTGAATTTTTCTATTTTAAAAGCAATATCAGATAACTTCACTATCTTACAGATTTTCTCCAAAATTAGATTGAGCATTCTACTGTATTAGCATAGATCAGAAATGATCAGAGCTCTGAGTGTGAGTCTCTTCTGATTAAGGGGATTCTATAGAAAGAAGCTATAAGATATTATCTTTCTGATTATAAAAATTCTTAGAATCTGTTAAACAGCTAGCAATTCATTTCATTTAAATTCCTATTTAAAATCAGATTTAGGAAATTAGAAATTGCTTAGTTATAAAAGAAATTAAAAAATAATCTCTAAACCCTTAAGCAACTCAAGACTTTTTATGCTTAGGAATCCTAAACCAAATAGGGGGAGATTGTTAGAACCTAGTTTATTTGGATTAGGATCCCAACTCAAATAGGGAGAGATTGTTGGAACCTTAGTTTTGATTTGAGTTAGGATCCACCTTTAGTATCTATGTTTATATCATAACTCAGATTGTATAACTTAGATTAAATATCTCATTAAGAAAGAAGGCTGAAAAAGAAATATATTAATAGGCAGAAAAGAATAATATATATATATAAATAATATACTAAGAAAAAAATATATATAATAATAGGCTAATTAATATAAGAGAAAATAATATAAGAGAAATTATTATAAGAGAAATTAATATAAAATAATATAAGAGAAATAATATATTTTATATATTAGCTGCGTTCGACATTCGTCGAACGGCGCTCGACATTCGTCGGACGGAGATCGACGAACAGATCATAGCAGCGCTCGGCAAACAGATCATAGCAGCGCTCGGCAAACAGATCATAGCAGCACTCGGCATTCGTCGGACGGCGATCGGCGAACAGATCAGAAGCAGCGCTCGACAGATTACAGCAGGGAAGCAGAGGTCGACGAATGATGAACGGCGGTCGACGAAATCCAACAGATATTCAGAAACAGTAAATCACATGATCTGGTCGACGAATGAAATGATGAGCTCGACGAACGTAGAGCTCAGCTCGACGAATTTCTGACAGGAATACTTTATGTTATTTAGCTTGACTAAAATAGATATTTTACTGTCAGATTTATTTAAAGCAATATCTCTTTATTCTATTTTATATATTGCTATATATATTGCAGTTCTGACATTACAGCATGCAAGCATTTAATGTTGTAGCCGTTTGACAAAAGCATTAATTAATATAGCCATTGCAGCAAGTCAATGACGGCAAGTTATCTGCTCAAGGATCTGGGAAATGAAAGTGACTTTACTCCCTTTCTGGTCGGCAAGGATTCAAACAGCTATACTCGACAGCAGAATATATATCAGAATATATATAGCTGTTCTCTCTTAACATATACATATACATAATATATATTGCTGTACAGATCTAATATAGATAGAAGATATATTACAACTGCTGTACAGGAACAAGGAGAAGAAGAGAAGAAGAAGAACAAAGCAAAAAGAAGAAGCAGATCATATATACTTATATCTTCTTTTTGCTAACATCTTTCTTGCAGATCTTCTACAACCTGAGACACAAAATCAATATCACTTGCTCAGGAAGAAGAAGAAGAAGAGTATCACAATCTAGAGAAGAAACTCCATCCTCAATCTGTCAAATACCTCAATCAGACAGGGGGAGCTTCCTTCAACATCATCATCAAGATCCAAACACAACTACCAATCAGGATCTTCATCAAGAGTCTTCTCAGCACAAAGAGAAGAACAATAAAACTTTCCCTTTCTCCTTCCCCATCTTGTACAGGGTTAATACTCCCTTCAAAAGTGTAACCTGTTGGTGGCAAGACACCTGAACAAAAAATCTAGTTGGTTTATAAGCACCTGATCAAAAGCTTATAGGTGAATTGGGCACCTGATCAAACCTCCATTGGTGTGTGGACACCTGATCAAAAATCCTAGTGGATTCCTACCAAGGGTGGTAGAAGAGTAGACTACCCAGATTTGGGGAACTACTATATTTCTTTGTGTCACCTGGAATGCTTCTTGTTTATGCTTTATTTTATTTCATGTGCTGTGTTATTTATGCACTCTAGCTGTTTGTGTTTATTACTCAGCAAACACTTATATATTTATATACCATTATTTTGAAACTAAAACTTAAGCAAGAGCTTTAAACTTATAATAAGAACTAAACTCACTTTCACCTCGCATAACAGCTATAACTATCAAGTGAAGAAGTAAAATATTCAACTAATATCATAATAAAACTTTCAAGGGTAGAATCGCTTCAAATCGTCTCCACTTCTGGCTCGGCCGAGAGGTACCCCATCCACATCTCGGAGGTGATACCCCCCCCCCCCCGACTTGAGTACTTCGCTTACAATGTATGGACCCTCCCAATTGGGGTTGAGCTTACCTACCATGGCCCCTCTTCCGGCCGCGTCGACCTTCTTCAAGACCAGATCTCCTTTCTGAAAGTGCTTTACTCGGATGTGCTTGTCAAAATATCGGGCCATTCGTCGCTTGATTTCCTCCTGCCTGATGGTGGCTTGGTCCCGGAGTTCTTCCACCAGGTCTAAGGATAGCCTTTGTTCTTCCTCATTAGCCACTAGCCACTCTTCGTCCCCCTCACCTGTGGCGATCACCCTGGGGGTCTTTACTTCGAACTCTATGGGAAGGACCGCTTCAGACCCATGAGAAAGTTTGAACGGGGTCTCTCCGGTGGCGGTGTTTGGGGTAGTCCTTAGGGCCCAGAGAACGGATGGTAGCTGCTCCACCCAGTTCCCCCGGAGGTTCTCCACCTTCTTCTTTAATAGGTTGACGATTACTTTGTTTGCCACCTCCACCTGGCCGTTGCTTCTCGGGTGGTGAACCGATGCGAACCTGAGGTTGATGCCAAGCTGGGTGCAGAAGCTAACAAATTCCTCGCTAGCAAATTGTGGTCCATTGTCCGTCACTATAGTCAGGGGCAGTGCCCGTAAATTATTTCTCCCCACACAAAATTCCTCACAACTTGAGATGTTACCTTGGCGAGCGCCTTCACTTCTACCCATTTGGAGAAGTAATCGATCATGACCAGTAAGAGCCTTCTTTGGCCACTAGCTTGAGGGAAAGGGCCAACTAGGTCCAACCCCCATATGGCAAAAGGCCAGGGAGCTGTGATGGTCCGGAGACTCTGGGCTGGGAGGAGCTGGAGCGGGGCGTAGAGCTGGCACTTTGAACACCTCCTTGCGAACTCCGCCGCATCTTTGCTGAGGGTAGGCCAGAAGTAGCCTTGTCTCAACACTCTCCCCTCCAGGGTTCGGCTCCCGGAGTGACTGCCAGGACTCTCGGAATCTCCAGGACTCTCGGAATCTCCTCCTCGGAGACACAACGGGCCAGGAGTCCCGAGAGCGTCTTCCTATACAGCCCTCCTGCATGTAGGGAATAATATGCTGACTTATACTTGAAGCGCCGTCTGTCAATGTCCCCTTCAAGGAACTTTCCTGATGATAGGAAGGTGATGAAAGGATCCATCCACGAGGCCCGTTGATCTATCTCCATCAGTTCTCCTTCATCGATGGTGGGTCGGAAGAGTTCCAAAACCGTTCCCCCTGCTCGGGGACCGAACTTGGCTAGGAGGTCTGCGGGGGTGCTCTCCTCCCTCGGCACGTGTTTGATGGAGAAGGTGCGAAATTGCCCGATGACTCCCTTGACCTTCTCCAAGTACCGCTGGAGAGTCGGGTCCTTCGCTTCAAACTCACCCCGGACTTGGCATGCCACCACCATGGAGCCCGTTGAGACCTCCACATCTTGCACTCCCAGTTCCCGTACCAGCCGAAGGCCCGCTATCACCGCCTCGTACTCAGCTTGGTTGTGGTAATTGGGAAGTAGATGTTCAAAGCTTGTTCGATCTTTGTACCTTGAGGGCTTACCAGGATGATTCCCCCTCCATATGAGTGCTTTCCCGACGCACCATCCACCAACATCTTCCACGCCACTGGGGGAGGTGGTTCATGTTCCCCCACTTCGGTTGTGTAGTCAGCCATGAAGTCTGTCACTGCTTGGGCCTTGATCGGCGCCCTAGATACGAACGTAATATTGAACTCGCTCAGCTCCACGAACCACTTTGCCAATCTTCCCGAGTGTTCCACCCCTTCCATGACTTTGCGAAGCGGGTGATCTGTCACTACTTTGATTGAATGTGCCTGAAAGTAGGGTCGGAGCCTCCGAGCCGCCACCACCAATGCGAAAGCCAACTTCTCCAAAATTGGGTACCGGAGCTCCGCCTTATTCAGCACTCGGCTGACATAGTAGATAGGGAATTGCTTTCTTCCTTCCTCCCGGACCAGTATTGAACTTACTGCCTCAGATCCTACTCCCAGGTATAGGCATAGGTCTTCTCCTGGTCTCGGCCCTTGAAGTAGGGGGGTTTGGGTGAGTTGCTCTTTCAAAGCCTGAAAAGCTTCCTCACACTCCGGAGTCCATTCGAATTTTTTGTTGCCCCTTAACACCTTGAAGAAGGGCGCACACTTATCTCCCGCCTTGGAGAGGAACCTGCTGAGTCCGGCCAGCTTCCCTGTGAGGCTCTGAACCTCCTTCGGGTTTCTCGGCGACCCCAACTCTATTATCGCTTTAACCTTGTCCGAGTTGGGCTCCACCCCCGCGGGGGTGAGCAAGTGACCTAGGAATTTCCCTCAGCCAGCCCCGAAGACACACTTCAAGGGGTTGAGTTTCATCTTATACTTTCGCAGGGTCTCGAACGTCTCCTCAAGGTCTCGGAGGTGAGACCCAAGGTCCCGGTTTTTCACCATGAGATCATCAACATAGACCTCTAAGTTTCTTCCCTTCTGTTCACGAAAGACCCTATCCATCATCCTCTGGTACGTGGCACCTGCATTCTTGAGCCTGAAGGGCATCATCTTGTAACAGTAACATCCGTCCACCGTGATGAAGGAGACATCTTTGATATCCGGGGGGTGCATGCGGATTTGATGATAACCTGAAAAAGCATCTAAGAAAGACATTACAGGAAAACCGACGGCTGAGTCAACCATCGCGTCGATTCTAGGCATGGGGTAGCAATCTTTCGGGCATGATTTATTAAGCAGTGAAAAGTCGATACACATGTGCCACTTACCTCCCCCATTTTTTACCATGACTACATTGGAGACCCAGCCTGGATACTGGATCTCCGACACAAAACCTGCTTGTAGGAGCTTTCCCACTCCTCGCAGATGGGTCCCTCCAGCTTGTCCGCTATGGCCCTCTTCTTTTGACGGATGGGGTGGGTGCGGGGGTCGAGATTGAGGCGGTGGCAAGCCACATCCGCATCGATCCCAGGCATCTCCGCGGCGCTCCAAGCGAAGACATCCACATTCTTCTGCACGCAGGCTAGGATCTCGGCTTGCTCCTCCGAACTAAGCTCTCCGCTGATCTGGACCTTCTCCACCACCCCAAGCCGAGTGGTGACCTCAAGCTCCACGACCTCCTCTACGGCCTCCAGCCTAGATTGCTCTCCCCAAGCACTTTCCTTCTCCCCGCCGCAAGCGAGCTCCGCCCTTCCTTCTCGGGCACCCTCTTCTTTCTCCTCCTCTCCTCCTTTCTCCGCCCTGGGCCTCTCAGCGACCCCTTCCTGGGCATGAACTTCCTCTTTCTCCATCCTCTCCTCTTCTTCCTCCTCACCTCTGGCTTCTGTCGCTTCCTCCATCACTTTATCCCACTCTTCCGCTTCTCCCATCCAGGTGATGGTGTTGACCGCCGTCACAAAGCACTGTCTCGCCACTTTGGGGTCTCCCCGGACCCAGACCTGGATTCCACCCGCGTTGAACTTGAGACACTGGTGGAAGGTGGAAGGGCCTCACCGAAACGCGCTGATGAGAGGCCGTCCGAAGATGGCGCTGTAGCTGCTCGGGGCATCCACTATCACGAAGCGGCAGTTCCGGGACTGCCCTCCAAGGGTCACATGGAGCCCTACTCCACCCTCTACCTCCTTCCTTTCTCCCGAAAAATCGAATAGGGGACCATCCAAGGCCAACACCCTCCTGGCCTCCACCTTCATTTCGTCAAACGCCTTCTTGAAGATGACGTTGACCGAACTCCCATTATCGACTAGAATCAGCGAGACGGTGATGTACAACACTCATTCTCCGAGGGTGGACCCCCCCCCCCCCCCCCAAGGCCACGTAGGCAGAGGTCAAAGTCAAAGAGTTAATACAGCAGTCAAGCCTAAGAGCAGAAGACACCCTAGGCGAGTATGGGTGCACTCGTGCGAGTAACTCGGATACTCGCCAAAGGTGGGCGACCATAGCTGATACTCGCCCATCTGCCCGGGGAGATCGCCTCAATGTCGCTAGTCGTCGGGCAGGGGCTGGGCTATAAAAACCCCCCTACCCCTTGGTTTTCCTATAAATAGGACCCCAGGGGTACTTGGATTGGCACCTGGACTTGAGCTCTCGAAACCCTGCTTTTGCATTCTGGAACCTGTCGCATTTGGCCGCTACTCCCGGTACTAGCCAAGTCGGTGCCTTCCTCGTACCCTGCTCGACCATTCTTTGGTCTTGGAGGGGAAGTCTCTTCGGAGCTTCTGGGTACGTGGTGGGACCTCCCTGCCGCAGCACCTGGGGTCCTGTTTGTTGCTCTTCTAGCTTCTTTGTCGTTACCAGCCAAGCCATCTCGTTGGGCTGCTGGGCGAGTAGCCTCCGGCTGCATTGGTCCGAATCTTGAGGTCAGGATTTTCCTGACGTCAACACTTTGGTGCGGTGAGCGTGGATCGTAGTCGGAGAAGGAAAGTTCAGCAGGAAGCCGAGATGGTCGTAGGTGGCGACCATGAGGAGGTAGTCGGCAACTCGACCGCGAGTGGCGAGTTCGTGACGCTAGCGGTTCTCGAAGCCTTCGCGCAGCGCATGGAGGGAGCCTTCGCGCAGCGCATGACGGGGATCTTGCAAACAGCGCTTCAGCCGCTCGCCAAGGTCACGGCGACCTCGCCGCATCGCCCAACTCGTCCGAGGGAGGGAGTCCCCCTCGGCGAGCAGGAAAGGAGCACGTGGAGGATGAAACCGAGCGACCAAGGAGGTCGCAATTCTACCAGCCAACCTCGCAAGGCATTCGCTTCTGCGAGCCGTGCGAGCAGGGGAGATACCAGGATACTCGCCCATATGGCGAGTATGGAGGTGATACTCGCCAGGTTGAGGATCGTCGCCGGGCAGGAGGGAGGAGCCCCTTCTGCGAGGAGATCCTTGCCGCGCCAGTGCCAGAGGGGTTCAGGGACCCCGCCTTGAATTACTATTCGGGGAAGGAGGACCCCGTCAGGCACATCCAATGGTTCGAGGATATTGTCTCTATCTGAACCATGTCGGACGCCTTCAAATGCAGGTTGTTTGCCATCACCTTCCGTGCAAAGGCCTGGGACTGGTTCCATCAGTTGCCCGCCGGCTCGATCTACTGCTTTGAAGACCTGTGCCGTGGGCTGACAACCCGTTTCGACACGGCCCGGAAGCTGAAGAAGGAGGCAACGGCCTTGTTTTATCTGGTGCAAAAGCCAGATGAGGCGTTGGGACCTTATATCGAGGGCTTTCAGGAGGAGGTTCTGCAGATCCAGGAGGTGGATAACAACATCCTGTTGCTAGCCTTGACGTTCGGCATAAGTCAAGGCCTCTTCAAGTTGGAGCTCAGTGAGAATCCCCCCTACTCCTACGACAACCTTATTCAGAGGGCCAATAAGTTTGTCCGGGGAGAGGCCTCCAACCCTGACTTCTTGGCAAGGTTGGCACGGGTGACCAGAGGCGACTGTGGAGAGAGGGATGGAATCCCTGAGAAGAGGAAGAGAGAAGAGCCCCGGAGGGAGGAAAGGAAGAGGCCGGAGCGGCAAGAAGAAAGGGGAAGAGCAGAGAAGAAAGGGAGGAGCTTTGGAGGAAGGAAACCAGGAGGAGCGTGGAGAGAAGGCCCGTCGAGTCCCCTGAGTGTCAGGAAGAGGGAAGGCGCTACCAGGTCCCCGTCAACCGGCCACCTTGGAGGCCGGCTGGACGGCCCCAGCGTCGGGATCAAAGGGGGAGATCCCCAGAGAGAAGGCCCTTTCGCCAGCCAGAAAGGCGTCAGGAGAGAAGAAGAGACGAAGCGATGGCGGTAGCCGGGCGTGGCCGCCGTCAAGGAAGGAAGAAGCAGAAGTCGAGGAGACAGCAAGCAGAAGAGGTTCCCCTCTACTGTGACTTCCACCAGGTGGGAGGATATGCCATGGCTGCCTGCCCAGACTTTTGGGAAGCCCGGAGGAGGCTAGCAGCAGGAGAAGGTGGAGGGGAGCAGCGGAGGGGAGAGGCCCCTGCCGAGCCTCAGGCAGGGCAGGCTGCCGTCGTTCGAAGGAGGAACGAGGACCGGGTCGACCTGGGAGGTCGGGGATACCTGGGCCAGGGAGGCAGAGTTGGAGTAATCCATGGGGGAGTAGGGCTGGAAGCTTCCCGCAAGGGAAGCCTCCTTCAGATCTACTGCAGGAGTGTCGCCTCGACCTCACAAGCACCGCCCCCGATGGAGGAGATCACCTTCTCCGAAGAGGACATGCTAGGGAATGAGAATCCCTTCCATGATGCCCTCGTCATCCAGGCAGCAGTGGAAGACTTCACCGTTGATCGAATTCTGGTCGACAACGGTAGCTCCGTGAACGTCATCTTCAAGGGGACGTTCGATGGACTGGGAGTCAGACCCGACAGAGTTCGAGCCTCAGATGGTCCCCTCTTTGGCTTCTCCGGAGAGAAGAAGGAGGTGGAAGGAGGAGCAGATCTCCTGGTAACACTCGGTGGCACCTCCATCAGCTGTCGATTTGTTATCGTCGACGCCCCGAGCTGCTACAGGGCTATCTTTGGGAGGCCGCTTCTCAACGCCTTCAAAGCCGTCCCATCCTCCTACCATCAGTGCTTGAAGTACTGTAAAGGAGACGTCCAGGTGAGGATCAGGAGCGATCCAAGAGCCGCTAGGGAGTGCTATCTTAGCGCCGTCAGTACCATCAGCTGGATGGCTGACGCGGAGGAGTTCGAAAGAGTGCTGGAGAGCCCGACCAGGCTGGAGGTGGCCGAAGAAGTGGAAGAAATCGAGGTACTCTCCGCAGCGGGAGTGCCTGGGTTACTGAAGATTGGCGGGTCGCTGAAGACCGAAGAGAAGATCGAGATGGCGGCGTGTCTGCAGAAGAGAAGATCGAGATGGCGGCGTGTCTGCAGAAGAACGTTGACATCTTTGCTTGGAGCGCAGCCGAGATGCCAGGAGTCGACCCTGAGGTTGCATGTCATCGCCTCAACCTGGATCCCGCTGTCCAGCCCGTCCGCCAGAAGAAGAGAAGGACCGCCACCATCCTTGCCAAGCCTATTCGGGAGGAAGTTAAGAAACTGCTAGATGCGGGTTTTGTATCAGAGATCCAGTACCCAGGCTGGGTCTCCAATGTTGTAATGGTGACAAAGGCGGGGGGTAGCTGGAGAATGTGTGTGGATTTTTCCTTGATGAATAAAAGCTGCCCGAAGGATTGTTATCCCTTGCCTCGAATCGACGCGCTGGTTGATTCAGCCGTCGGTTTTTCTGTGATGAGTTTCCTTGATGCGTTTTCAGGATATCACCAGATCCGGATGCATCCCCCTGATTGCCGCGATGTCTCCTTCATCACCGATGATGGCTGCTACAGCTACAAAATGATGCCCTTCGGTTTGAAGAATGCGGGAGCCACCTACCAGCGGATGATGGACCACATTTTCAAAGGGCAAAAGGGAAGGAATCTGGAAGTGTACGTGGACGACCTCTTGATCAAAAGCAAGAGCGTCCAGGAACACGTAGCCGATCTGGTGGAGACCTTCGCGACGCTGAGGAGATTCAAGATGAGGCTCAATTCGACGAAGTGCGTCTTCGGAGCGGGCAGGGGAAAGTTCCTGGGACATCTCCTTACTCCGAGGGGAGTAGAGCCTAACCCCGACAAGGTTAAGGCGATCCTGGAGATGCCATCCCCAAAAACGATAAAGGAAGTCCAAAGGTTGACAGGCAGGCTGGCGGGTCTTAGCCGCTTCCTCTCAAAGGCCGGAGAGAAGTGCTCTCCATTCTTCAAAACGCTCCGCAAAACAGAAAGCTTCGAGTGGACCGAAGGATGTGAGATAGCATTCGGAAGGCTGAAGGAGCAGTTGACTCAGACACCTCTCCTTCAGAGCCCGAAGGAAGGTGAAGACCTGCTCATCTACCTAGGAGTAGGAGCGGAGGCAGTTAGCTCCATCTTGGTCCGGGAAGAAGGGAGGAGGCAGCTACCTATCTACTATGTCAGCCGGGTGCTGAAGAAAGCGGAGCTGAAGTATCCAATCCTGGAGAAGCTTGCCTTCGCCTTGGTGGTGTCGGCACGGAAGCTCCGGCCTTATTTTCAGGCTCACTCCATCCGAGTGGTAACTGATCATCCCCTCCGCAATATCCTTGAGGGAGTGGAGCACTCAGGGAGGTTGGCGAAATGGTCGGTAGAACTCAGCGAGTTCGACATTTCCTTCTCCCCCCGAGTGGCGATCAAGGCCCAGGCAGTAGCAGACTTCCTGGCTGACTTCTCGGTGGAAGCGGAGCCAGGAGAAGAGGTGCTCAACCCGATTCCTTGGAAGATGTTTGTTGATGGAGCTTCGGGCAAAAGTTCAGTGGGGGTGGGCATCGTACTCGTCAGTCCGCAGGGAACAAGGATCGAGCAAGCAGTCGAGATCCTCTTCCCCGTCACGAACAACCAAGCAGAGTACGAGGCCATAGTGGCAGGCTTGCGCCTTGCCAAGGAGCTGGGGCTCCGTGATGTCCGGGCTTTCACGGATTCACTGGTGGTCGCGTCGCAGATTCGAGGCGAGTTCGAGGTGCGCGACACCGTCTTGCAGAAGTACTTGGTAAAAGTGAAAGGACTGATTGGAGGCTTCCAGTCCTTCTTCGTCGAGCATGTGCCAAGGGAGGAGAACTCGGCAGCAGATCGCCTCGCCAAGTATGGGCCGAGGGCTGGAGGAACTATCACCGAGCTATTCCACCCGTCCATTGAAGAGGGAGAGATGATGGAGATCGAGCAACGCCCCTCGTGGATGGATCCCTTTGTGGCATTCCTGGCCAGCGGCCAGCTCCCAGCGGACGGAGGGGATCAGAGAAGATTTCGGTACAAGGCGGCATACTACCTCCTGCAAGATGGGGAGCTGTACCGCAAGACCATCTCGGCCCCCCTGGCCAGATGTGTTTCTGAAGACAAAGTACCTCGAGTGTTGGAAGAGATCCACTCGGGAGAGTGTGGAAGTCATTCTGGGACTCGCACTTTGGAGCAGAGGGTCTTGAGGCATGGTTACTTCTGGCCTACTATCCGGAAGGATGCTGAGATCTTCTCGAAGAAGTGCCAGAAATGCCAGCTCTTCGCCCCCCTTCAGTTGCAGCCGGCCCAACAGCTCCGGTCGATCATCTCCCCATGGCCGTTTGCCATCTGGGGAATGGACTTGATCGGCCCCTTCCCTCAGGCAAGTGGCCAGAGGAAGTTCGTTCTCGTCATGATCGACTACTTCTCCAAGTGGATTGAGGCCAAAGCTCTAGCCAAGACCACCTCTCAAGTCGTGAAGAACTTCATCTGGGGAGAGATCGTCTGCAGATTCGGGATCCCTCTCGCCATCATCACCGACAATGGTCCCCAGTTTGCCAGCCTAGAGCTAGAGGATTTTTGCAGGCAACTAGGAACCGACCTTCGATTCGCTTCCGTGCATCACCCAAGGAGCAATGGCCAGGTAGAGGCCGCCAACAAGCTGATCATCAACCTACTGAAGAAGAAGGTGGAGAACCTAAGAGGTAATTGGGCGGACCAGCTCCCCTCGGTCCTGTGGGCTCTGAGAACCACTCCTAACTCAGCCACAGGGGAAACGCCGTTCAAGCTCTCTCACGGGTCGGAAGCTCTCATTCCAGTAGAGTTTGAAGTCAGAAGCCCCAGGGTGATAGCCGCGGAAGACGGAAGCGAAGAATGACGACTAGAGAACGAAGAGGTTCAGAAGCTATCTCTCGACTACATCGAGGAACTCCGAGATTTAGCTTCAATCAGGCAAGAGGAGATCAAGCGCCGGATGGCAAAACATTTTGACAAAAATGTCCGCCTCAAACACTTCCAAACAGGTGACCTAGTCCTGAAGAAAGTGGATGCGGCAGGAAGATCAGCAGCCGTCGGAAAGCTCAACCCGAACTGGGAAGGACCTTTCATCATCCAGGAAGCACTCCTGACAGGAGGATACCGCTTACAGAACCAGGAAGGCGAGCTGCTAGGGAGCACCTGGAACGGCGATGACCTGAAAAGGTTTTATCCCTAAGGGGGAATGTGTACATCCCATCCTTGTAAATTCATTTCTTTGAATAAAATTCACATCTCCCTGAAACATGGGACGAGGCATCTTCCTTCACATCAACAAAGTTTTCAAAATAAAGAAGCCAGGTGAAGTCAATCTCCACACTAGGTTGGGAAATGAGCCTCCGACTTAACCCTCGTAAAAACTCAGAACGGATGATGGGATAGTGCCTCGGGTGTGCGTTCCCTTAAGACCAAGCCTCTGCACTGACGGTCGAGATCAGCTCCCCCCTTGCATGTTGGCCGCGGTTCCCACCGACTACATTTCTCGTCTGACTGTAGAGATTACCAGGAAAAAGTCTAGACGCCGACCTTCCGATTCGGCGAAGAGATGATCGATTTCACTAGCTCAGGGGACCCTTGAAAAAAAGGCGTCATGTACCCTCGAGAGCTGAAAAGCTCGCAGCAAAGCATTTCATTTTCTAAATTATTGTGTCAAATCACATGAGTTAGTGTGCCTGAAGTGTGCTTAACTCCCTGCTAAATTCGTTGAGCAACAGGAAGCAGGTCCGATCCACATCCAGCATCCAGGTGGGATGGAGGCCTCGGGATGGTATGTCCCTTTGGACCTCCCCGATTGCCACTCCCTGCTTGACGTCGTCCTGCATCAACATTCACCGTAGCAGGTTGGAACACGAGCCTCCGACCACACCCTCGTAAAAACTCAGAACGGATGATGGGACAGTGCCTCGGTAGTGCGTTCTCCTAATGCCAAACCTCTGCACTAACGGTCGAGATCAGCTCCCCCCTTGCATATTGGTTGGTCGAGTTACCCTCCGACCGCATTTCTCATCCGACTGTAGAGATTACCAGGGGAAAGTCCAGAAGCCGACATTCCAACTTGGGAAGGGGCAAGACCGATTCGACCGACCGAAGAGTGGAGACACTCCGGCACCCAAGTAGGATGGAGACCTCGGGACGGTGTGTCCCCTTGGGCCTCCCCGACTGTCGTTCCCTACTTAACGTCATTCTTCGTCGACATCTGGTATCCAAGTAGGATGAAGGCCTTGGGATGATGTGTCCATCCGGACCTCCCCGACTGTCATTCCCTACCCCCTCTCTCATAAAAAACTCCCTTACGTAATTTTAAATGGGCTCTTCACCAGGTACAGAGCGAAGCCTTGAGAGCATGTGTCCCTCGGGACCCTCCAAGTAGCCTTCACAGCTCGACTTCACCAAGGGAAATATTGAAGAAAGCGAGCATGAATGTGCGAGTATCTAGGCGAGTATACATGTGCGAGTACAGGTGCGAGCATAGTAAGTGCGAGCATGACGGAGTATTCGGTCTCGCCGCAATCCTAAAAGCCTAGCGAGCACTCAACCTCGCCCCGAGCCTAGGATCCTAAGCGGCATTCAAAAAAGAAAGCGAGCATCGAAGAAAAGGGCGAGCAAAAAGATTATACTCACTCTCTATCATAAATACATATACAAAAAATGCTTTGCAGATTTACAAAAGGAAGAAAGGCGACTATGAATCCTCGCCACCATCATCGCCGTCAGGATCGAGATCTTCCACATCATCACCCTCGTCCTCAGAATCGTCGTCGTCAGAATCGGTGGATGAGGATGAGAGATCTCGCATGGGGGAAGTGGACTCTTCGGCGAGTAATGCCGGGATGATGTCCATGACCGTCAGATGCATTTCCTCCGGCTTCAAGAAGCCATCGGCCTTCAAGCTGCTCAGGACCACCTTCCCGGTTGCTCGAGCGATCTCCCGGCGGATATGCGCCATATCATCGCCGACTATCCGGATATGCTTGCCCACCCTGGAGGGGCCCGCCGACGAAGGCTGTTGCTCGGCAGGCCGAGTTTCCAACTCAGCGATTCGCACTTGGGCGGCCTCCAAGGTTTGCCGAGTATCCTCCAGCTCCTTCTCGGCCTGGGACAGCCTCTTTGCCGACTCCAACTCGGCAGCCTGCAGCGAGCGAAAAGAAGAAGGTTAGTTTAAATAAGTTTGCAAGGTAGCGAGTATCCCAAAGCACGAGTAAAGTCGCATTGGTGAGTACCTCGAACTCCTTAATCCTGTTCGCCATGGCGATCATCTTCGGGCCCTGCACCTTGATCATCTGCTCATATTCGAGCAGTTTCCTCGTCGTCGCATGCCCAAGCTCGACAGCCCGCAGGTTGGCTCGCGAGCTCTGATGGGCGAGATATTCGGCCGAGACCTCTTGCAAGGATTCAGCGTCCGCGCGACCATAGAGGGCGAACGAAACATCGAACGCCTCGCCCGCGTCCTCCCAATCCTCCGACCAAGCGGGGAGGTTGGTGTTCAAGGTCACTTCATGGGCTCGCTCAGCCCAGGACACCAGAGGGCGACCATAAGCATCCTCGCTACTCCCACCTTCGCCGAAGAGAGGATGGCCGCTAGGCTCGCCCGCCTCCGATGGATCGGCCCTCGCTTTCAGGTCCCTCCTGGCGACCTCCTTCTTTCTCTCAGGCTCAGCGGACTTTGCCTTGGCTTTCCTCTTCTTCGAGGGCCCAGCATCATCGTCGGCGACCTCCTGATCATCGCCGCCGGGCGACAAATCAACCAAGGCAGGAGTCCCCGCCTTCGGCGCCAAGGGAAGGAGCTCGCTCGGCAAAGAGCGAGTAGATACAAAAGAGAAAAACGTCAGACACCGGCTGAAAACGAATTGGCGAGTATGACCCACTGCTCGTTTAGGCGACTACCTTCACCAGGGAACACCTCCGCGAGCTCATCTATTCGCCTCCTCCAGAAGACGACATCCAGCCGGCGACCTCGGAAGCTGTCGAGTAGCTTCTCCCGGCTTTCCTCCAGGTAAGGAGTGGCAAACGCACTCTCGGCCGGCTGGAAAGAGGAAGTCGGCACGACGCCAAAGTCTCCCTTAATGACGACTATGCGCTCCGTCCAGCGATGGTTCTTGTTCGCCGTGCCGACTAGGGTGCAGACATGGCTGCACAAAAAGACGACGCCTTCGTCGGTAGCGCCAAAATGGAATACTCGCCGGAAGACGGAGAGATCAAAGGCGATCCCCTGTTCGCGCAGGTAGCAGAGGAACCCCACGATCATCGCCACTCCGTTTGGATTGATCTGTGCCGGGACTATCCCATGGTAACGGAGGATCTGGCAAACCTCCGGCCACAAGGGTAGTCGCAGGCCGACTTCAAAGTGGCGGATGGGGAAGACCAGCTCGGTCGCCGAGAAGGAATTCAGGCGTTCATCCTCACGAGCAAGCCTGGCGACATATCCCGGCGACAAGTACTTGGCGGAGAACTCCTTCAAGTCGCTCGGCCAAGTAATCAGCTTCTTGAAGGAATTTGCCTCAAAGTTCTTCGCGTGACTTGCACGGCGAATCGCTGCCTCGTCAGCCATCCAAGAGTGGAAAGATTGAAGAAGCGAGTAGCGAAGTGGCGAGGAGAGAAGCAATCGAGAGATAGTCGCTAGAAGAAAGGGAAGCTCGCCAAAAGCGTAATAAATACGTACCCACCCCCCCTATTTATAGTACTCGACGAAACTTGGCTTGCCGCGTACGCCACCGCGAGCACGAGTCAGGGGTGGCGAGTATCGAGGAAAGTCGCCAAAACCCAGGGTGCACATCAAATCACCAGTGTCGAACGAGCGAGTACCTGCATCAGATTACTAGGATACTCGCCACACCAACACAACATTCAACAACTACTCGCAGGAAAGAAAACAAAAAAAAGAAGAACACCAAGACATCACAGAAAACAAGAAAGGCAATAAGGGCGATATTCATACTCGCCAAATATCAATTTACTTAAAAGAGATCAAATAGTTCAGAATTACAAACATTCGCCAAAAGGCTACAAGCGACTATAAAGAAAAAAGGGGGCAGGATCCTAGGGGTTCGGCTGAGCATCGGGAAGTTGTGGTTGTCGCCCAACCCAGCCCAAACCGCGAGCTCTCTTGAAATGCTCGAAGGCCACGGACATCGCATCCTCGCCTTGTCGCAGCTGCTCCTCCATCCTCGCCAGGCGACCTACGGAGCCCATGCTCGCACGCATCCCCACCAGCTCATCATGATGCAGCTGCTGGCGATGATCCATCCTGCCCACCCGGCGCTCCAGCTCGCCGACGGACTGAAGGCGAGATTCTACACTAGCCAGGCGAGTATCTAAATCTTCCAGCCGTGATGCTCGCACCTCCAGCTCGGTCAGACGACGCTGGGAGTCAGCGGCCGCCAAGAGCTCTACTCGCGCTTCCACCGCGGTCAGGCGTCGATGAGATTCGCTGATCGCGAGTCGCTCTAACTTCGCCTCCAAATCCAGGATGGCGCGAGTAGCCTTCTCCTGATACTCGCGAGAAGGAAGCCCGACGGCGTCGACCAGATCCCCGATGGGGGTATGAGCGCGAGCTGCAGAAAAAGACATGAAAGCAAAATCTTAGTGACGAGTAGCGAGAAGACTCTTCTTGGAAGATACTCGGAAAAGCAGCGACTCCATTTACCAGGCCGATAGGCGTCACTCCGCGAGTCACGGCGAGGACTCCGAGATGGTCGGCGAGGAGAGCTCCTTCCCCGATGCGGGGACGGACTGCGACGAGTGCCATCTCGCTGGTTCGAATGCGACCCGCCGATGTGCTCCCTGCTGGAAGGCGCATCACCCCGACCGCGACCATCCACTGGTCGCCCTCCCCCTCTGGGAGCGAAGAAACCAGAAGATCCCGCCATCCCACCTCGACGCGAGGACCCAGCCGGATGAGCGGTGACAGCCGAAGAAGACAGGAGGCGGCGATCATCCTGCATGTCGGCCGGAGGAGGAAACGGAGGAGGTGGAGGAAGTTGGTCCGCAGGTAGTTGCGAGCTACTCGCCACCTCAGGTCGCTGCAAAGGCGGTGGCGGCGGAGGAGGATTGCTCGCTGAAGGAGCCCTCTGCTCGCTCATCGGCCTCTTGTCTACCGCGGAGCTATGAAGGATCCGCACCGATCCGCCCCGGCGAGTTCCTCCGCCAGTCGTGTGCGGGATCATAGGCGAGGATCGCAAAGGAATGGCGCTCAGAGACTCCTCCCGAGCATCGGCGAGAAGCGGATCTGCGAAATAGTACAGAAACCGTCAGCGACCAGTCAGCACTGGGGAGACTAATAAAAGTGGCGAGTAGGTAGCTCTCACTTTGCGCAGGAGTAACATCAGCTGGATCTTGAGCCGAGATCCTCGCAGTACTCGCCTCTGGAGCAGTATTCGGCAAAGGAAGATCGGGAGCAGGCGAGCCACCTGACTGGCTGAGACCCAAGTCGGCGAGCACCTGCTGGGTAGTGCCGACCTGAGAATCAGCGACATTCTCAGGGGCGACGGCATTCTTCTGCTTCTTCTTGCTCTTCTTCTCCTTCTTCTTCTCCAGGCGCTTCCTCTTCCTGGAAGCGAGAAAGTCCAAAAGCTCGGCGTCGCGAGCAGGCTTCCGCAACGGCAGCAGCAGACTGGCAAGCTCGGCCAAATCCGCAGCAGCTTCCTCGGCAATACTAAGCGACATCTTGAAGCGAGAACAAATAAAACCTTGGCGTCAGAGACCCCTCCCCCTCTATATATAGGGCCGGGGCGTCAAAACAGCGGGATGCCGACTACACACTAATACTCGCCCAGAAGACAGCTCGTCGAAAAAGGGTTGGATGGTTCTTTCCGAGCAACTGCGTTACTCACAAAGAGCGGGGATTGTGTACAACCCTCATTCTCCGAGGGTGGACCCCCCCAAGGCCACGTAGGCAGAGGTCAAAGTCAAAGAGTCAATACAGCAGTCAAGCCTAGGAGCAGAAGACACCCTAGGCGAGTATGGGTGCACTCGTGCGAGTAACTCGGATACTCGCCAAAGGTGGGCGACCATAGCTGATACTCGCCCATCTGCCCGGGGAGATCGCCTCAATGTCGCTAGTCGTCGGGCAGGGGCTGGGCTATAAAAACCCCCCCTACCCCTTGGTTTTCCTATAAATAGGACCCCAGGGGTACTTGGATTGGCACCTGGACTTGAGCTCTCGAAACCCTGCTCTTGCATTCTGGAACCTGTGGCATTTGGCCGCTACTCCCGGTACTAGCCAAGTCGGTGCCTTCCTCGTACCCTGCTCGGCCATTCTTTGGTCTTGGAGGGGAAGTCTCTTCGGAGCTTCTGGGTACGTGGTGGGACCTCCCTGCCGCAGCACCTGGGGTCCTGTTTGTTGCTCTTCTAGCTTCTTCGTCGTTACCAGCCAAGCCATCTCGTTGGGCTGCTGGGCGAGTAGCCTCCGGCTGCATTGGTCTGAATCTTGAGGTCAGGATTTTCCTGGCGTCAACAGGTGAAGTTCTCGATGGCGGTCTGGATGACCAGCGCATCGCAGAACGGGTCTTCATGACCTGGCATGTCTTTTGGGGAGAAAGTGATTTTCTCCGCTGGGGTGGAGCAGTGGATGTTGAGGCCACGCTCCGCCGATAGATGGTATGGAGGTTAGCCTTGCGGGTTGCCTCCACCCCTACCCCCCCCCCCCCCCCCATGGATCACCCCGATCCCTCCTCTACTCCCCACATCAACTCTGTCTTCACACCTTTCCTCCTCCTCCTCTCGAGGTTCGACCTCCTCGATTCTCATCGGTTGTTGTTGCCTCGGCGCGGGCACTCGGACCCTTTTTGCTTCCAGGAATTCTGGGCAGGTGGCCGTCGCGTGACCTTCCTCATCGTGGAAGTCACAATACGGCAACGTCACCTCCCCTGTTTCGCCCTCCGCCATCCTATTCCTCCTCCTTCTCCCTGCTCCTGCTTCTTCTCTAGCCTCTTCTCTTCTTCCTCTTCCTCCTCTTCCCCGTCTGATTGTCATGGCTTGCTGAGGTGGGGGAGGCATTTGCCTCGGACCCTGCCTCCATCCCAACTGGTGGGGTCTTCCTTGACCTCCATAGAAGTTACCCCTTCCTGGGCCGTAACCCCTTCCCTGACCTTTCATTCCTTCGGCACGTTGCCTCCACTCCCCCTCCGGGGCCCTGGGCTCCTCCCTTCTCCTTACTTCCTGCTGCCTGACCTCTGGCTCACTGAGCTTTGCTAGCCTCTTGGTGAGCTCCGGGTTGGCCTCCTCACTCTCAATCTCTTCTGCCACCCTCTCCATCAACTCCTCGTAGGAGACAGGGACTTTCCTCTTCAAAGCCATTTTGAAGAAACTCTCCCTTAGCCCAACGGTGAAAGCGAGTTGGAGTGCGAACCCAAGCATCTCCTGAATGACCAGTACCTCCTCCTGAAACCGGTCTGCGTAGCGAGCCAATGACTCCTTGGGCTCCTGCTTCACTTTGAAGAGAGACTCGGCGTCCTTCTTCCTTTTCTTTGAAGTTGAGAATCGCAAAAGGAAGCTTCGGCGCAAGTCTTCAAAGGCGTAGATTGACCCAACAGGGAGTTGGTGGAACCAATCCCTGGCCTTCTCTTTGAGGGTGACTGCGAAGAGCCGACACTTGAAGGCATCTGACATTGGCCTGATAGAGACCGAGTCCTCAAAAGACTGGAGGTGTTGGACAAGGTCATCCCTGCTGTTGCAGTACACCCTGTCCCACTCTCCGAACCCTGCCGGGACAGGTGCAGAAAGTACTAACTCGCAGAAGGGACTTCCCCCTCCTGCTATCCCTTCTCGCTCCACACGCCCCCCGAGCTCCCTCGCCTGACCTGGGCTCGCGGGTGCTGCGCTCACGAGGGCGACGCTCGCCTGAACCACCCCCACTGTCGCTGCCTCCTCCGGGCGTGCGCTTGCCTGCGCCGCGCTCGCCGGCACAGAGCTCGCCGGGCTGGCGAACAACACTCGCCCCTCTAGGTCTTGCACCGACCCTCCGACGACTTCCTTTCCGGCCCTTCCCCCCCAGGGCATTCTTGCCAACCGCTGCTGGAGGAGGGGTCGCCTGAGGCGCTGGGGTCACAAACTCACTTCGCAGCGTCGCGACAGTGAGTCCGAAGGTGTCGAGCACCTCCCTCTTGAAATCCGCGAACATCCTCGGCGTCACCACCTGCGGTGACTCGCTGAACTCCTCGCCTTGATCCTTGCCTCCTGGCATATCTGCTCCTCAGAACTTTCTTGGACCAGCCACGCTCCACGCTCACCGCACCAAAATGTTGAAATCGATTTCTCGGCCTCTTGTGGAGCTCGGGGCCCTCACCGAAATGAGGGGCAGCTAGCCCTTACTGATCCCTCGGAGAAGGTAGACAGAAGACAAGGAAGATGACCAAGACCTTAGTCACAGCGAGGAGGTCCCTCCACTAACCCGGAAGATCGTTGAGCGCTTCCCCTCCCAAGCCAAAGCTGAGACTCGGGCACCTTGGAGAGCTCTGGAAATGCTAACCAAGGAGAGCCTGAGGAGAAAGAAGCTAAAGTGAAGTCCCCTCCAAAGGTGCCCTTTAGGTCTTATTTATAGTTTTTCTGATCTGGCCTGCAAATAGCAGGATCCCTCCTTTTGATTTTACTATCCGCACCTCAAATGGGCCTGCTAACAGCCAAACTCCGCTGTTTGGAGAGGCTAAAGGCAGACCACTAGGGGTAAAAGGGTAATTTGGCCCTATCAACCTATGGGCAAGGAAATGCGAGAACCTTACTGTCGAAGCTCTCGCGGGCCTTCTCGCGAGCCCTGCACGCGATGCCTCTCCTAGGCGATCGACCTGCGAGGACCTCGCTGGCCCATTCTGGCGGTATTTGCCGAGGTCCGGTCTCGCGAACCTTCCTGCGAGACCGCCTCCTGACTTCGTCGAGCTCAACACACCTTTCGTCGAACGCAGGGCACTTCGCCGATCATAGACGAGCTCGACGAATGCAGAACGTCAAATTGTTCGCTATCCGTTGAGACGGGCGGTTCGTCGACCGCTACTATAAAATATATTTTGTTCGTCGGGCGCCGTTCGACGAATGCGGAGCTCCGTTCGACATTCGTCGAACGCAGAATAGAGCTCGCTGGACGCTGAGGAACTAAACCCGCGAGCCTTCCTGCGAGATCACCTATCGACTTTGTCGCGCACTGAACACATTTCGCTGAACACCTCTTTACTGAACATAGGTCTCTTCTGTGAGCGGCCTATTGACTTGACTCAGTCTTTTGAGGATATCTGCCGAGGTCTGGATCTCGCGACTCCTTTTGCGGGACTGTCCCTTTGGCTTTAATGAGCATAGAACACCGTCGACTTCTGATGATTTCGCCGAACAGGGGTGAGCTCGATGGAGTCAGGCGATCTCGACGAACATGGGAGAGTTCGTCGAACGCAGTACTCCTTTCGTCGAACTCAACTTCCTCAAATTGTCTGCGAGCGTTTATCTCGCCGACCCTTCTCGCTCGCCTCTCAGCGAGCCCTCCGAGAGGGACTTCTCCAAGGTCTCTCTCGCGAGGTCTTTAGCCCTAAGGCCTCCATGTCTTATTACTTCATCCTGTTGCTTTCTTAAACCGTGCCTCCTCGCCTGGCGAATATCGGGGTTGTACACCGCTCATGAACGATGCCTCGGCTCCTTTCCGCGAACGCGCGCAACTTGCCATCCACTTCTTTGCTTGCGATGTCTTTTTATATCCTTGAAATTGTAGTTTTTTTTTATTACTATGTTTGAGATTTTTTTGGCTATTCGCAGTTATATCCGCAGCACAAAAAATACTTTTTTAGTCATTTTAGGAGTACTTGTAAGTTTAATATTTTGCTAGAAAATTAAAATTTTTAAATATTGATTTAGGAACTCAAAGCTACTGTGGGCGGTCAAAAGTGGTATTCTAATAAAAACCGATTTTTAATATCTTAAAATAATTTAGTCACGTGTCAATGGAGACGAAATGTGGACTAGGGCGGCTAGGAATGCTGACCGATGGTAGGTACGGAGAAGTGGATAGGTACGGCCTCCAAATGGTTGAGTCCCCAATACGGCATCTAGCATTATAATATTATGAGTGACAGTGCACGGCCCTTCCGTGCCCCGCGCGACAGTATACTGCCCATCTCATGTGGGGATCCTGTCTCCGTGGGTTTTGCCCGCCCCCGACACGCACCCAGTTTTTTCATTTTATTTTTTCGCCCGCCCAAACCAAACCCAGAGGCGGGCTTCACGCGCCCCCGACTGGCGTTTTTTTTTTAATTGTCTTTTTAATTATTCATTTTTAAAGATTTTTTTCTTTATATTATAGTTTTATTTTTTAAATTAATGTTTTAAATTAAAAAAAAATGAAAAAGAAATCCGTCGGTGAGTGGTTGTGTCTTGAGAAGTAAAAGAAAACTGTCCATTTATATATATATAGTAATGTAGGTGTTTACAACAACTTGTCAGTTTGTGTTGTGGTTGTGTCTTGATTCAATATATTATAGGTTTTGGGTTCAATTTCATGAAAGTATAATTTTGCAATTATTAAAATTTTAATAAAAATAAGGATAAAATCGTAATTTCACATTGTAGGATAGCGACTTGAAAATATAGGTCTAGGACACCCTACCATAGTAGGTATATGAGATCTAGTAAAAATAATGTGGCTGGATTTGATTTCAGCGAGATTGAACGATTGTGATTGACCTGATGGTAAACAGTTACACCATAAATAAATATCTTTATATAGTAGTAAAAGATATTATTATGGACTGCATTTTCCTGTTTTGTATAGATCAATATATATATATATATATAACAAAGATATATATGCAGTCAGCTTTTGACTTTATGTAGACATCGAATATATGACAACAAATTATTTATGCAGGTCAAATCTAATATTTACAGACCATATTTAAAAATCAAATTAATATTTTCTTAAATAAATCACCAAGCAAAATATAGCATTCATAAAAGCAAAAAATATATATATTTGCAGTCTATCTGACCAACAACAATAGTCCAATAAAATAAATTATAATCATTTTGATTCTACATGTCACAAAAAAATATGTTTGTGGTCACCCTTTCAAGACTTCTATCAATAAAAGACGTGTAAAATCATAAAAACACCGGGCTTTATTTATGCACAAAACACTATTCTTTAATTAAATTTGGATGCATATCATGATTTACAGCATTTTAGATAAATGGAGCCTTTTCGAAAATAGAAAAATAAGTTATAGAGGAAGATAGAGGAGCTCGCCGTCCGGAGAAGGGAAGGAGGTGGTCGGCCGGAGAGGATTGCCGACCGGAGTCGCCAGAAGATGGAGAGGAGATCAGAGAGGAAGCTCGATCTCGTCCGGTGGTTGCACGTGTCATGGGCGATGGCGGTGCGTATAAGTCTAGTTCTATGATCCGCAGGTTTAAAAGAATAAAATGATATCTTTTATAAAAAAATGTGACCTACATATAACCAAAACCTGCATGCGTTTAATATCACTCTTTTTAAAAAAAAAACTATGACCTACATATAGCCAAAACCAATATGCCTTTAACATTACTCTATGTATATTATACATTTATCTACATCTTTCTTCCAAGGACAAATTGTGGCCACCCATCGAACTTTTTAATTGCCAAGTAATTTAAATTGTTTTATTGGTAATGTAAATAAAATGCGAATCTACAGTTTCTTAGGTATTCAAGTTATTTTATTGTAAATAATGTATATAGAATATACACTCCCTCAGTCCCTCTTGATTTTTATTCTTTTTATTTTCGGGAAATTTTAAGGACTGTACTTTTTTGGAAGGAATTTAGAGATTAAAATTGAAATTGACATAATTCTAATTCCCCATATTAAAATTTAGACACTTGATTAGAACTAACAGCTCAAATGTTCATTTGGAGGCAAAAGTTCAATGATAAAAGTTAAAACTTAAGTTCGCCTATACATACACACAGAAATATAAACAAAAACACACAAAGTAGACATTTGTGAGCATACACACCAAGGCTTCGTTTTGCACGGTGGTGACAGTCATGAACGTGGTGGTCATGAACCGTCGTTCGTGAACGCCCGACCTCATCTAAAAAAATTCATGCATTTTATGCTCAAAACTAGTTTATTTTCTTGGCAGCGGTAATAACATTTGTATTGCCAAACATACAATCTGTGATAATGACATTTTTGACTTAACTCACCGGAGCAAATTAGCCACGCCAAACGAAGCCTAAAGCATCAACATAACATTAAAATGCTTATAAAATAAAGACAGGCTAAATATCGAGAAAAGCAAATAGAATCTAGGGGGAAAACATGGCTTTGCCTGAAACCAAGTTCATGCCGGCGGAGCAATGAGGAATCATATCGTCAGAGGGGATGAGGGGTGTGCGCGGGATGTCGCGTGGGAGCAGGAGACGGGAGGAGTCGTGCGATTTTTGTTAGGTTAATTTAATAATATGTCCGCGCGTGTCAGGACCGACTCGGAACGACCTGCCGGGTTCCGTGTAACTAGGGATTTGCTCTACGCTGGAGATACTATAAATACCCATTCCACATGTTGATGAGGTATTGTGGACTATCTTGAGCGGAGAGCAACTACATTCTCAAGATAATTTTTAGGTTTCCGCTCAATTTTTTTTTCCTCTCCTGTCGGCGCTCCAAATTTTCCAGATCGCGATTGGCGTTCCCGTGGATTTTCTGCGCTGCTTTGTTCTTCTTCCGCGATAGAAAGATCGTTGTTCTTTTTTTGCGAGTATAGGTAGCGATCAGAGGCTCTCCATCCTAGGGCTGTTCTTCGCGATTTCTTTCCGAAGCCGGTCGTCGATCGGGAAGGAGTCACGCGGAGGAGAAAGGATCGCAGATCTGGAAGGCAAAGCGCTGAAATTTCTTCCTTGCGATCTCAATCTGCAATCGATCGCCCTCTAGAGTCTCTTCCAGATCCGGCCGTTTCTCACCAGATCCGGCCGTTTTCTTCAGCCTCCAGTCCAGATCCGGCTGTTTTTCTCCAGATCCGGCCATTTTTCTTCAGCCTCTGCCGATCGAAGGAAGAGCCCCATTACAGATCCTGCTCACTCCATCGTCTGATGTCGTGGTAAGGGATCCATTGCTCTTGATCGGAAGCCATCTTCTTCTCGATCGGTGCCTCTGCTCTTCATCGAAGAAGGTTTTTCCTGTTCATTATTTGGATTCAGACGACAGAGGTGTGAAGTCGCTATTGCTAGATCTGTGGATTTTTCTTTTCTTCAGAGGACTGGCAGAGCCTTTGCCGTTCCTGTGCTGGTCTGGAGGAGATACTTGCAGGAAATTTCTCCAGATCTTAGAGGATCTCCCTATTGTGATAAATTTCCCATAAATCTATATTGAAGAGGCAGAAGCTTTGCATAGGAACTTCAGATCCGGCTACCTAAATTTGTGGCCGAATTTCGTTTTTGCATCTGTCTTTGGTGACAGTGTTCAGCAGGAGAGGAGCTAATTATCTTCTGGATTGGATCCGCAGTTTCTCGGTCGTCTTCGCGCGAATCAGGTGACTTTATTTCAGTTTTCTGCACTAGAATTCTGCTGCAATGTCGAAAAAGAGCGCGCTCGACGTTACAAAGTTGCAATCCTTCGACGCGTCCGATTTCCTCAGTTGGAAAATACAAGTCCAGCTAGGAATGAAGGAACGCAGAATCTTCTACACTGTGCAGAGCGACTTTGCGTCTTCGAGCGAGGGCGTAGACGAATATCAGTGGGACAAGGATGAGGATTTCTGCAGGGACTATCTGTTGAATTCCCTCAATCCTCGTCTCGCACTGACCTACCACGCTTACAAGACTGCAAAGGAGATCTGAGATCGTCTCAACGCGCATTTCCAGAAGGAGGAGGTGTTGTCCAAATCGCTCATTGGGGAGAAGTTTTTCAACTTCCGCCTCAAAGCGAACCTGCTGATCACCTCCCAAATCATAGAGCTGGAAAATCTGCGCAACAAGCTGGAGGACGACCAGTCAAAGATGGATGACAACCTGTTCGTGTACTTGATCCTGAGCAAGCTACCTGCAGAGTGGCTGACATTCAAGACGGAGATGCACATGCGGAAGGAGAAGATTACTCTGGATGAACTCAAAAGGTTCATTCACATCGAGGACCAGAACATCGCTGGAAAGAGCGCGGAGCAGGTTGCTCAGCCCCCACAGGCTGTCAACTTCGTTTCTCGACCTAATAAGCCTCCTCGGAAGCCCCCGGCACCTAAAGTTGACACTCCTGCCCCGTTGGCTGTCAAGAAGCCTTCTCTCAAAAGGAAGAAGGGTAAATGCAACAACTGCGGCAAGTGGGGTCACTGGGCTGCTGACTGTAGGGGTCCAAAGAAGCAAAAGGATGAAGCTCCACCTCAGGCGGCACACATGGTGGTCGATACTTCTGGTCCCAAGTCCTTTGTGGCTATGATCGGGAGCAATCACCGCAGTGCGTCCTCTGAGTTGTGGCTGGACAGCGGTGCTACCTGTCACATCACAAATGACAGAGGTCTACTCTCCGACGTCAGAGCAGTTCGAGACAGAGTAGAGAATTGCAATGGAGGAGCGACAATCGTCACTCATGCTGGGACGGCAAAGCTCGTCCTTTCTTCAGGTAAAATTTTATTTTTGCAAAATGTTAAATTAGTTCCTAATTTAATTAAAAATTTAATTTCTATGAGCTTGTTAGATAAGTCCGGAATGTCCTTCACAACCATTAGCGGTAGAATAACACTGTCTGTTAATTCACATTATTTTGGTTGCGCTTACTTAATCAATGGAATGTATAGACTTAGCCTAGATAACGAGTGCATAAATCAAGTGAGTTCGTCTCTGTTAGATCCAAAGCTACTTCACAATAGACTTGGACACGTTCACTACAAGAAGATGCGCGATCTAGCTAAGAGTCACAACATTCCGTTAGATTTCTCTATTCGATTTGATAGGTGCGAGGTTTGTGCCCAAACTAAAATAACTAGAAACCCTTACAAAACCGTTTCTAGGAGCACACAACTTTTGGAATTGATTCATTCCGACCTCTGTGATTTTCGGAGTCATGCCACTAGAGGGGGAAAGAAGTATCTAATTACCTTCATTGACGATTTCTCCAGATTTTGTCATGTCTACCTATTGAAATCGAAAGACGAGACATTCGAGACATTTAAAATCTTCAAATCTCGGGTAGAAAACCAGTTAAATCTGAAGATTAAGAGACTTAGAAGTGATCGAGGAGGAGAATACACTACAACTGGGTTTAGGGAGTTCTGTGCCACTGAGGGCATAATCCTTGAAACTACAGCTCCTTACTCACCCCAATCAAATGGCGTTGCTGAGCGTAAGAATAGAACTTTAACCGAGATGTTAAATTCTATGCTCTTGACCGCTGGCATGCCCAATTCCTTCTGGGGGGAAGCAGTCCTTACTGCAAATCACATTCTTAATAGAGTGTCTCACTCAAAGCTCAGTTCTACTCCTTATGAGCTGTGGCACGGTCATCCTTGTAGATATGACACTCTTAAGACTTGGGGCTGTATCGCCTATGTGCGTATACAAGACCTTAAAAGACCTAAGGTGGGACCTAGAACGACAACTTGCATCTATCTAGGCAGTGCAGAAGACAGTGCAACTGACCGATTTCTGGATCTATCCACTAATTCAGTGATAGAGTCTAGAGATGCTATCTTCTTTGAGCATAGATTCATCAAAGATCATGACCTGACCGTTCCTGGATCTACTGACATGATCTCAGAGTCTACGGTAGAACCCGAAGCTGGCCCCTCTAGCACTGCTCCCCAACCTCTAGAGGTCGAACCTGTTCCTCTTAGAGTATCTACAAGAGATAGAATCCCTAAGGATTTTGGTGAGAACTTCGTCACCTACCACTTAGAGGATGATCCATTTTCCTACCAGGAAGCGATGAGATCGAGAGATGCGTTAATGTGGGCAGAAGCCATCGACGATGAGATGAACTCGCTGCTACAAAATAATACCTGGCATCTAGTGGACCTACCGAAAGGAGCTAAAGTCCTGGGATGCAAGTGGGTACTGAAGAAGAAGTTACATAGTGATGGGTCTATAGCCAGATACAAAGCACGTCTAGTCGCTAAGGGTTATAAACAACAGGGGGGATTGACTATTTTGATGTCTATTCACCTGTCTGTCACATATCTACTATTAGAATTATTCTCGCCTTAGCCTCTATCGAGAATTTCATCGTCCATCAGATGGACGTGAAAACAACCTTTTTGAATGGAGAGCTAAATGAAGAGATCTACATGGCACAACCTGAAGGTTATGTCCATACAGATCTAAAGGATAAAGTGTGCAAACTTGATAAATCTATCTATGGGCTTAAACAAGCACCTAAGATGTGGCACATGAAGTTTGATCAAGTGGTAAAGAGATTTGGATTTCAGTCCAGTCTCTCAGACAAGTGTCTCTATTACCGCTCGATGTCAAACCAAACAGTCATCATATGCCTATATGTGGATGATATGTTGATCCTGGGGTCAGACCTAGCTGTCGTGAGGGATATTAAGTCCGCTCTCGCCAAAGCGTTTGATATGAAGGACCTTGGTCCCGTCGATACCATACTAGGTATGAAAGTAAGAGTAGACAAGGGATGTGTCACTCTGAGTCAAGCTCACTGCATAGAGCAGATTCTTAATACGTGGGGTTATAAAGATTGTAGGCCTGTTGAAACACCAACTAATCCGAACATCAAGCTGAGTCCGAATGAAGGAATAAGCGTTGATCAAGTCAAGTACTCAAAGATCATTGGAAGTCTCATGTACGCCACAAGCTGCACTAGACCAGACATTGCTTTCTCTGTAAGCATGCTAAGTCGCCTTACTAGTAGTCCAGGCAAAGAGCATTGGGATGCCCTAGATAGGCTGATGAAGTATCTCAAAGGTACTAAAGACCACGCTCTGTGCTATACTGGTCACCCTCATACTTTGGAAGGTTACTCTGATGCCTTCTGGTGTTCAGAAGTTTCAAACAGCAAGTCCACAAGTGGATTTATATTCACATTGGGTGGCGCTGCAGTTACTTGGAAGTCCAAGAGACAGATATGCATAGCTTTGTCGTCTATGGAAGCCGAGTTATTTGCCTTAGCTTCAGCTGGTGAAGAGGCAGACTGGATCAGGAATTTGATCTTAGACATTCCCTTGTCTAGAGTTCAAATCAATTCTTTAAGCCTGTTCTGTGATAATCAGGCAGTAGTCCAAGTTGTGAAGAATGTCCTCTTTAACACTAAGAGACGACATGTACGACTGAGACACGCCCTATTGAATTATCTTAAAGAACAAGGCATTATTACTTTGGTCGATGTGCGATCGAAGGATAATCTAGCTGATCCACTGACAAAAGGAATGCCCCGAGACCGTTCAATCAAAACAGTGGGGGAAATGGGACTCAAAGCGGTTTGAAACCAGCCTAAGTCCGAATGTTTTGATTCCGTCCTTTGTCAAATCTAGCATATTGTGCTCCGTTGGTGTTTTGGTTGCTGAGTACGAATTTCTGGTTGGTTGTTTCATTCCACATTTGATGATAACAATCTCATCCAGATTCGTCTTCCTTAACTTGGAGGAGAGTGTTATTCCACATTTGATAACACGATCTGACTTGTTTTGGACCTTCTCCCGTTGATTGGTTCCATTCCACATTTGATGAGTTCCAATCAACCCTAGAAGGACAGTAACCAGGATATCACACATAGGAACACAGATATAGCTGCGTTGTCCAGAAGTCTGAAATCGTTTCGCTTGGAAACAATTAATAGATTTTGCGGTTAAACCTGAAATACTCTACCTATATCCTCTAAGCATAATTAAAGTACTACGTTCTTATATACAGAACTAGATACATGTACATTTTCCATAATTGAATTCATTCTGAATGAAGTTCTCTGTTGGAAATTACAAGAAATGCTGCTGCAGGAGGAGCACATGCAGACTGGGATCCTGAGAAGGATGATCTGCTGGATGATGGTTTCTAGAGTATCTGTTTGATTTTCTTTCTCTGACTTAGAGCACTGATTAGCTCTCTTTACCTGTTTTGTTTGGACTATTTCCTGCTCTTTTGTTGATCATGAGACATTAGGTCTTCTGGTACCTATTTCTCTGATTGTACTTTTGACTTTCATGTGATGCTGCTTAGTTTATGTTTTATTCTTATGCGTGCATACATACTTCTGTTTTCTTCAGTCCAATATGTTATAACAGGTGCTTTCGGACACGGTTGTGTAATAAGTCGAACTGGTTGAACACTACACACACCAACCATTTTTCAACGTCGGTATACCGCGGACATAGGAGGAGATTGTTAGGTTAATTTAATAATATGTCCGCGCGTGTCAGGACCGACTCGGAACGACCTGCCGGGTTCCGTGTCACTAGGGATTTGTTCTACGCTGGAGATACTATAAATACCCATTCCACATGTTGATGAGGTATTGTGGATTATCTTGAGCGGAGAGCAACTACAATTTTCACTCAGGTTGCGAGAGAATCAGAGGGCCCGATTTTCCAGAGAGGGAAAAAATTGTCAAGTCCTACCTATTTAGGATGGAATTCAGGGGAGGAGAAATTAACATATTTAGAATTCTCATGGAATTGGAGGAATTCCAATTCTTGCCAATTAATGTGCAGGACGAACTAAGGATTTGGATTTAAAGCTAGGGTCAATTTCAATTCTCAACCAACAATTACATCCAAAACAAGCATTGTCTTACCCTCTTTGATCTTCCACCTTCTCAAGGCATCGGTCGTATCATATGCCTATGTTTTTGTAACTTCACTTTCTTCGACGAACTCCTAACGGCCACGATCTTGGACGCTAACATCATTCTTGGTGCGCATACACGTATTATGATCGATAAAATTTTTGTTTCCTCGACCCCGTCTTGTTTGCAAAAGGAAAAAAAACTCACCCTGTCTTGTTTGCCAGGTACCGGTAATGCTTGGCATAAAGTTACATACTGTCAGCCACACGACGAATTAATTTATCCCCGAGCCATGAACACGCTGTCCGTCTACTTGTGCTCAAATTCGTTACCTAGCCGCAATGAATTGAAGGGGATGCCAAATACATAGCTTATGACCGTGCACAAAGGCGTGACTGAATCATCTCCTTTTTAGGTAGGCTGTTCTTAGTAATATATTTATTTGTTTTTTAAAAGAAAAAACACAATAATTTAAATTATTATAGGCTGGTGGTAGTAATATATTTATATTATTATTTTTCAAAATTTTCTAAGGAAAAATATTATTATGCTATTTGATTTGATTTGGATATTACATGCAACCTGGCATCATGTATTTATTACGTGTAGATGTTTTACATAAATGACTTCCGTAATGTTCTAGGCTTTGGTTCCAATTGAGTGAGGAAAAGAGAATAAAATGTTGGCGCGTGTAACGTACCTTAGATCATTGTGCGCGACTTCTGATCTCGTCGTATATTTTCGGCAACATGAATTTTCGCGCATGATTGATCTAAAATACTTACACAAATATGGCAGTACATTTTTTGCAAACAATCTAAATCGTTGAAATCACGGATCATACATTTGTATTTGCTTCAGCACGGTGATCTATTATGATCACCAAGCATTACCCGTACCTAAATATCCCTCGGAAAAATGAAGCCTACAAATGGATTAATGCGATGATTAGTACAAAGGATGAGACATTGATAAGGATTGTGACATCAGTAGGGTTAGCGAAAAAATTTACGGAACGATTTCATGCGTCATTTGACGCCGAAGTTTTATTGAGGTGTACTTGTTTCGTCATAACGTCGATACTCTATGTGTGGTTGGTCTGGACGTACGAAACTTCGCGCTAGGCGCGAAACCGTCGGTTTCTTGACTTTCCAATTAAGTTTGGACGGACGGTGGGGAATGATGGTGATATGCACTAATTAAGGGGTATGCTTTGGAATTTCAATATTCTCCAATTTTGTGGCACAGAGAATTTAGCTTCAGGAATATGAATTTACGGAGTTTCAACTTTGATTATGTAATTCAATTGTGTAAATATATCATAAATTAAATTGCTAGGAATTTAAATTAAGCTCTGTTTGGGGCGGGTGTAGCGGTAGGAAAAAGCTATATTCCCACTGCCATCATTTTTTTAGATTATTTGGATGAGAAGATTTTTCAAAAAGATGTTTTGGGATTTTTTGAGCAAACCTCAAACATTATTTTTTAAAATTTGTTTTCTCTGCTTCCAACTTTTACTCTTTTATTTGAGAGTTTATAAAAGTCACGTGTAACGCCTTAATTTTAATTTAATTAGTGGGGTGCGAATAACGGTGTTTGGGGTGCGGATAGGAGCACGGTCTGCGGATAGCAGGGATGGACTAGGGTTTTAATAAAACCCCCTCTCCCTCTCATTCCCGATCTCCCTCCCCGACCTCCCTTTTTCTCGTTCTTTTTGGAGCAGCCGCAAAACCCCCCCTCCCGATCTCCCTCCCTCTCAATCGCCCCTCCCCCCGATCTCTCTCTCTCTCGCCGCCTCCTGGACTAGGGAAGCGCCGCCCCGAGCCTTCCTCCTCCCTCTCTCGCCGTCGGCCTTGTGCAAGGAGAGCCCGAGCCCTCTCCTCCTTCTCTCCCGTCGCCCCCTCTCTCTCCCTCCCCGAGCCATATCTTCTTCCTCCCCGTCGGCCTGGAGCAAGGAGAGCTTCCTCTCCTCTCTTCCCCGTCGACCTGGTGCAAGGGCAGCAAAGTCCATCCCCCCTCTCTTTGTCCCAGTCGCAACCGGCTAAGAGAAGGCCGACCCCTTTTGGTTGGGTGTCGCTGTGTGCACGACGGTGGAGTTGGAGCTTGGCCAGCCAAGTGAGGGGAAGAACTCACGTGGTCATTTCAGAGCTCGGACCGGTGTGCAGAAACCAAATCCGTGGTGTTCAACCTATGCCTCCGAAGCACACTTCAAGGGTAACGACTTTTCTTCTTGGGCAGGTGAAGCCCTTAATTAGCATATTTGCATGGAAGCCCCTCTCCACCGACAGGTGGGGAAGAGTGCGCTCCGACGGGTCGATGTTTACATCCCCGCGTTTAACTGCATTAGTATCCGGAAGCGTGAATACGGATTAGGCATGCTGTGTGAAGCCTATCCGGACAGGTTGGTCTGGATTGGTGATGTTCTAGGGTTCCCGAAGAAGACTTCGTGGAATGTGCTTGTTTGGATCGTAGACGTTAGTTCCCGGGGAACTTTTGTTGCGTTTGTGCGAAGCCCGTCTCTCGGAGGCCGTTGGGCTAGCGTGTGGAGTTGTGCGCCTTGGGTGCCCAACTTAGGTGGCCGCGAGTGCCGCCCTGATTACATAACAAGCGGTTATGTAGGCGATAACAGGCAAGGGGAGGCTGACCCGCGTCGTGCGTGTTGGGTACGACGACTTGAGCAACGGGCTTGGCTGAACTGTACCTGCCTTATGTGGTGTAGTTCGACTACCTAAGGTATCTGGCATGTTGCTACAGGCATAGGATAGAGCTGTGACCATTGGGTCTCGGTTAGCGAATGCTCAACTTTGGGCCATCCAGTCTGGGACTGAGGATGGTGGTGGGACCGGGGAAATCCGGTGCACCGTTAAGGTGCCCTGTGTGCACGAGACGTTGGGCCGATCGAGACAACGTTTGTGATGGTTGGTGCTTTTACGGCACACTGAGCTTTATGTGATTATGCTAACTTGCTTGCAGGGAAGAAACACCGCCACCCCGAGAAAGGGGTGGAGTCTTTATAATTTGGTCAGCTGTGCTGACCGTTGCTTTGTTTGCCACCGCTTGGTGGAATGTTCTTATGCAGGAGCAGGTGAGCCGAGCGGGAAGTAGCGGGCTGAAGCCCTTGTGTTGAGCCGGCCCTCGAAGGCCCAAATGTTTTGTTTAGTCTTTTTCGTGTGTTGCCGGCCTGCGTGCCGATGTATGCAAAACACATCTTTTTGATTAAACATTAGTGATGTAAGGACTTAAGACCAAACTTTGATCATGCGTCTTTTCATTCCGGTTTTTCTATGTTTAGTGGACATTTCCCGTTGGGTGGTTATTTAATCTCTTTAAAAGCTTCCGTTAGAATGCAACTCTGTGTTAGGGTGCGTTTTGAAAGAAAAAGAATTAATTGATCTCATTTAGTAATGCGTCCGTCTGTCCGTATAATATGGCGTGGGGCCCCGGCCGGACCTTCTGTTATATTATTTGTGACGGATGGGGGCGTTACATCACGTCCCAAACAATTGTGATCTGTCTTTCTTCTTTCTCGTCACTACAAATGTTTTCTTCTCTCATTCACGATTCTTCACCAATTCGCTATGTATGCTTCTCGCCAGTCGCCGTTGACCTTTTGAAACCTGCTTATTTAGAACTTATAATTTGTCTATGGAATAAAAGATTCACATAAAATACATTGTTTTAATTAAAAGCTAAACAAATGTCATTAAAAATTATCTATACTATGTATATACAAAGAAATAGTTTTTAGGTTGTAATCGTGTAACCACGTGTACGATTAGAGTCATCTGCACCGTCCAATCTCAATAAAATCAAATCTAACTGTCAGATTATGTACGCTCTTTTTACTAGAGCTCATACACATACTATGATAGGGTTTATGATTATGTTAAGTGTAAGGTGCCATACAACATATTAAAATTGCGATTATACCCCTAAATTTATTGAAAATGAAGGGTCATATGACCCGATTTTTAATCTCACAAAAAATCCAAACGATGAGATTTGAACCGAGGTTCCAACTATGACAAGCAAAGATGACAACAATTACACAATATAGTTTTTGTTTAACAATATTAAACTAAGTTTTATATATAAATGTATAAATATGTAGCCGCCACAGCAAAATATCGCTGCCGCCGCCAAATATCACCCCCCACACGGTGGCCTCCCGTGCACTGTCACTCGTTATTTCATATAGAAAAAAATGTAAAACAATTATTTGAAAACACTTAAATGAAAGTTTTCCAAATAGTATACAACTTTTTCAAAACAGGTTTTAGGACCGCATCAAGTGATTTCGTGAAGGGGAAAATCTGAACTAGAGATTTTCTCCTTGTCGCTGGAACCTCTAAAGGCCAAAGGTTGAGGAGCGGCGATGAGATCAATCTCTCCATGTTCTCCCTCCGATTGCATGCAAGAGGCAAGTCTTTAGTAGAGGGCAGAGTGATATGTGGCTGAATAGAGATGTTCCATGGCTCACCGGAGGAGATCGAGCTCAAATTGAGGGCAAAACAAGAGCATCGACTAGCCTTTCCTTCGGTGACGGTCCTGGACTGAGGAGTTGTGGCTGCTGCGCTTCGATAGAGAAGCAAAAGAGGAAACACGAGCTACTGGAGCTTGTGGCCTGAAGTTGCAAATACTTCCTTTCCAAGCATTTACCTGAATGCAGACGCAGACGCGGACGTTGGATACCAAAGGCGGAAAAACAAACCATAATTTTGTTTTCCTGAACAGAAAGGGGGTAAAAAAGCTTAATCAAACTAAGCCTGGATGGCTCATGACGATCGGGGTACTATTGTCTTTGTTGCTGGGACCTCGATGCTGCATTGAGATACTGGTGGAGTGGAGCTGGCGGCGATCTTGGCGCTGAAGGATCTGATTACGCCTTCTTTATATGGGATTCACGGAGCTATTGTAGAGAGTGACTGTCTGACGCTTATGGATAGCTGTGCTGCTAGGATGAGACAGGGTGACTGGAGCGTGACAGTGGATGGCGACGAGGACTTCTCATTTCTGAGCGGCTTTTCTCAGCTTCGGTTCCAGCATATTTGCCGGGAGGCCAATCGAATTGCTGATTTTTGCGCGCGTTTTGCCCTTCGGGGAAATTTTGTTTGGCTGGTCGCTGATAGCACTCAGACTGAATTTGCCGAGCTTGTTCATGCAGACTTAGATGACATGCTGTAGTTTTGATTCTTTTCTTTTTGGTTTTTAATTCCATGCTATATGCATCTTTTGATAAAGTGATTCTCGAGCCAGAGTGATCCACATACATTTCAAAGATAACGTGGATGATATTTTAACATCCGAATTATTGTTAGTTTAAAAATAACTCTAAAATTGACCGACCATAGGCTCCTGGCCTTTCCACGGAGACGGAAAGCAACTGACCCGCTCCTCCGAACGGCGACCGGGAATCCTCGAGGCTCCGACCAGCGACCCCCACCCTAGAGGTCCCGACCATCCATGGACAAGTATCTTGTCCCTTAGAAGAAGAGTGCCCGGAGGAAGCTCCAGCAAGCAACATAGGCCGCGGGGGCAAGAGGGGCGCGACGATAGAAGAGGATTCTGCAGTTAGAAGCAGGAAAGGTTAGGGCCAGGGAGTGGTGCGATCAACGGTAACAATGCTTCGGAAAGCCCTTATCACGCTACTCGCTCTCTTCGTCGCCTTCCTCCTCATCTCCATATCTCGCAGGACGGTTCAGGTACTTGTTTCGCGCTTTCTTGTTCTTACCCACTTCGTTTCACTTCGACCTAGCTTCAATTTGATTCGGATTTCGATTTTTTTCAATGGGATCTGTGCTGTGGAGTATTTTCCCCGCGGCGTGGGTTTTTAGCATAGTAGGAAGGCGATCTTCTTTAACAAGAAAGCGAAATTGGGGCACGCGGGCTCGGTTTGCTTCCTGGATTTGGATAAATTCTCGAAAATTTTGTAGAATTTGCTTCCTGGATTTTGGTTTCCACACTTCTCATATCTTCCTTCTCAAGTAAAATGCAACTGGTTATGTGGTCAGCTGAAGCATAAACCGTGATGCAGCATTCTTATAGCAGATTGACAGTTAGATCGCAAATATTAGATTATGAATTCTTAGTTCCTCTTTCTTCCGGAAATTATGGCAAAATTTAGTATGCCTGTGACTAGAAGTTGCACCTAAAGATGAACCGTTCTATTACATAATTCTGGATATATGCTATTCTAAAGTTGAAAAAATGCTTAAACTGTAGTTTTGCATGTGTGGACGTAGCCTAGGCTTATCACGACCATTTCAGATTTGTGTAGAAATTTGTTTGGTGGTTACAATATAATGCTACCTTTCGTGAATGAAGTATTGATGAACCAAACCTAATGAGGCATTTTGATCCAGCAAATCCATGAAAATTTGGTGTTCATGTATGTGAGATTATTCTTGTTTTGATCCACATTGCTCTAACAAACTAGTATAAGAGAGAGGCTCACCCATTTTGATGCTGTAGTTTAGGGATGGTGGGAGGAACAATGAAGTTCGACATTGCTATCTTTGATGACAAGAGTAGTTTTGTTTTATGGAAGATTAAAATGAAAGCTCAGCATGAACATACAATAATGACATTAGAAGGAAATTATCAAGTTTACATGATTTAAGTCGAGACCAAGGAGATTGGTGGACAACGTCTGAGCGCTCTCCAATTGTGGTTGCCCGATAAGGTTCTTAGGGAAGTAGTCGATGCAAAGACTGCTGCATATCTATAGAAGCTGGAGACGCGATACATGTAGAAGTCTTGGACTACTTGATTGCATGTGAAGCAATGTCTCTATACACTCAAGTTGAAGGAATTCTCCCCATACAAATTATCTTGATGAGTTTAATAATATTGCCATGGATGTGAGAAATCTGGACATGAAATTGAAGGACACAGATCAAGTCGTAATTTTTTTGTATTCCCTACCAATATCTTATGATAATTTTGTCAATTCCTGTTTGTATTGAAGTAAGATGTTAAATATGCTTTTAATTTTGCTGAGACAAGGGCGAGATTAAGTGGAAGAGATATTGATGAACAAGAAGATTGATTGGTTGTTCGGGGGGATCATAAGAGGATGGTGGTAAAAAATTGAAGGGATGATCCACATCTAGTAGGACTGATTCTAGTAGGCTTTCTCTAGACCATATAAAGTCATATTGAGTATTACTATTACTATAAGTTTTTGAATTACAAGGCTGATTGGCCTCTTCCTGAAAAAAGAAAAAGAAAAAATAGATTCCAGTTATGCTAGTTTGGTTGAGGACAAGGTTTAATTTTTTCTTTATCAAAACAATGTTCTTGACGGTGCATGAAAAGACTATGCCCTTCTTGAGATATGAATTTTAGTTGAGTTTAAGGCATGAAAGACTAATCAAGGTGTCTATTATTTGTGTTGTCAACTATGAAACACCGATTCTTCTTTGAGGACCACGCACCCGTACCGGGTACATTTTCGGTACCGGTACGTACCTATAGTTGACGGAGGATACACCTACTACTATTGTCTGTGTATACGCTTGGGCTTGGTAGATTGTTCTGCATATTGTGATAGAAGTATGCTATTCTAAAATAAACAAAAGACTTATCAATGTCTTTAAGAAAGAAAAAACCGTGACTCATGAACGCAACTAACGGTGTTTGTTATCATACTAACAAAATGTACTTCAGATTTTAGTTCTTTTTATCACTACAATTATGAAGAATCAAATTTATTTTATTTATTTATTATGTATTTGAGGTTTAGATGTTTTAAATTTGTAGTGTTTCTACTTCAATATGAATTTTGTTACATTTTAAATGTGTGTGTGTATATATATCAATTTTAATTACGTTGTACCCCAAATGTACCCATTTCTCTATTTTTTGATATTGTCGTACCACGTATCGAACACGTATCATACTCGGTACTCGTACCGGTGCTTCATAGGTTGCCAATCAAGGTCGCCCACGCTCATGGGTATATCTCGTTTTATATAAAGGACACCAACTCCACCTAATGATAGGTTGAGGTTGACCCATGTCTTCCCACTATTATTGAGGCTATCCGGATCAATCCCACTTTTCACCTAACCTTCTCCCTCATTGAGGCCCGACTCCACCATCAACGCATCACATTCTCTCAACCACATCATATTTTCCTGTCTCCTTATTGAGTTTCACTTCAAACTGATACGGGTGCCTTCCACTCCTTTCGGTGGATCGCCGCTTCACTCTATTTGTATGGTATGCCCCGCAACATGGAGCAGTTTGTGTCCTCTAGCCTAACTGCCAACATACAAATTATGAGACTACCTTTACGATAAAGCTCCTACATCTATAATCTGCATCAGAGGTCATTTGGGAGGAAATTGCTTTGGACTTCATATCAAAGCTTCAAAAGTCTATAGGTTATGACTGCATCTTCGTGGTCTTGGATCAGCTTTCAATGTACAATCATTTCATTCTCCTTCACCACCTGTTCGCTATAGAGTACGTCGCACTGACATTTATACATGAGATTGTGCTTATTTAAGGATTTCCTTATTCGATTGTGAGCGATATGGATCTTGTGTTCATGACGAACTTCTAACATGTCCTGTTCAAGCTACAGGGTACCACCTTGCAGATGAGCACCATATACCACTCACAACAGTACAGATGAGCACCATATACCACTCACAAAATTGCAGATGAGCACCATACCACTCACAAAATACTTGGTAGACGGAAGTCTTCAGCCACTCTTTGGACACTTACCTTCGTTGCTTCGCATCCAAGCAGTCCCGCAAGTGGGCCACATAGCTTGATTGGGCAGAGTACTCTTACAACACCTCTTTTCATGCAACGATCAACACCAACCCCTCCCGCAGTTTATTACAACCGCCTCCCTAAAATAATATGTTCCAACACTTACTAGGCAAGTGCCAAATCAAAAGCTTATCCCATCAACTTCAAGATTAAACTAAGATCTTGCTCCAATTGAATTTCACCCCCACAATGTCAAGAACACATGAATTCACCGATTAACAACCACCGTGAATCCCTCCAGTTTGAGGTAGGGGGATGAGGTGGGGGATGAGGTGGTCGTCAAACTTCTTCTGCATCGCCAATTCACCTTCGCAACACGTTTCAGACCGAAGCTATCAACTTGCTACCATGAGCCGTTTCCCATCATTGCCCGGATAGGCGTGGTAGTCTACCACCTCCAGCTCTCGGTTCAGTGCTTCATCCACTCGGTCTTCATTGTATTCTAACTCAAGCATGTGATCAGGCATCATACCGCTGAGGCTTCTATATTGCCAGACCTTGGGTCGACTTGATTTTTGTGTAAGGTCTAGCCTCCATTGTGACCACCGCCCAACACATTGTGGAGATACCACCATTTAACAACTTTAATGTAGTGGAAGAACAATCCCAAGTCGATGATACGTAGGTCGAGCCTCTAAGATGAATGATTGTGGTACGTATATGATGTTGTATTATTAGTTAAGTCGTGCCTGCGACATATGATATCTTTTAGCCTTACTATATAAAGTGGTGCAGGGCTAATTATAGATCATCTTGTAAGTCTCGTTTTAGGAACTCTCTTAGAGAGGACTCATTGGGGGAACGAACCTCAAGAGCTTGGAGAGAGTATGCCTCACGATTATATTCGGCTTACATTTTTATTGCTATTTGATTTGGTGCGTGCCAACTTAGTTCGACCTACCGCTTCCCCCCACCCAACCCTAGGCCACGAGAAGTCGTCGATCAAGGCACGCCTGCGCCTTGTGTCTTTCAAAGCCCGTCTGCGCACACCTACGAGCTGTTTTGACCGACCTGCTTGCATGTCTTCATCCGCTAAGCGTCAATGAAGCTGTTTTGTCTGGGTCCTTGATCGGCCCTGCTCTTCTGGACACACTCCCGACATCGCAATAGCCTCGCCCTTTGGTCCTGGCTATGTTTTGTAGTCACTGCTCTCCATGTCTCTGTTATTCGTGAGCATCGCTCTCATCCGCGTCGTGGCTTGCAAAACCAACTGGCTGATGGCTTTGTTACATAATGTTTTACTCCCCGCCAATGTTCTACTTCCTTCATCCACCTTCATTGATCTCTTCTTTATCTCCGTTGCGTAAACGTTCATCACAGTGAATCTTAGCGTTGTGTTCCGCATCCTCCGTGGCCAAACTTCTCCTTGTCAGCTTACAAGACCATCACACGCGATATGACAGATTGCATCAATGAGGTGGAGCATTCACTAGGTATCCTGTCCTCCCACATGGATGTGATGGAATCCTTCCTAACCGTTATCCTTCAAATCCTCCATCACGGACACCTAGCCGCCAACAAAACTCCCTAATCCCCTACATCGAATTCCTTGGTCGTCGATCTGGCGGGCCTAGACAACTTAACTGAACCTCTTGATGGAACTTTCTTGCCGTTGATACCTCCTGCACATGGTACCTTGACGTTTCGAGGTGTCATTATTCAGCGGTTCCGAACCACTCAGGTGGACCACTCGCACAGGACAATCATTTGTTACAGCTCACTTCAGAAACCAACAAGCTTCACCTTGCGATGATTTACATGGAGGGGTCCGTCCATTATTGGATGTGCTATCTTCTCCAGTCCACGTCACACATGACCCTTGCCATGTTCAAGGAGGAATACATCCTGCATTATGACACGTGTTGCCCCGACTTAGTTATTAAAGGCGCAAGGTGCACCAAGGCGTAGAAGGGTTTTGGAGCCTAGGCGCAGACGCGTGCCTGATAAAGGCAAGACGCAATCACATTCTCTTTAAATAATCAGCATCAAATATCACTTCATCTTCTTGATCAGATTCTTCATCTATTCTACTCATTAATTATTCATTATGTTGGAGAGTAGGAAATTAGAATCCATTGAAAGTAAGGAGGCTCTCTGCTATATATGGGAGGGAGGTACAACAAGGCAATAAAGGAAAAATACGAGGCAATAAAATAACATAATTCCAACACTCTCCCTCAAGTTGGGCGTGTGATATCTTGCATGCCCAACTTGCACATAATTTTTCCAAACACGTTCTGACTTAACCCCTTGGTGAGAGCATCCACTAATTGTTGATCTGAAGGGACGAATGGTGTGCTCACAACTTCTCTTTCTATATTATCTTTGATGAAATGACGATCAACCTCCACATGCTTTGTGCGGTCATGTTGGACAGGATTGTGAGCAATGCTAATGGCGGCTTTGCTATCACAGTAAAGTCTCACGGGATCCTTGTTTTCCATGCCAAGATCGTTCAAAAGAGATTTAATCCAGTCCTTCGCAAATCCCATGAGCCATGGCTCTGAATTCTGCCTCAACACTCGACCTAGCAACCACATGTTGTCTTTTTACTTCTCCACGTTACCAAATTACCACCAACTAGCGAACAATTACCAGAGGTGGACCTCCTGTCATCAACTGAACCGGCCCAATCAGCATCAGTATAGACTTCAACAGTCAGTTCTTTGTCCGGGGAGAACAGGATACCCTTTCCAGGAGAGGACTTGAGATACCGAAGGATTCGGTGAGCAGCTTCTAAGTGACGGGTTTTTGGTGAGTGCATGAACTGACTGATAACACCAACGACATATGAAATATCCGGACGAGTATGAGATAGATAAGGCGATCTGCCAGTCATTGAAAACTAGTGATATCAGCCACCACTTCCCCATCATCTCAACCCAATCTGTGGTTAACTTCAATTGGGATGTCAGCAGGTCTACACCCACTCATCCCACATGATTGGAGCAAGTCAAGAATATACTTCCTCTGAGATATTAATATACCGTGATTTGATCGAGCGACCTCAATTCCTAGGAAGTATCTGAGATTTTCCAGGTCTTTTACTTCAAGCTCCTTTGCTAGTTTTTGTTTCAGAATTTCGATTTCTTCAGTATCATCGCCCGTGATAATGATATCATCCACATAAACAATAAGAGCAGTGAGTCTCCCATGTTTGTGCCTTACACATATAGTATGATCGACATTACTCTAGGAGTATCCAAATGCGACCATAACTCTATGAAATCTCCCAAACCAGGCCCGAGGAGACTGTTTTAAGCCATATAAGGCTTTTTTCAACCTGCATACCTTCCCCCCAGATCTGGCTAGGGTAAAACCAGGCGGTAACGACATGTAGACCTCTTCTTCCAAGTCCCCATGAAGAAAAGCATTTTTCACATCTAACTGGGTCAAAGTCCACCCTTTGCCGACAACACACGAGAGCAAGACTCTTATAGAATTCATCTTCTCCATAGGGGCAAAGGTTTCTTGATAGTCAATCCCCATTGTCTGAGTATAACCCCTAGCCACCAAGCGAGCCTTGTATCGCTCAACAACAACTTGAGAGTTTTGCTTGTGGAGAACACCCACTTACACCCTACCACAGTCTTGCCAGGTGACAAAAAGACAAAATTCCATGTGCAATTCTTCTCTAGGGCCAACATCTCCTCACGCATAGCATCTTGCCACTTTTGGTGAGCGATAGCATCCTGCCAAGTTGAGGGAATAAAAATGGAGGAGAGAGAGGCAATAAAGAGTTTATGTAAGGGGGATAATGAGTTATAGGACACAAAGTGGGACATCGGATGTTGGGTAGAGATACAGTTACCTTGAGTCCCCAAAGAAGATTCTGATGTTGGAGCGGGTAGCCTGTGTAACGTCCCAAGGCCCTGGACTTACCATCGGGACAATGTCCACCGACTGCCTCGCCTGGCGACCGTTACCGGGCTGCAGCCCAAGCACCTCAACCCCTCTCCAGCCCATAGACGGGTTGTTGGTGGAAGCTCAATTGGTGATGAGAAATGAAAGAACTATATAGTTAAGCGTGCTCGGGCTGGAGTAGTACTGGGATGAGTGACCTCCTGGGAAGGCCCCGTAGAGGCGCTTAACTGGATCACTTTTTATTGTAACGTCCCAAGGCCCTGGACTTACCATCGGGACAACGTCCACCGACTGCCTCGCCTGGCGACCGTTACCGGGCTGCAACCCAAGCACCCCAACCCCTCTCCAGTCCACTGGCGGGTTGTTGGTGGCCACAACCTCCCTTTGGTGAGAAGTGATCCAGTTAAGCGCCTCTACGGGGCCTTCCCAGGAGGTCACCCATCCCAGTACTACTCCAGCCCGAGCACGCTTAACTATATAGTTCTTTCACTTCTCATCACCAATTGAGCTGCCCGAGCACGCTTAATTATATAGTTCTTAGAAGTGAAAGAACTATATAGTTAAGTGTGCTCGGGCTGGAGTAGTACTGAGATGGGTGACTCCTGGGAAGGCCCCGTAGAGGCACTTAACTGGATCACTTCTCACCAAATGGAGGCTGTGACCACCAACAACCCGCCTGTGGGCTGGAGAGGGGTTGAGGTGCTTGGGCTGCAGCCCGGTAACGGTCGCCAGGCGAGGCAGTCGGTAGACATTGTCCCGATAGTAAGTCCAGGGCCTTGGGACGTTATAGCCTGAGAGATGCCGATGTACCTGGACCCCTTTTTCGCCGAGTATACACCTGTAAAGGAGGAGCGGTCACAGGAGTAGGAGCAGAAGTAGGCAAGATTGTAGACATAGCAGACATAGGCATAGGAGGAGGAAGATAAGAAGGAGGAATAGGTAGGAGAAGAGAGCTCACTTCCATTGGGTAAGACTCCCCCTGAAGAGAGGGCTCGTAGGACTCAGACTCCCGAAACGTGATCTCCATAGGAACGAAGATCTTTCTGGAAGCTGGATGGAAACATTTATATCCTTTCTGGGTAGGAGAATACCCAATAAAGACACACTTGAGGGCACGAGGATCAAGTTTGGACGTGGGGCGAACATGGACAAAACACACGCACCCAAAAGATCCGAGGAAGGAGATGTGCGAGAGAGACAGAGCCTCAAGAGGGGATTTATGGCCAAGAACACGAGTCGGCAAACGATTAATAAGGTATGTCACAGTAAGAACAACATCACCCCAAAAATACTTCGGGAGTTGCATCTTCAGGAGGAGGCAGCGAGCGACCTCTAAAAGATGATGATTCTTGCGCTCGGAGATGGGGATTTGTGTAGACATAAGATGTCTGATGTATAATGCCCTGATCACTAAGATAGCGCTCAAAGGAAGAGTTAACGTACTCACGACCATTATCACTGCGCAAAACTTTAATGACAACATTAAATTGAGTAGTCACCATCTTATGAAAACGTTGAAATAAGGGAAAGACATCATTCTTGTTTTTCATTAAGTAGACTGTAGGATCAAGCGCAACCAACTGTCCCAAAAGCCCGGACTAATGGTAAGGGCACTACTTTTTCTTTACGGAAGTAGGAAAGGGCGCTACGGGTCAAGTGAAGGAACGCTGGACCCAACAATCCCCCCCCAACGTCCAGCAAGACCTGCAAGCTCAGAGGTGCTCCACATGGCTCAGAGGTGACACACCACATAGCTCAGAGGTGTTTTTTCACATGGCCGCGGTCTCCTGACCCGCCGTGACCCACACAAGTAGAGAAATTTCGGGATTTAATCAGCGCCCTTCGGTCTCGAACCCGCAACCTCCCTCTGATACCACTTGTAGGATCAAGCGCAACCAACTGTCCCAAAAGCCCAGACTAATGAGAAGGGTGCTACTTTTTCTTTAATGAAGTAGGAAAGGGCGCTACGGGTCAAGTGAAGGAATGCTGAACCCAACATAGACCCACGCACAACGAGAAATACAATCGATAAACATAACAAATCAGTGAAAACCCGAAATAGAGGCATCAGGGCAAAGACCCCAAACATCAGTATGAACCACAACAAAAGGAGAAGCACTAGGAGTAAACATATGATTAAGAGAAGCACGATGATGTTTACTAAGAGCACACACATCACATTTAAAAGTATTCAAAGATACATTCGACATATTCGGAAATAAAAGATGCATAGTAGATAGAGAAGGATGACCCAGGCAACAGTGCCAGGAGTCCACAGAGGTCTGATCAGCAGAAAGAGCCTTCAGAGAAGAGGCAGAGCTGTGGAGGGGTCAAACAGATAGAGCCAATCACTGTCTCCATCTTCAGGTTCTGAAAGACACACGAGGAGGGGAAAAAGTTACAGAGCAATTCATAGAATTAGTATGATGACTAATAGAAAGCAGGTTGTGGGTAAACTTAGGGACATGAAGCACCGAAGAGAGGGTGAGGGAGGAGCAAAGAATGAACCCTTTCCCGACAATAGGGGACATGGATCCATCAACAATGCTCACTTTGTCCCTACCAGACAAAGGGATATAAGACACAAAACCTATAGCAGAATTAGTCAGGTGGTCTGTGGCGCCAGAATCAATGATCCACTGGGTGGGAGAGCAAGCGGTGGCAGAGTGAGCACCTGGAATCCCCTGGTGGGCATATAAAGAGCTAGCAGACTCAGATGAGCGGTCAAGCATTGTTGAAGCCATGCGACCTCAAAGAATTGAAGCCGCGCGGTCTCGAGCCAGCGGTTTGTGCGGTCTCCCAGAATCAGACCGCGACTTCTCCTCAGATGTGCGAGATCGCGCTGTATGAAGATCAGCGGTCTCCAACTCCATCAAACAACAATCTGATAACCGCGGTCTGTGCGGTCTCCCAGAATCAGACCGCGACTTCTCCTCAGATGTGCGAGATTGCGCCGTATGAAGATCAGCGGTCTCCAGCTCCATCAAATAACAATCTGATAATCGCGGTCTGTGCGGTCTCCCAGTATCAGACTGCCGCTTCTCCTCAGATGTACCAGATCGCTTCATGTGAAGAGAAGCGGTCTGGTACCCCCGGTATCTCCCTTACGGGGGAGTGTTCGCCAGAGCGGTCTCACCATCGATCGGTCTCCTATGTCACACGACCTTCCTCCTGTCGTGTGACCGCCCGTCTTCTCTCCAGACCGCGGAGGTCGCTGCGGTCTCGTTCTCCCTGACCGCCTGACCGCCCAGCTTGCTTTGTGTATTGTATTTGTATTTAGTCCTACATTGTGTATTTGTATTTTACTCTTTCCCTCATAGTCTATATAAATGAGGCAATACTTAGATTTTTGGAAATAAAATTTTCAAGTTCTCACAAGCATGAAGCGGCGAAAGACTTGAATCTCCTCAGTAGAAAGGGCAGAAGGAACCTCAGGGTCATCAGGTCCTCCATAAGGAGCAGGATCATCAACGACATCAGAGAGAAGAGCCGAGCGAGATGGAGAAGGTCGACCCAGAGTGCGACCAAAGCCACGGCCGCCACGAGGAGCAGGACCACCGTGAGGAGGAAAGCCATGAAGCTTAAAGCAAGTGTCCCGAGTATGGCGGACTTTCCTGCAATAATCACACGTCAAATGGTCCTTGTCTATAGATTTGGACCTAGTGTCACGGATAGAGCGGCCACCGGGACTGAACCGAGCGGCAAGGGCAGAACCCTCAGCAACAGGGTCTGGTAGACGAATCTGTCGGCGATCATATTCTTGTTGAACCAAACTATACACCTCAGGTAAGGAAGGCAGAGGAGAACGACCAAGAATCTGAACACTGATGGGATCAAGGTCACGGTGGAGATCATGGAGAAACTCGAAGATCCGATTGCGTTCCTCCCGGGCAAGGACCAACACCTCATCCTCAGGGGAGACAAAGAGCAAGTGAATCTAAGTGGTCATACTCTTGGTAAAGATGGGTCAACTCCAGGTAATAGGCAGCGGGGAGCGATCCCCTTAGCGTAAGAGAAAAATCCGTCACCGCAATTGAAAACTCTGAGCGGCATTCACACGACAGGAGTAGGTAATCTCGACACATTTCCAAATGTCGGTCGCAGTGTCCAAAAATAGATAGTTGCGGGCAATGGACTCCTGCATAGAGTTGGTAAGTCAGCACATTACCAAGGAGTTCTCGGATTCCCACTGGGGCCAATCCGAAGAGGTAGTAGTAGGTGCCCTAGTAGTACCGCTGATGTAGCCAAATAGACGACGGCTCTTGAGGTCCAGAGTAATGGAACGAGCCGAGGGGAGATAATTGGTGCCATCCAACTTAATGGTAGTGATCTAAGGAGTCCCGTGATCATGGGTGGCACCAAGAGATCCAGTAGAAGACAGATGATCATGAGGGGCACTCCCACCGGAGGAGACATCCAGAGTTTCACCACTTCCCGACATAGCAAGCGATGAAAATAAAACCCCGGGCTGCTAAAGAAGAAAAATCTCACTCATAGAAAGAGGAGATGCGATGGAGGAACGCAATCACGCAATGAGAGATATACATTCCCACAAGAAGGGAGAACGAACGTCGGAAGAGCAATCACAGACTCAAGCCTGCCTAGATTCGACGCCAAGGAAGGCTCAAACAACCATGCGAAGGAGACTGCGCCGATTGGCGCTAGAGGCAGACGACGGGAGCCGATTGGCACTGGAGACTGAAGCTGGAAACCGGACTGGCGCTGGAGCTGGAGGCGGAAGACGCTGGAACTGGAGGCCGACGCTGGAGCTAGAGGCGGAAGACGCTGGAACTGGAGGCAGATGACGGAAGGAGGAGTCAGCCGACGAGAAACGCGAGAGACGAACTCGCGAGAGACGCGGAAGACGAAACGCGAGCGGCGGACGGGAGACGGACGAGCGAAAGGCAAGATTAGGTTACGGCTGGCTCTGATACCATGTTGGAGAGTAGGAAATTAGAATCCATTGAAAATAAGGATACTCTCTCCTATATATAGGAGGGAGATACAACAAGGCAACAACAACAACAACACTCAAGCCTTTATCCCACCATAGTGGGGTCGGCTATATAGATCCTCCGTCGCTATTGCACCCTATCTTTAATCATAGTCTCACTAATGCCTAAGTACATCATGTCTTTCCTTATAGTTTCGTTCAAAGTGTTTTTTGGTCTACCCCTCCCCCGTTTAACATGTCTAGTGACTAAACTCTCACAACGTCTAACAGGTGCCTCTAATGGTCTCCTATATACATGTCCGAACCATCTTAAACGAGCTTCTCGCATCTTCTCTACAATTGGCGCCACTCCTGTCTTATCCCTGATACATTCATTCCTAATTTTATCCAGTCTCGTGTGACCACACATCCACCTAAGCATTCTCATCTCCGGAACTCCCATTTTTGCTCATGTACACCATTCACTACCCAACACTCAGACCCGTGGAGCATTGCTGGTCTAATTGCAGTACGATAAAACTTGCCTTTAAGTTGTAATGGTACTTTACGATCACATATTATCCCAAACGCTTGGATTCTATGTATCACATCTTTATCCACCTCCATCTTTTTGAATTATCGATCCCAAATATTTAAAGCACTCACTGCGGGAAATATCTTGGTCACCCAATTTAATGACGGAGTCATCCGACCTTCTTGCACTACTAAATTTAAGCTCTATATACTCCGTCTTTGTCCTGCTCAACCTAAAACCCTTCTTTTCTAAAGTGTCTCGCCAAGATTCAAGTTTCGCGTTTACACCCTCACGCGTCTCATCGACCAAAACAATATCATCTGCAAATAATAAACACCAAGGTATTGCTTGTTGGATATGTCCGGTGAGCTCATCTAAGATAAGGGTAAAGAGATAAGGGCTTAAAGCTGACCTTTGATGTAAGCTAACAACGATAGGGAAATCCTGTGTTAATCCTCCGGATGTCCTCACCCTGGTCACTGAATTTTTATACATATCTTTGATTACGTCAATGTATGATACATTTACACCTTTCTTTTCTAAGACTCTCCACAAGACCTCTCTTGGAACCCTATCATAAGCCTTCTCCAGATCGATAAACAACATATGCAAATCTTTTTGTCTTTCCCGATAGTTGTCAATGAGTCTCCTCAAGAGATGTATAGCTTCCATGGTTGACCTCCCTGGCATGAATCCAAATTGATTCTCTGAGATGCTAGTCTCTCGTCTAACTCTTCTCTCTATTATGCATTCTCATAGTTTCATAGTATGACTCATTAATTTAATTCCCCTGTAATTGACACAATTTTATATATCTCTTTTGTTCTTATACAAAGGTAGCAAAATACTTTCTCTCCATTGGTCTGACAATAAAATAAAAAGAATTAATGTGGTCAATTGCATCATATCTAAGTCTCAACGCTCGATTATGTTTCATCAACACTAAATCATGCTAAAATTATTGAGTTCTTACATTATTTTTTTCTTTATTTTGAAAAAAATATCACAATTAGGTGGGCCTTTTATGCTGCAAAGGCGCACAAAGACGCAAATCCCATGAGCTTGGTGAGTCTTGAGCCTTAGACGCGCCTTTAACAACGCATCGCCCCGGAAACGCCTTCGTGCGTCTTTGCATTGTTCAATAAGTCGACTTGGTGGAGTCTTAGGGTCCGTTTGGTTGGGCTGTTGCTGATGAAAAGCTGCTGATCAGAAATGGAGTTTTGAAAAAGAGCTGTTTCTGAGAAATGGAGTTTTGTTAAAAAACTGTTTGGGTGAAATGGAGTTTTCAGTGCTTATTGAAATGGAGTTTTATAAATATTGTTTGGGTTAAATGGAGTTTTTGAAAAAAAAAATTGTTGTTCCATCAAATACACAATCTTAATAATACTGACTATAATAGATATAAATACCAACAATTCGTCTCACCATCTAAGATCTCGAAGTGTACAACTGTTGCGCTATATTTTCACGCAACGTGATCATCTCATCTACCCCGCCTGCTGTATCAGGACAAACGACTTGATGCCCTTGTGTGCTTCCCCCCTCATCACCACCTCCCTGCTCGACGTCATTGAAATCAATATCCCTCCGCGACGGGTGCCGCCGAATAAAATTATGCAG